>CM032233.1:131000000-131195000 GCA_019009955.1 Riptortus pedestris | reverse complement strand
GTAAGAATAATTTATATTTTAATAACTCAAATTTTAGTAGTCCAAAAACTAAAGACCGGGGGGGGGGATGAACAGAACGTATGTGTATATATCTCACAAAGTAACCTTAGAACGTAAGGTAAGGTTAGAAGAAGCTTCCACCTAAGCCGAGTAGTGACGGAAATGGCTGACCTAATCCGAACTATACCCGACCACAGACTTCATAAAAATGCAAATATCTCGGTTTTTTTTATAATTATATTTTATATATATATATATATATATATATATATATATATATATATATATATATATATATAATTTTGAACGGACCTCATTTTCGTCATCTCCTGGGTAGGATCGGTGGACATTTGGAGATTTTTTTTGAAAATCATAAGTACGACCTCAATAGCTGATTTCCCTTAAGGGAAATCTGCTAAAAGTGTGTAAAACGAAATAACGCAAAAGTATTCTTGAATGTATCCAAAAAACGTTCTAAAATTAATTCATTTTAAACTAATTAAGTAGTAGTTATTTGTAAAATGAATACATTTTCCCACCTGTATAGTTTCATGTAAAAAAACAAAAACCACTTTTTTAGCAGATTTCCCGTAAGGGAAATCAGCTATTGAGGTCGTACTCATGAACGCGAGTTTTCGAAAAAATTTCTTCAAATGTCCATCGATCTACCCTGGAGATGACAAAAATGAGGTCCGTTCAAAATTATATATATATATATATATATATATATATTTTATATTATATATATATATACAGGGTGTCCCAAATCAAACGGCCAAACTTCAGAGATCGATAGAGGATCGAAAAACTAAGAAAAAAAGTACTCTGGCATATGCCTCGTTTTCGCTTCGTTTTTGAGAAAATCACAAAAAACTGAAAATGTTGTGCAAAAAGTGTATTTTGTTTTAATAATGTATTTAAATTACAAAAAACTATATTGGCATTTTTTGAGTAAGCTTAATTTTTTAATTTAGCGAGATGTAAATATAGAAAACATGAATATATCTCCACGCATTCCCTTATCAATAAAACGTCTAGGTTGACAGTGTTTCAATAACTTAAAAGGAAAGGATTAAAAAATGTTTCCTATCAATTTAAAAACCTTTCTTGGTGGGAATCCAGCCTCGCATTCTCACATTAGTGGTGTTGCTAGTACTGTTCAGTGAAGTCAACAAATATGGCAGTGATTTTACTCACAACGACTGAAATACAGTGTTCGGACATAGTCTACGTCTACTGGTTCTGCAATGGCAATGCACGTCCAGGCAGTTCGGGAATATCGCAAACGGTTTCCTGACCGAGAAACCCCAGCACAGAGGTTTGAGTTTTTACCCACACTTTCAGAAGGCTTCGAAGAGACTGGTTCCTTCTCATGTAATCGTCGTGGAAAACCGTATGCAGGCCCTCTCGATGGCAGCCCGACCTGAGGCGGATGGAGAGGATACTGAAGCACTTCAATACCAACCCTAGCACAAGCGACCGGAGAGTCTGGCTTCAGTTCTAACCATACCCAAAGACAACCATTTGGCGCACATTAAGGGCTGACCGAAGGCATGCTTACCATCACAAAATTTAATACCCGCTGATTATATCCCCGCCGATTAAATTTTTGTAATTGGTACAAAGTACAATTGCAAAACGATGTAATCTTAAGTTCGAAAGTAATCTGGACGGACGAAGCGACTTTAACACGTGCGGGCATATTCATATTTTCATACGAAACTAACCACCTTTGGGCACAAGAAAATCCCCGCGCTGTTAGAGAATTTCACTACCAGCAAGAAGTTTTCTGTAAACGTGTGGGTCGGTTCTTTGTTTATAATCGAGCCTTAATAGGTCCCGTATTGTCGTTACCTGCTCGACTTCACGCTGAAAGTTCCATCATCTATTCCTGGAGAATGACTTACGGGCATCTTTGGATAGATATCCTCATTGGAATCCAAGGCTTAGAGAGCTGGTTTCCAACTCGATGTTTTGTTCCCTGCACATTAACGGAAGGGCCGTATCGAGACTGGTTGGACATCAACTACCCATGGCTCGCTGGATAGGACGTAGGTGGGCCGTTGCCTTGGCCTCCGCGGTTCTTCACGGACCTCACTGCCACTATATTTTCTTCGTGTGGTGGATATGTGTAAGAAAATGTCTCTAACCGAGAGCCCCGTCCGCACAAGGTATGACCTCATCGAGCGCATCAGAATGGTTTGCACAACCAGCTCACCGCAGAAACAATCTGATTTTATTAGAGAGGAGGGAGGGGATAGAGGGATGAGGAGGGGAGAGTAGAGTGAAAGGGGATTGCAGTCTGCGATCTGTGAGTACGCGATGTGATGCGTGTAATTTGTCAGCCGAGAGCCCAGCACTTCAAACAACATTTACGTTTTTGACGCTATACTAGAAATTAACAATGTAATTTTAGAGAAGGTAAAACCTTCAAAATTTTCAGGGTTTTTTTTTCTCACCAAGGTGAGACCCATATAAAAACTAACACATTTATGTTTTCAAGTAAGAATTTATAATTATTTTTATGATAAATAAATTTTCTTCTAAATTTTTTAATCTTTTTTTTATGTTTTAATCTCCAGTTATTGTTTATAATTGTTATCCTACTTTAAATAGGTAATTTTTTTAAACTTACTATGAATAATATGAATAAAAAAGTAAATTATTATTTTTTCTTTAATATAAAATAATTTTATTTTTTTTTCAATTACCTTTCTGTTAGTATAAGATTAGAATATCAATTAATTGTATTGGAATAACATTTATTGGCTAAAACTTCATTCAAGGAATAAAATCCGCATCTTCCATTGGCCTAAACTAGTTTTTTGCACAACTATTATTAGTATTTATGTGAATATTTCTCGAAAACGAAGCGAAACGAGGCATATGCCAGAGGACGTTTTGTTTTTAGTTTTTTCGATCCTCTATCGATCCCTAAAATTTTGGCAGTTTGGTTTGTGGACACCCTGTATATTTTTTCTTCTAATGCTCTAGCGGTCGCAATTTTAGTGTGATCGTTACCAAACTCGGAATTTAATCGTTTGTTGTAAAAAGGAAGATCAAGTTCGTTAATGGCTGAAAGCGGACCAGGGGGAGGGGGGGGTTAAAGGGGGATTTTTGAAAATTCGAAATATTTTCCGTTATTATGCGTCGGATCGAAAAAATTGTATAAAATCAATCATATTGCAAATTAAATTTACTATCTATATGGTTCTATAAATTTATTCTGTATTTTGAATATTAACGGAGATATTTGCATTTATATTCTTGCGTGGTCGGCAGGAAGTCGGCTATGTTCCGGACTCCGCCGAGAGCTCTGGCGGCCGTTTACGTAACTATTCGTCCCTCGTGAATAGGTTTAAAGATCCGTTACTATTACAGTTGTTTTTGGGGGCAGATTTCTCTATTGTAAAACATCCGTGGGAAATCTGATTAGTTTACGCAGCTCCTGCGTGACGGACTTTTCTTTGTACCACAATACTTACAGCTACTAGTTACAAATATTTATTTATGCACTTCAAAAGATGGTATTTGAAATCCCTGTGTATTTCTGCTACTGAAATTGAATTTATAGCCAATCTGATTTTACCACATTTCATTTCTTTGCATCAGGGGTATTTCTTCTATTTAATTTAGAAATTCTTTATTTAGGAAGCGGTTGAAGACTGTGCCATTTAATGTTTTAAAAAAAATGTAGGTTTGGTGTGGTATTCTTCCCTGGAAGGCAGCGAACCGTTTTTTTTTACATGAAACTGTCCAGGTGGAAAAATGTATTCCTTTTAAAAATAATTACTACGTAATTAATTTAAAATAAATTAATTCTATGAACGTTTTTTGCTTTGTGTTGTTTTTTGAGGAAACATTTTTTGGATTCATTCAAGAATACTTTTGCATTATTATTATTTTTTTCTTTTTTTTTAATTTCAGAATCCATTTATTTACCCGTAGACATATTTCAAATATAATTTTGTTGACTAGAACTTTTATGTCGCAGCATTTTTCAATAAATTGTGCCGTTTCAGAAATAAAGATTTGTGCATTTTACGGCTAAAGGATGCTCTAAATCGAAATTTCCACCGATGTAAACTCGTTTTAGAATTCTATTTTTTACAAGTTTAAAAACTCTAAAATGTAGGGCATTCCATCGGAAATTCCAACGTTATGGCCGCTGGAGAAGTACTGGAGAAGATTACGAGGTTGAATATGGCCTGAAAAGATTCTTCAGGTGTTCCAATTATGGAACACCAAGTAGATGTAGATGAGATTGTTTTAGGGGCGATCAACTGCATGGTTATTACGCCCTTCCATAGTTTATAATTTACAGTTTAGCTCGGTTCCTTGTTAATGTGTGTAAGTAAACGCAGTTTGTTCATATATTGCTTGTACATAGTTTCTCAAATTGTAATAATTCTCCTTTCCACACTATTTATTTTATATTTATATTATATTCAATATTTTATTTTTCCAATTTTTATTGGTTTTATTTTTTTCATATTTTTTTTTTGTTTTTTTTAAATTATTTACATATATAAAGAAATCACTCCGATACTTTAATAATGAGATTAACCTAAGTTACAGCATACACCCCAATAACAATAATAATATATAGCAATACCAATATATACAATATTAATTTTTTTTTTTTTAATTATTTCAAAATAAAAAATCACTCCGAAAATTTAATAATGAGTTAACCCCTTTTTCAGCTACACCCCCAAAACAAAAATAAAATAAAATAAAATAATCCAAAATTTAATTTTTTTTTTTTTTTTTTAAAAAATTTTATCTTTTTAGGGAAAAGAATTGGTTTTCTATCATTTGGGGGAGTTTTTCTTGGCAACCAAGTTAAAAATTTCTTTAAAATAAGGGGGATTTTAAGGGGGGGGGGGGAATTTTGGGCACTCTAATTAAACGTGTGTGTGTTTGGTGGGGTTTTTTGGGGGTGTTTGGTTTTTGTGGTGGTGTTGTTTGTGTTTGTGTGTGTGTGTGTGGGAGGATGAGTGTCCGGCCTTAATGTTCAAAAAGGGTTTTTTACCTTGTTGAGTAAGACAGTGAAGTCATTGGACTCAGTTGGATCAATTTATACATTAATTACTGTTGGGCAAAGAAAATTATTTTCTAAGGGGGTTTATTTTTTGGCCCAAAAGGGGGGGGAAAAAAAAGGGTGCCAAAAAAATATATTTGAGATAAGCGGAAAGAGGGGGGGCTTTTTTCCCAGGATGTCGATATCTTTTTGCAATATAACCATGTCCCCCCCCAAACCTCTTCCCCAAAAATTCAAACCACTACCCCCCCCCACTCCCCCCTCAAGAAAGATGTCGTCTTCTCATTCAGAAAGGGGGGCTTTTTCCAAACCTTGAAATTCAAGTTCTTTCGTTTCCTTGGGGATAGAGAAAAAACTCTCAGGTTTGACAAATCGCCCCCAAAATACATTTGATCTGAATCCTGGTGGCAAAGCTTATTTCCTACTCTTTTTTGGGGCTTTTATACACCCCAAAAAATATTCATTATCAACAAATTTTTAGTCGCGATTAATAAAAAAAAGGGTTTTTTTTAACAATGTAAAATTCCTTATATATTTACGCTCAGGCGCAATTTTTTTTTGGGGGCGGGTTTTTGGGTGGAGTTGGGCGTTGGTCCTAACTCGCATGGCTTTTCTTGAAGGGGTTTTTTCAAAATCCCCCCGGGCATAGAAATTTATTTAATGGGGACTCATTAATAAACCCTTGTCCCCCCCTGACTAGAAAAGGATGGTAACCGTAGATCCCGTCCCGTTTAACTTTTTTAAAAAAAGGGACGAAAAAAAAAAAAAATTGTTTATTTTGCCAAACTATATTTTAACCTTTTTGTAAAAAGGAATCAAGAAGAGGGGGGTTTTCAAAAAATTCGATATATCTCCTTTTAACTTAATAAAAAATAGTATAAAAAACAATCTTTTGGAAAAATTAAAGTATAAAAATTTGTTACATTTTTTTTTTATTTTAAATTTCCGAGATATTTGCTTTTTCCCCTTTTCACCCATGGCAAACCCCTATTCTATCATTTATATAAACAATTCTTTTATATAAAAAACTTTTTTGAAATAAATCCCAAAAAATTTTTGGGTTTTAAGAGATTTTTTCGAAATTAAATATTTTTGCCCCCCCCCGGAAAAAGTAAAAATTTTTTTTTATTCTTTTAAAAATTTCTATAATTGTAAATTTTTTCAATAAAATTAAAAATTTTGGGAAATTGTTTTTCTTTGGAGAGGTTGAGCTTTTTTTTTTCTTCCCAAAAACCTTGGGGTTTTTACTATCGTTTGTTTTATTTTAATATTACTCATTTTTACCATATTAATTTTCTTTTTAAAAAATTCACGGGGAAAATCGTTTAAATTTTAGCACTCTGCGTGGGGGCGTTTTTTGTAAAAATGTGCTTTTTTTTATAAAAATAATGATGTGGTTTTAAAGGGAAAAAAAATTATTTTTTTAAACTAAATTTTTGGTATTTTTTTTACTAAACCAACAATCTTAAAAGAGGTAATTGAAAAATCGACAAAACCAAAAAAGGACGGGGGATTTGTTAAAACATTTTAAAAAGTCCTCCGGGGGGCGGTTGCGCCACCCCCCTATTTCATTTATTCAAAAAATTTAAAAATTCAATGAGAAATATTTGGGATTTAAAATTAAATAAAGTCTTTTAAATAAAAAATGTTTAAAAAAAAGAAAAAAGAGTAAAAATGGGCTTTCGAAGGCCGAAAATAAAAACTGCAAAAATTCAGTAAATAAACAATAGTGAAAAAAGTGTAAAAACGTTTATAGAACATTAAAATTTCAATAAGAATGTCGTTATACAATTTTTCGATCCGACGTAAAATAACGGAGATAATAAGAATTTTCGAAATTATCCCCTCTAAACCCCCCTTCCCCCTGGTCGATTTCAGGCGTCAACGAACTTGATCTTTCTTTTTCTATACAACGATTACATATATCAAGCTTGGTAACGATAAAACAAAAATTGTGACCGCTAGAGTGGTAACAGACAAATATATATATATATATAATATATATATATATATATATATATATATATAATATATAGATACACTGCTCAAAAATGAATAGGGATATTGGTTATTTTTTTCTTATCCTATTAATTTTAATTAAATCGACCTTAATTAAATAACTTTTTTATGGGGGGAAAAAGACAATAATTTCTATTAAATATTAATGATATTTGTATTTTTAAAAAAATAAAATAAAAATGCTAGGCCCCATAAATACCACAAACCTACCAACCTACCAATATCCCTATTCATTTTTGAGCAGTTTATATATATATATATATATATATATATATATATATATATATATATACAGTTTTGAACGGAGCTCATTTTCGTCATCTCCTGGGTAGGATCGATGGACATTTGAAGAAAAATTTCGAAAATCGCGTCATGAGTACAACGTCAATAGCTGATTTCCCTTAAGGGAAATCTGCTAAAACCTACATGTAGTTGAAGATTTGCACTCAAGGGAGCTTGACCCTTCCATTTGCAAAAGTTACACTCCCTTCAATCCTGATTTTGCTTCCACTAATATATTTCAAATCTGCCAACTGATCTTAATATGACTAATGACTGACCTCAGCTATTGAGGTTGTACTCATGATGGGATTTCCGAAAACATTCGTTATATACATACAAGTATATTTATGTATGTAAACGCTCGCACGGTCGCAATTTTTGTCTGATCGTACCAAACTCGATATTTAAACGTTTTGTTTAAAAATAAACATCAAGTCGTTAACGGCTAATATTCGACCACGAGGAGGGGGGGAGGGATTTCGATAATTCTTAATATCTCCGTTATTATGCATCGGATAGAAAAATTGTATAGAACCAATCTTATTGAACATTTAACGTTCTATAAATGTTGAGAGGTAAGTTTTTTCACCATCTTGATTATTAACCGAGATATCTGCATTCCTTTTAGTTTTCGACCATCAGTAAACCCCCAGTCCTACTCATGTCATACTAATAAAAAGCTGTTACAGTATGAACTACTTTATTTGAGGCCTAAATACCAAATATTGTTCTTATTGAACTTTTACGTTTTGAGATAAATTTAAATACGTGCCCCCACGGGAAATCTGCTTAGATATGCAGCCCCTGCGTGATGGGCTTTTAAGTATTATTATAGAACGATTACTTTAATTGCAATTGTATGCTACAATTACAATTTCTGTAGAACTTCTTTGAAACCATTTATTTTAAATGTTTTCCTATTGAACGTATGGTTTAAATATGGAAATTTAATTAAAGGTGTGATTAATTATTGCAGCAATGTAATTACTCCCCATCTCTGGAGTAGATGCGTGTATATCAAAATAACTCTTAGGTCTCTTGGCAGTTCTGTTCAAAATTCTTCGCCAATAACAGTATACCAATTTGCTTCACGTCATTCTAAAACGAATGAGATGAAATCTATACTCCACCATTTTTATTCAAACTCATAAATCAGGTTAATGAAATTGTATATTTGTGGGTATCCCGAACTGCACCAAATATTGGAACCAGATTATCCATCCATGGCTGTGGACCTTCATTATTAATAATTGTATTGGAACTATGTAAATGATAAATTGTGTCCAGAATTCATCAGCCCACTAAAAAGAGGTTTTGACGTTTCTATCACACAGAATGAAGTAATAAAGATCTTGTTTAAATTTTAGAAGGCTATTGAAATCATAAGGAGGGGCTCCATAACCCCAAATGTTCGTAAGAAGCTCAACAACAATAAAGCTGGATAATGAGAAAAAGTCCGTCACGCAGGGTCAGCGTAAACTAAGTAGATTTCCCTCGTGAAGTTTAACAATAGATAAATCTACATACTGGTAGAATATTCCACCGTGAATATTGAGTGAAGAAATACAAATTATAATAAGAAACCTCTCGACGGGAAGCGTCTGAAATGAAAACAGGTCTGCCAACCTCACAACGGAAAGAAAAACAATTACTGAAATATATCAAAATATAACATATTCATTTTATCGAAAACTATATACTTTATCTAGTACTGTAATTTATAATGTATCAGAATAATTTTATTTCATTCAACCAAATTTTTGTAGTCCAAGTACTTAAAACGGGGGGGGGGGCACCAGAACATATTTGTATGTATCTCGTATAATAAAGGTTTCTTCAAAACAATATTTGGTATTTGACCTATATTATACGAGATATATGCAAATATGCTCTGGTGACCCACCCCCCTGCCTTAATTTCTTGGACTACTAAAATTTGATTGAGATAAAAATTAACCTGATTCATTACAAATTACAATGCTAGATATAGTAAGTAGTTTTAAATAAAATTAATATGTTATATTCTGATAATTTCCTTTAATAGTTTTTGTTTCCAGTGAGAGGTTGGCAGACCTGTTTGTTTACATTTCCGACGCTTCCCGTCGGAAGGTTATTTAAATTGACTGAAATGTTTATTATTACAGTGTGTCTTTATTCACTTAATATTCACGGTGGTGTTGTGTTGCCAGTATGTAGAGTTATCTATTTTTAAACTTCTTCTTTGTTTGACTATTGATAACTTAAAAGGAGGGAAATCTTCTTAGTTTACGCAGTCCTTGTGACGGCTTTTTTGATTTTTTATTAGTGGGGGTTCCCGAATGCTTGTTTTTATGAAGGGGGATGTTAAAAAGTGGGTAGCTATGATAAATAAATAAGGTATTGAAATGATATTAATGATTTTAATTTCTCCCAAACAAACGGCCAAAATTGGGATATTTGAGGTCGAAAACCCCTTTAAAAAAAAAATCCTCTCATTGCCCTCGTTTTCGCTTCGTTTTTGGGGAAATCACAAAAAAAATAAAATAGTTGTCAAAAGGTGTATTTTTTTTTTATATGTATTTAAATTCAAAAACTATTGTTTTTGAGTAAGCCAATTTTTAATTTCGGGAGAATTTTAGAAAAATGAATATTCTCAGTTTCCTTATCAATAAAAACGTTTAGTTATTTTTTAAATTAAAAGAAAAGGATTAAATTTTATATATTTTTCCATTTTTGGGGGGAAATCCAGCCCCCGCATTCTCAAATTTGCTATACTTTCTGTGAGTCCAAAATGGTAATTTACCCACCGAAACGCGGGATAGTTACGTAGATTTTCTACGAATTGCAATAAAAAAGTAGCAAGTTCAAAAATATTTTTCAAGACCTTTCCTGAGAGATTAGAACCCACAACAGATTGGAATAATTTTACTCAACATCTTCAGGAAAACGGCTTCAGGCAACTAGGACCTTTTTATGTAATTTTTGCGTGGAAAACGGGTATGCAAGGCTTGATTTTTAACCCCGACCTAAATTGCCGTTGGTTTGGGACACCCTGTATAATATACAATGGACTGAAATTACAATATTGAATGCTGACTGCTGATGTTGAAATATGTTTGATTATTGTGCCTGGCTCCTTTTCTTCCTGCTGGTTATTCTTTCTCTCTTCTTCTTATTTCTTCCATCTATGACCTCTCTCTCCACCCATGCCCTCCCCTGCCACTTGCCTTGGCCTGAAGGCTAGTTATTCAGCCATGTTGGTGGGTCATATTAACACAAAAAACAAAGTAATTAAATTGTCAATAAGTCCACTTATAAAACTACAGCCTGACTGCTTAGGCCTTTTCACAACTTTTTCTGAACTGCATCAGGAGTCTGCTAGGCAGACTCCACCAAAGACTTAGCTGGTGGTGATTCCTAGTGGTGGCCCAGAGATGGGAGCACCATAGGAGGCCTCTTGGCAGGGTAGAGATGTGTTTGGAGAAATTGGAGTCCCATCTTCAATGTTTTTTCTTTTATGTTTCATTGAAGATGGAACAATTAGTGTATACATTTTATTAATATTTAAATTAGTAATATCGCCTAAGTTGCGGAGCACTTGAAAATAAATAATAAAATAATACCTTTTTTGTCATATTGTTGACAGGAAATTGGCGAGGGGATGCCTGAGCAACCTGACCATCTGCATAATCCTAGTCGGCTATACATTCCTGGGTGCCATCATATTCCTCGCCATCGAAGGGGGCTCCATCTTCTACAGCTTCACCCAGAAGAACGTGAGCCCAGCCTTCGCGAGCGTCTCACCCCGCTTCAACGGCACCTCCTGGCTCGAGAGACTTGGAGAGGAACCCAGAGCCAAGACGGTCGAGAACATCTGGGAAATAACTGTCAACCTCAACATCCTCTACAAGGAGAACTGGACTAGGCTGGCGGCACAGGAGATAACCAGGTTCCAGGAGTCACTCGTCAAGAGAATCACCGAGGAGATGTCCTTCCACACAGTTCCAGCTGGAGAGCTGAAGCAGTCCGACAATGTTGAATGGACATTGGGAAGAGCATTTCTCTACTCTCTCACCATATTAACCACCATTGGTAAGTACATTCTTATTATTATTTCTTCCTTTTAGGGAGATCAGCTATTAAGGTCCTACTCATTACTCGATTTTGAAACATTTCTTCAAATGTACAGCCATCCAACCCAGGAGATGACGAAAATAAAATCCGTTCAAAACTGTATATATGTATATGTTTGTGTGTGTGTGTGTGTGTGTGTGTGTGTGTGTTTAGTGTGTGTGTGTTTGTGTGTGTGTTTGTGTGTGTGTTGTGTGTGTGTGTGTGTGTGTGTTTTTTGTGTGTGTGTGTGTGTGTGTGTGTGTGTGTGTGTGTATTTGTCTGTTAATTCTTTAGCGGTCACAATTTTTGTTTAATCGTTATCAATTCGTTTTAAGCAAAAATAAAGGCAAGTTCGTTAATGGCTGAAATCGGACCAGTGAGAGGGGGAGTTTAGAGGGGGGGGGATTTCGAAAATTCAAAATATTTCCGATATTATGAGTCGGAACGAAATATTGTATAGAGCCAATCTTATTGAAAATTTAATGTTCTATAAATGTTGTTAAGACGTTTTTTCACGATGTTGATTGTTAAAATGAGACATTCTCATTTTTTCAGCATTCAGCCTTTTGTAAACACCCACTCCTACACATGTCATGTTAAGGATAACCTGTTATAATGTGAAGCACATTATTTGAAGCGTAAATGACAAATAATTGTCAGATATGAGTTCAAACATTTTACTTGCTTTTTGAGTAAAAGGCACATTATCTTCGATTCTTTGGAAACTGGCAGAATAAGGGAATCTTTTCAAATCAGATCTCCGTACTATTTTTCCAAATCGTCAGGGGACGGAAAATGGTCACGAGAAAGGAGCTGGTTTAGGTTGGCGGTCGAGGGGGATGATGTAGAATTAGGTGAGGGTAGGAAGTAATTTGAAGATGATTTAGGGGAGGGAGGAGATGAGCCCAGACCTGCATTCCAAGTTACCCCTCTCAAATACATCAATTCTACACCTATCAACCCAATTGAGAGTTTGTTTTTCTTTCCGACAAACACTGGTAAATTATTAGCTTTCCAATAGTGAGTGAATACCTTGTAGATTTCCCTTATGGGAAAGGTTGTAAAATGTCTTCAAAGGTCGGTCGATACCACCAAGGTGATGGCAATAAAAAGCTTTAACTAACCTAAATTTCCCACTTGCTGGAGTGACACACTAGTGTCCTCATCTCAACATCTGTTCCCTGTTTCTCTCACAGTAAGAAGTTAATTATTACTTTTCCAACAAGATTAGTTACATAACATTTTTCGAGCCGACTCCCATAACTTGAGAACATTATTTTCCTTCTCTAAACCATAACTCTGTGTGTGTGTGTGTCTAAACATTTTAACAGCTTTCATTTTTGTCATCACCTAGGAAGGATATAGGAATTTTTCGTATCATATCAACAATAAGCTGATGTATTATGAAGCACTTTATTTGAAGACGAAATAGCAAATATTGTTGTCTTTGAACTTTTACGTAATGAGATAAATGCAAATACAGTGCGCAAGTGGGAAATCTGCTTATTGAACGCACCACCTGCGTGACGGACTTTTAGCAGATTTCCCTTAAGGGAAATCAGCTATTGAGGTTGTATTCATGACGGAATTTTCGAAATTTTTCTTCAAATGTCCATCGATCCTACCTAGTAGATGACGAAAATGAGATCCGTTATATATATATATATATATATATATATATATATATATATATATATATATATTTGTCTGTTACCGCTCTAGCGCTCGGAATTTTATATAGATCGTAAACAAACTCGATATAGAGTGTTTTTATGTAAAAAGAAAGATCAAGTTCGTAGGGTAGGATTATCGAAAACTCGAAATATCTCCGTTACTATACGTCGGGTCGAATAATTGTATTGAATCAATCTTATTGCAAATTAAATTTACTATAAATATTGTTCTATACATTTATTCTCTATCTTCCATATTAACCGTCATATTTGCATTTGTATTCTGGGTGTGGTCGTCGGCTATGTTCGGGAATTTCCGCCGAGAGCTCTAGCGGCCGGTTCCATAACTATTCGTCCCTCTTGAATAGGTTTAGATATACCTTACTACTACAGGTGTTATTTGGCAGATTTATCTACTGTATAACTTCACGTGGGAAATCTGCTTAGTTTACGCAGCCCCTGTGTGACGGACTTTTTTCGTCATCTCCTAGGTATTACCGATGGACATTTGAGAAAATGTTTCGAAAATGCGTCGTAATTACAATCTCAATAGCTGCTAAAAACAGTCCATAAATAATTAAACGAAATAAGAAGTTGTTTTGAATTTAAGAAATGAACTTTTTCCTTTGTCTGAATTTAATTAGCTCTTTTGAATTATATAAATGAACCGAAATGAAAGGTTGCTAATGAAAATTATCTCATAGACCAGCGCTGAAAAAGAGAAAGTATAAATGTCCCAAAAGTATTCTTTTCTTTGGCCTGTTTTGCTTATAAATTACGAGAAGTGACGTAAATGAAATTATTATTACAGTTGTTCTGTCTGGTTCCCGAGAAATATGCTAATAAATTGACACTTATGGCGCGATTCTGAATACTTATTTCAAATGAACATCGAAGTATAAATGTATGTTTGTATTTGTGCTAATATATATATATATATATATATATATATATATATAAAATTGTAACCTCTGTCTGTACATTGATTTTTTTCGCGAAATTTCACGATAACTTTTCGTTTCGCATGTCATAGACACCATATCTGCATTTTGTTTCTTTGGTGTGTGTTTGTTTGTTACCTTTTCACGCATAAACGGCTGAACCGAATTTTATGAAACTTGGTATGTATATTACAATAGCCCAACTTAGACTTTAGGCTACATTAATATTCTCTAAGACAAACAGGAGTGGGGGTTATAACGGAGGCCTGAAAGTAAAAATAGCGATATTTCGTTTCCTATTGCTTTTTCAGCAAATATGCCCGTAACAAAAGTTGTTTATTTTGTAATTTAGAGTAACTTTTGTTATATGCACTTTTGCCGTATACGGAAGTATAAATGAGTTATACGCTAAAACCTATAGCGGAAGTGAACAATTTTATCTGACTCAAAAGACTCAACCAAACTAAATGAAACTCGGTATGTGTATTAACACTAACACCTTCATTATAATAAGCCATGCCAACATTTCAAGGGACGGGCAGGAGTGGGGGTTCTAGGGGAGGCCGGAATTTAAAAATAGCGGTATTTCGTTTTCTATTGGTTTTTCTGCAAAAATTAACATAACAAAAGTTGTTTATTTTGTTATTTAGAGTAACCTTTGTTTGTTGTCTCGATACGGTCTCACCCCCTCCCCTATGCATAGTTTTTTAAAAAAATTTCATATTAACGTTTTTAATAACTATATCATACATTTTATAGATTGGGGTAAAAAAGTGCGTCACGCAGGAGCTGCGTAAACTAAGTAGATTTCCCTCCTGAGGTTTAACAGTAGATACATCTACATACTGGTAACACAAAACCACCGTGAATATTAAGAGAACAAATACAAACTGTAATAAGAAATCTTTTAGTAAATTTTAATAATTTCCGGACAGGAAGCATCTGAAATGTAAACAAACAGGTCTGTCGACCTCTCGTTGGAAAGAAAAACTATTACTGAAATGTATCAGAATATAACATATTAATTTGATCGAAAACTATAAATATCTAGTACTGTAATTTATAATGTATCAGAATATTTTTTATCTCAGTCAATAAAATTTTAGTAGCCCAATTGCTTAAGATAGTGGGGGGGGGGGATCAACAGAATATATTTACATATATTTTGTTAATAAAGGTCTATTGAAAACAATAATTGGTATTTAAGCTTTGAATAAAGTGGTTTATTACATAACAGAGTATTGTTTATGTAACATGAGTAAAAGTATGGGTTTGCTGAAGGCTGAAAACACTCGGTTAATATTCAAGATAGGGAATAAACGTTTATAACATTATTTACAGTAAATTTAATTTTCAATAAGACATACTATACAATTTTTCGATTCTAAGTATAGTAACAGAGATATTTCGTATTTTAAAAAACCCCTCCTCTAAACGCCCCCTCCCAAAATGTCCGATTTCACTCATTTACGAACTTAATCTATCATCTTCTATATATATATAAAATTGTAACCTCTGTCTGTACATTGATTTTTTTCGCGAAATTTCACGATAACTTTTCGTTTCACATGTCATAGACACCAAAACTGCATTTTGTTTCTTTCGTGTATGTTTGTTTGTTTGTTTGTTTGTTTGTTTGTTTGTTTGTTTGTTTATTTTGTTTGTTTGATTTGTTCCCCCTATTTTCACGCATAAATGGCCTGAACCGAAATTTAATGAAACACTGGTATAGTAAAATTAACTACTACAAACCTAATCTTAGACTTTAGGCTATATTAAATAATCCTCTAAGACGAACATGAGTGGGGGTTATAAGGGAGGCCTGAAATTAAAAATAAGCGATATTTCGTTTCCTATTTGTTTTTTTCAGAGCAATAAAATATATGCACATAACTAAAGTTAGATTATGTTTTTTTTTTTTATAAATCTTTTCATAATACTTTTCTGAGAGTTATTTAGAGAACCTTTAAATGATATTAATACAACATATCTTCTATATACCGAAGTATAACATGATTTATATACGCTAAAACTAATAACAAGCGGGAAGTCTAACCATTATAATAAAGTGCACAACACACTCACACCGAACTAAGAAAAATTCTCGGTAAAGATCTAATATCACTAACGGTTTCATTCAAAACACAAGAACCATACCAACATTTCAAGGGACGGGCTATCGTGGGGGTTCTAAGGGAAGCCCATAAATTAAAAAAAAGCGCGCTATTTACGATATTCCTATTGGAATTTTCTCGGCAAAATATTAACAATAAAAAAAGTTTGTTTACCTTAACTTTGTTATTTAGATGTAACATTTGAATATATACACTTTTTTTTTTTCGTAAAAACCCCGAGGATAATAAACGCAGATATACGCTAAAATCAATAGCGCGGAAGATGAACAATTATTAATTTGGACAATAGACCCAACCGAAAAAAAAAGAAACTACGGTATGTCAATTATACACTATTGCACGCATTCATAGTATAACAAACCATATCAACATATTCTTAGGCACGGAGGCAGGAGTGGGGGTTATAAGTGGCAAGTCCATGAAATAAAATATAGGCGATATATCGTTTCCCTATTGGTTTTTCGGCAAATATGAACATGACGTTTAACAAGAACATTTCAATTGTATGAAGCAAATAAAAAAAAAACAAGTAGCAGTTTCATTAAGACCAAAGTATATTACTCCCCCCCCCTGCTTCCTCAGTCTTTCACTTGAACATTAAATAATCGGAATTAAGTAAATTCATCCTTTAATGTGTTTAAAACATCAATTAATTTCACAAAAAACCGAAAGATAATTTTAAACCTACATAATTAGAATTGAAAATAGAATCAGAATATAAGGTAAAAAATGTTAGCGGAATTGAGAGTTAGGCCATTAGTCATGTTCTTGTTGGTTAACCTGGAGCGTCAGGGGGGGAGGGGTGGGGAATCCTACCTGTATATCTAGAACCCTGTTTCACCTCCCTCTTTCTTTCCTCAGTTGTTTTACATACACACTTTTTTCGTATACCGTATTATAACCGAGATATACGCAAAAACCTAAAGCCGTAAGAGTATTTTGTTATTTAGAGTAACTTTTGTTATATACACTTTTTTTTTTATGGTAAAGCCGAAATTATAAAACGATGATTATATGCTAAAACCTATAGTGGAAGTTAAACAATTTTATTTGTGACACAAGGCCCAGGCCGAACAAAATAAAACTCCGTATGTTTAAATAGCACTACACTACTGGCATACCCTCATAAAAAGCCATACAAACATTTCTAGGGACTGTTACTGCAGGAAGTGTCGGTTGTAAGGGAGGCCTGCAAATAAAAATAGTGATATTCGGTTTCCATTGTGCTTTATTCGTCAAATACAAGTTCATTGATCTAAATAGTCTTGTTTACATTTTGTTATTTAGACAAATGCTCACTAATGGTCTTTTCAATATGAACTAACAAAGTTCCTCACCTGGATAAAATTATTTATAGTTTCACCACAAAATTTTGTGCTTAATAATCTGAGGATCTAAAGCATAATGCACAGGAGACGGGAAATATGACACTTTGGAGGACAGTGAATTCCTTACATAAAAAATTAATTTTATTATTAACAAATGCTAACAACGGGTGTTTAATCCTAAATAGTGGGAACGGGTAAAAGTGAAACTATTAGTGCAAACTAAAGCCGTGCCAAAAAAATACCATCAGCCATTCAGCCATCAAATGAATTCCCGAGCGAAGCCGGGTATCTGAGCTAGTTTTACATAAAACGATTAAATATCGTAGTTTGGCAACGATCAATAAAAAATTACGACCAGTAGAGCGGTAACAGACAAATCTTTTCTCTCTCTCTCTCTCTCTCTCTCTCTCTCTCTCTATATATATATATATATATATATATATATATATATATATATATATATATATATATATAATTGTAACCTCTGTCTGTACATTGATTTTTTTAGCGAAATTTCACGATAACTTTTCGTTTCACATGTCATAGACACCATAACTGCATTTTGTTTCTTTCGTGTATGTTTGTTTGTTTGTTACCTTTTCACGCATAAACGGCTGAACCGAATTTCATGAAACTTGGTATGTATATTACTACTAACCCAACTTAGACTTTAGGCTATATTAATATCCTCTGAGACGAACAGGAGTGGGGGTTGTAAGGGAGGCCTGAATTTAAAAATAGCGGTATTTCGTTTTCTATTGAGTTTTCTGCAAATATGCACATAACAAAAGTTGTTTATTTAGTTATTTAAAGTAACTTTTGTTATATACACTTTTTTCGTATACCGAATTATAAACGAGATATACACTAAAACCTATAGCGGAAGTGAATAATTTTATCTGACACAAAAGACTCAACCAAACTAAATGAAACTCGGTATGTGTATTAACACTAACGCCTTCATTGTAATAAGCCATGCCAACATTTCTAGGGATGGGCAGAAGTGGGGGTTGTAGGGGATATATAAATTTTTGTTTTATAACAAAATATAAACGAGATATACACTAAAACTTTAGCGGGGCCCAACAATTTTATAGTTCACTAACGATTGAACCGAACTTAAAAAAACTCGGAATGTGAATTAGCATTAATTCTTCCATGATTATACGATATATTAAAATTTTAAGGTCCAAACGGGAGTGGGGGTTATGAGGGAGGCCTGAAAAAAAAAATTCCTGATATTTCATTGTCTATTTGTTTTTAGACCAACTTTCACATAATAATAGTTGTTTACTTTGTTATTTAGAGTAACTTTTATTTTATACATTTTTTCGGGAAAAAGTATGAAGCAAGTAATTTGCGTAGAAATATTGATATGCTCAACAATTCTTTCTAATATGGACTATCAGGTACCTTACCTGGAAAAATTAATTCAAATCTATGTTAATATTTTGTCCTTAATAATTCCAATCTATGCAAAATGCACAGGAAACGGGAAATATGACAATATGGAAGACAGTGAAGTCTTGCATAAAAATTTAACTTTATTATTAACAAATCCATAGCAAAGACGGGTATAAACTTTAAACACTGGGACGGGGAAATCTCAAAATATTGTCATTCCCAAAAAAATACCTTCACCATTCAGCCTCAAATCAATTCCCGGGCGAAGCCGGGTATCTGAGCTAGTATATATACTCCTCGTCAAAACAAACGCAACACCCTAAAATTTATTGATTACACAAGTTTTTAATTGAAATAAAAAATATTATGTTGATGTTTCTAATCAGACAAATACATTGGAGGAAAAAAAAAAACAATTTCATTTGAATTCCAGCTATTCTTCTTATCTTTAATCCTATTGTTTAGAAACAGCACAAATTCCATAGTCATTCTTATCGACTTAGGGATACAAAAAAAAATTACTAGGGCTCAGTATTCATGTTAATTTCATCAAGTACGCATTATTTTAGAATTCATAAGTAATTATGGCACAGTTAGATAGAGATGACACAATTAGGGCAGTGACGATGCACCAAGAAGACCGTAGCACACGTTACATTGCTAATCGACTTGGGGTCCACTTGTCAACTGTCGCACGGGTCTTGAAACGATTCAGAGAGACAGGAGGATACGCAAGAAGACCTGGATCGGGCCAACCACGGGTCACATCAGCGGAAGACAACCGTTTTATCCGGCTCCAGACTCTCAGAAATCGGCTAAAAACAGCAAACGACTTAAGAAACTTGGTCGCTGGTGTCCGAAACTTACATGTTTTGGTATCAATAGTTACGAGACGAGTGAGGAATAGTGGACTGAGGTGACGAAGGCCCATGGTTGGACCACTTGTCTCCAGAGAGCACCGAAGAGCCCGCCTTAGGTTTGCCCAGGAGCACCGAGATTGGACTGTCGATGACTGGAGACGAGTCCTGTTCACCGATGAGACCAGAGTGGCGCTAAACTCTCCTGACGGACACAGAAGAATGTGGAGGAAGCCAGGTGAGCGATACAGCCAATGTTGTATAGTCGGAAGGAAGCCTTATGGTGTGGGCTCCGTGATGTTCTGGGCTGGCATCTCATGGGAAGCTCGCACGGAGTTAGTTTCGATTCGTGGGGGCCCTTTGACTGCACAAAGATACGTGGCAGACATTTTGGAGGACTATGTCATGCCATACATGCCATTTATTGGTGAAAATGCATTTCTTATCCATGATAATGCAAGGTCACATGTTGCCCGTATTGTTAGGGACTACCTATCTGAAATCAATATCGACACATTGCCGTGGCCAGCGAGGAGCCCTGACCTAAATTGCATAGAACATTTATGGGACAGACTAAAAAGAAGTGTTGGAGCCAGGGAACCAGCACCCTCAACCTCAGGGAGCTTGAGGCTGCCGTTTTGGAAGGGTCGGGAAGATTACCTCAGGAGGTCGTCCAGGACTTGATCAGGAGCATGCCCACACCTATGGAGGCTGTCATTCGAGCAAGAGGTGGCAACACT
The DNA here is from genome assembly GCA_019009955.1 of Riptortus pedestris. Classification (NCBI taxonomy): domain Eukaryota; kingdom Metazoa; phylum Arthropoda; class Insecta; order Hemiptera; family Alydidae; genus Riptortus; species Riptortus pedestris. Next base: position 131,174,486 of record CM032233.1, on the reverse strand, counting down.
GGTTATTAGTGTATGAATAGTCAATTTAATTTTTTAAAAAGTTAAAATTTTGTTTTTTCATTTTTAGGATAAATTTTTATTTTTTTTTAAATTAAAGGAATTAATTTTTTTTTTCTGAAATACACTTTTTATTACTCCTATGTACTTGTATTATAAGACACAATAAGGTATGATTCTCTGCTTCAGTAAAAACCCAATGAAATTAATAAATTTTAGGGTGTTCCGTTTTTTTTGACGAGGAGTGTATATATATATATATAGATATATATATATATATATATATATATATATATATATATAGATATATAGTTTTGAACGGACTTCATTTTCTTAATCTCCTGGGTAGGATCGATAGACTTTTGAAGACATTTTTCGAAAATCGCGTCATGAGTACAACCTCAAAAGCTGATTTGTTTCGAGGGAAATCTGCTAAAGATATCGCTATCTCTGCAATGGAACGGGAAGATGAGTTAGCTGTGCTGCATTGGGAGTCTCCTTCTTGGCTGATTGGTATGAGTTAGGAGTAGTGCAGACAGACTGATGAACCTACTGCAGTAGATTGTGGTCAAGGCTGGTACAGTCGTCTCTGCCCGCAGTTTGTCTAGGGGGCTCTTAATCCGATGAGTGGGCCCCTCACAGGAGTCTAATGGACCATGAACAGCTAGTCTTGTCATATTGGGCGAATCACTTCGGAATGAGAGAATATAATCTGAAAACTCGTATATTAGCTGACTTCCCTTAAGGGAAATCAGCTATTGAGGTCATACTCGAAATATCTCCGTTACTGTACGTCGGATCGAAAAATACTATGAACTCAATCTTATTGCAAATTAAATTTACTATAATTATTGCCATATACATTTATTCTCTATCTTGAATATTAATCGAAATATTGGCATTTTTCAATTTTCAGCCATCAGCAAACACCCACTTCTACTCCTGTTATATATGTGTCGCGATCTGGCTCCGGTGATAAGCAGTGGAAGCTGTAATATTTGAAAAATCCCACAACCAAACCACTAACAAGAATTTAGGAAGGGCCACCAACAATCGACTCAAGTCAAAATTCAAATATATATAAATTTATTTATAATAAAAATATTCTCCAATTATAAATATTACTAATTAAAATGAAGAGGCACCTTTAAAAATATAATGGGGGACACTTAATTATACTTAGTCTATATTACAATTGAAACACTTAGCTGTTTAATGGAAGTGCTGACTTAGCCGTGAGAGATAGTACAGGCAGTCGGCTGGTCAGAGGATGCCGAATAAGACTGATGTTAATCCGTCGCGAGGGGGTCCTTATATAGGCTAATCTGGCGGTGAACTTTGAACTGCCGATCGAAATACGCTCAAAAAGTGCATTTAACGTGAATTAATTATCGAAATTTATCCGTATTATTAGTGTACCGACGTTAAGAGCTGTGAATGTTATTATCAAAATCCATCGGCGTTATCTATGAAAATGCTAGAGCACATGGTGACTTCACTCCAAATTGGATATAATTCTTATTTAAAGGTAAAAACAATACATTTAAGCATTCATACATATTAATCTTAATGTGCTCTGTGCTGGGAATACTCACAATATAAAATATATGGTCATTTATAATGGGCTTATGTAATGCAATGTCTATTTCATTACATATGCAATACTCTGTTATGCAATAAACACAATATTCGAAGCTTAAATACCAAATACTGTTTTCAAGAGACCTTTATTATACGAGATACATGCAAATATGATCTGGTGACCCCCCCTCCCCACCCTGTCTTAAGTTTTTGGACTACTAAAATTTGATTGATTGAGATAAAAATTATTCTGATTATTATAAATCACAGTACTAGATATAGTAAATAGTTTTCAATAAAATTAATACTTTATATTTTGATATATTTCAGTATTTGGTTTTTTTTCCGGTAATAGGTTTTCAGGTGTGTTTGTTTACATTTCAGATGCTTCCCATCGGGAGGTTTCTTACTATCGTTTGTATTTATTCACTTAATATTGCCCGTGCTGTTGTGTTACCAGTATGTAGATTTAAACTTCACGAGGGAAAAAGTAATCCGCTTAGTTACGCACCTTATTTACGCAGCCCCCTGGCGCGACGGATCCGGACTTTTGTATTTTTGGCACATTAATCTCTCCTGTGTCCCCGGCGTCTTATGATAATCATGGTCATCACAGGTTCGAAGATAAATAAATCGCAATTCCTATTATAGAGAGATAACTGGTATGAGAATAAACGTTTTTATAACTTTTGTTTCATAACCATGATTATTATTCAAATTATTCACGGTGTGTCAAACAGTGAAGAACGACTTATTTTCATTTATTCTTCAGAACTGATATTTCTATTCAATACGTCCCCTGCCTGAGCCTCACGGGAAAACAATGCGTCCAGACGGGATGTGGAGTTGCATACATAGAAGCCTACCCACAAAAAAAAATACCATCATCATTCAGCCTCAAATGATTTAGGCGTAGCCAGGTACCTTAGCTAGTTTTTAAGATTTATAAACTTTATACAGCGTATTATATAATATGACTAACGCTTGAGCTTCCATTATGCTGTACATAGCTAAAAAAGGGTGTGATTTATACAAAAATGTTGAAAAGTGCATAAACACACACACGCATGCACATATATATTCACAAATATTTCCATTCAATGAAAACATAAGTCAGGTTTCAAGTTTTACTTTCCCCTCGGGAAGAACCAATGCTGAGTGCCATTGTCAAATTTAATTGCTGGCGACTAAGAGCATATTATGTTAAATGCTGCATTTGTCAGATGGGGAGGGGGGATTATAGTAATTTTCAATAAGCAAGGCCCACGTAAACATTTTATCTAACAAAGAATTATGATTCAGCTCGGGAGGGCTAGGGGTTATCTCTTGCCACCTAACTTATGTAACGAGAATTTACAACCATTTAAATCATTTTCTCCTTCCGTGACGTGGTTAACAACAACCCGTTTCGGGGAAGGAGCATTTCTCTTTCCGCACAAAGCCAGCCCCCCCCCCCCCTCAGCCCCATTAAATCCTTTATTGCCTCGAAACAAAGGTCGGCCAATGGAAAAATATCCCCTTCCTAGTTGGCAGAATTAAATCCAATTAGCCGCGTTTAATGTGTTCATGAAAGAGAGAGAGAAACAGTTTAATTAAAATACTCCGTAAAATTGCTTGGGCTCCGACTTGTTTGAGCTGCATTTCAACGCTGAATATTCGTCTGTATGAGTGGCTGGCAATTAACTTGCCCCATTGACCCCAGACTAAAATTGATTTTTTAATATTCTTCGTTAAAATACATTTTTCCTTTCGGTCGGATGTTCTTAATTTTTGGGTGTTATAACATAAATCTACAGGCACATTACATTTGCAAGAAGATTATCAATACATTCGTCCAAAACTACGTATAAGAAAGGAGGTATTTTGAATTTTCGAAAATTTCCCCCTCCAAAACCCACCCCTATTTTGTATATATATATATATATATATATATATATATATATATATATATATATATATATATACACACAAACCCAAAAAAAACCGGACACTTAATTTTTGTCTTATAATTTGGTTTAATACTTAATATATAGGTATATTAATCTTTTTAATTAAAATAATTGGTTAATCTATAGGTTATTTAAACAAAGTCTGCCAAAAGTGAATAATTTTTATTGATTATTTACAAAAAAATACAAAATAAAAAAAAATAAATTAACACATTTAAAAAAAAAAAAAATATTCTTCATTTTTTATTACAGTGAATGGTAGACTTCGCTACCCCAAGCGTTTCGGCAATGTAACGTAAGCTCCGGCCTTCCATCTAAGTTTGAAAGACCCATTATTCTGGACCGAAATAAAAATAAAACATTAATTAAAGAAAATGCTTGGTTAATAATTAATGATGTTTAAATGTGCGAAAAACAGTTACAGTTTAGAATAGATCAACTTCACGAAAAATAAATCTAATCTGAGTTTTATCTAATTGTTTACTAATCCTGAAGGGATTAGTTCAATGGACTTAGACTCTAAATTCTCTGTAATAACTAGAATACCCACATAAAGAAAATTGCTGAAAATTAGCTTTTAATACGAAAAAAATGAAGTGTCCGGTTTTTTTTGCGGTTGAGTGTATATATATAAACACCCAATTTTGAACGGACCACATTTTCAGCATCTCCTGGATAGGAACGATGGACATTTAAAGAAATTTTTCGAAAATTGCATCATGAGTACAACCTAAGTATCTGATTTTCACTAAAGGAAATCTGCTAAAAAAATAAATGGTAGAATGACTTATGTAGTTTTTTTACGATAAATAAAAATGTCCTATATATACCAGTAGTGGTGCAGAAATATATCATTGTTGGTGGGATAGTCCTTAGCTAACCCAGTGCCAAATAACCGAATTTGCCGATAACTCGAGTCTAGAAAATACCTCAGCTACCAGAGACCAAACAATCAAAGTTCAACTGTAATTAAAGAAGTTTTAAAGAACTCCTGAGCAACCCAAAGCGTTGGGGGCTACCGTATTTTTATCTTCTCTCTGTCTCTCTTCGAAGGGTTGAGTTACACTTTGTCTCCTCCAGTCACGTACACGATCCTCTTTTTCAACACGAATAGGTAGAATAAAACTAACTGATTGGAAATAGGTCAAAGGAATTGGGAAGTCTGAGAAGTTTCTCTCTAATCAAATTTAATATGTGCACGGTGTAGGAAAAGTCACGAAAAAAAAAATAAAACAGTTTAACCATCCCTGTCATCATATTTATGAAACTTCGATAAACTACCAGGATATTACGTTCTAACGAAAAAATAGTTTTCCTTGTCTGCTCGTGAAAACGTGATACAATTATCTGTATTAGGGTGTCTCCCCTAAGGGAAATCAGCTATTGAGGTTGTACTCATGACCCGATTATGGCAAAGTGTCCATCGCTCCTAATTAGTAGATGCCGAAGAAGAGGTACGTTCAAAATTATATATATATATATATATATGTATACAGGGTGTCCCAAGTTTCCGTGCCACCCACCTGAAAATCTCCAGTTGTTTTAATATAAAAAAAAACTACGTCACGCAGGGGCTGCGTAAACTAAGCAGATTTCCCAAGTGCAGTTTTGCAATAGGGAAATTTCACGAGAGCCAAACAGTTACGGAAACGAACTCTAGCTCTCGACGGAAACTAACGTCTAGTCGTGAGTTAGCCGATCTCAACTCGACCGTTACAATTAATAAAAATTCAAATATCTCGGTTAAAAATAAAGATAGAGAATACATGTACTTAACAATATTTATAGTAAATTTAATTTGCAATAAGAGTTATTCTATACAAGTTTTCAATCCAAAGAGATATTTCGAATTTTCAAAAATCCTCTCCTCTAACCCCCCCCCCTCCCAATGGTCCGATTTCAGCCGTTAACGACCTTGATCTTTCTTTTTACATAAAACGACTAAATATCGAGTTTGGTGACGATTAAACAATAATTGCGACCGCTAGAGCGGTAATAATACAACAAATATGTATGTATATACAGTTTTGAACGGACCTCATTTTCGTCATCTAGGTAGGATCGATGGACATTTGAAGAAAAAATTCGAAAATTGCTTCATGAGTACGAGCTCAATAGCTGATTTCCCTTAAAGAAAATCTGTTAAAAATAATGAGAAGAAGCTTTTAGTCAACAAGGGGCTAATTCAATTAAAAAGGTTTATCAATAGCTTCCGAAGGACAGATTTGAGAATGGAGGGTGCAAGGAATGCTTGTAAAATGATTGCCTTTAGGGGATATTTCATTAGATATAGTTGCCTAATTGCATGTGAAATCCAAATTATAGAATAATGGGCCAAGTTTAGGAAGCGCGTTCGTATGAGCAAGTTTGTATTGGGGAAGTTGGAATCTGAGCTTGAATAAGCTCCTTCCTTCTCGTACTATTATCATTTCTCAATTTCGAACAAAGTAATTAAAATTTCTCGTTTGAAGGGAAAATTGTGGAACGTGAAAAAATGGTAGAAATATCTAAATCACTATCCCTTGGTTGTTAATTTTAGCAGATTTCCCTGAAGGAAAATACGCTATTAATGTTCTACTCATGACGCGATTTTCGAAATACTTCCTCAAATGTCCATCGATTCTCCTAGAAGATGACCAAAATGAGGTCCGTTCAAAATTTTGTGTGTGTGTGTGTGTATATAAATATATATATATATATATATATACTAGCTCTGATACCCAGCTTCGCTCGGGAATTCATTTGAGGCTGAATGGTGATGGTATATTTTTGGCAAGGCTTTACTTTGCACAATATTTTGACATTTACCCGTTGTTGGCATTTGTTAATAATAAAATTAATTTTTTATGTAAGTCTTCACTGTCCTGCATATTGTCATATTATATTGTCTCCCGTGCATTATGCATAGATTTGAATTATTAAGGAGAAAATATTGACATACATTTGAATTAATTTTTTCAGGTGAGGTACCTGGTAGTTGATATTGAAAAGAAGTGTTGAGCAAATTTCTCTAAATAACAAAATAAACAACTTTTGTTATGTGCATATTTTCTGAAAAAGCAATAGGAAACGAAATATCGCTATTTTTAATTTCAGGCCTCCCTTATAACCCCCACTCCTGCCCGTCCCTAGAAATGTTAGTATGGCTTATTATAAGGAAATCGTTAGTATTAATTCACATAGCGAGTTTGGTTTAGTTCGGTTGAGTCATTTGTGCCAAATAAAATTGTGGACTCCCGCTAAAGTTTTTAGCGTATAACTCATTTATACTTCCGTATACGGCAAAAGTGCATATAACAAAAGTTACTCTCAATTACAAAATAAACAACTTTTGTTATGTGCATATTTACTGAAAAAGCAATAGGAAACGAAATATCGCTATTTTTAATTTCAGGCATCCTCCTCCTGTTCGTCTTAGAAAATATTAATATAACCTAAAGTCTAAGTTGGGCTAGAAGTAATATACATACCAAGTTTCATAAAATTCGGTTCAGCCGTTTATGCGTGAAAAGGTAACAAACAAACAGACACAAAAGAAACAAAATGTAGTTATGGTGTCTATGACATGTGAAACGAAAAGTTATCGTGAAATTTCGCGAAAAAAATCAATGTACAGACAGAGGTTACAATTTTATATATATATATATATATATATGTATATATGGTCAATGTTTAAATTATAATTGATGCTTATACTATTAGCAAGGTATTATTATTCTCAGGAATGTGAATTTGTTTAATTATCATAAATAAATAATTTAAAAGGATGAACACTGGGGAGGTGCACCCGGTTATTTCTGGTATTTATTAACTCTGTATATATGATGTACTTTAATGAACACTCTATGTACCAATATGAATATACAGTTTACAATCGAGACTTACAAATGAGTATTTTTAATAGCGGTTATGACGTACCTAAAACAGCTGTCAAGGGAGAGGAACTTTTATTCATACATGGTTTGGAAGACAGAATACTTTCTATGGTTATGAATTATATGGTCCTTTGCGTTATAAAAAAAAAACTACAAGCACAAGAGACGGGAAATATGAAAATATTGAGGACCGTGAAGCCTTACATAATAAATAATTTTATTATTGTCAAATCCACAGCAACGACAGGAATAAACCCAAAACACTGGGACGGGGTAATGTCAAAATATTGTGCAAAGTAAAGACTTTCCAAAAAAATACAATCATAATTCAGCCTCAAATGAATTCCCGGGCGAAGACGAGTACTAACTTAGCTATATATATATTTGTTTTTAACGCTCTAGCAGTCGTGGTTTTTGTTTGATCGTAACTAAACTTGATATTTAATCGTTTTATGCAAAAAGAAAGATTAAGTTCGTTAATGGTTGAAATCAAATCGGACTAGTGGTAGGGGGGGGGGGTTAAGAAGGGAGATTTTCGAGAATTCGCAATATCTCCGTTACTATACGTAAATTATACGTACGATGAATATTTTTATATACATTTATTCTCTATCTTGAATATTAACCGAGATATTTGCATTTTTCAGTTTTCAGCCTTCAGCAAACTCCTACTCCTATTCATGTCATATTAGCAATGAGCCCTGCAGCGCATTAGCAATGAGCAGCCCCTGCGTGACGGACTTTTATGCATAGAAATAGGAAATATATACAGGGTGAGAGGTGATCACAAGTGTGATATACCAGAACGTGGGAAATCTGCTAGACCACCAGCACTTACATGACGGACATCCATGAATAAATGATGGGATCCGCTATTCCCATCTTGTCGACGGTGGGCACGGTAGGCGATAAAGCAGTCGTAATTTCTCCGAGCCTCTAGCAAAACATTCCTTTGCTAGAGCCGCCTAGTTTAGAGGCTTAATGTAGCGCTAAAGCTGAGCTGGTTCGAGGCTTCTGTGAGGGCAGTTGTTTACCGTGAGCATTGGGCTGGGGGTGGGGGAGGGAAGGCGATTAACAGGAACTGGGCAAAGCAGTCAGCTCGACCGGTAATGGGAGTTTATGCCGAGTTTTTCCAACAACGGCAAGGGCTTTGAATAAATGCTCCCCCCATCCCCACGCTCGCCCCAACTTCCAGACCAACCCCCTCCCCTCTCCCCTAACGAAATAATACCCCTTTTCCACGAGTAAAAATAACGAAACTCGACACCGCAAAACCAATAGTACCTTTATTACATGAATAAAGTTGAAGATTGTCTGTACAATTTTTAATGGTTCTAGTTGAACTTTCCTCAGAAGAGAAATCAGCCAGTGGAAAGTTATCTCATACTCACGCAGACTCGTGTGTTGATGATTGAAACTCACTGCAGTACTCATTTTTTTATGCTTATGCAGAAATAAATATCTCTCGTGAAAGAGATTACTCTGTAAATAAAAGAGTTGTTTCGAAAAAATGTTTTCAACACTCGGTTATAGCTGTGTGTGTATATAGTGGTAGTGCCGTGATTAAGAAATGGTTTACATCTTGGCTTACACGTGTCTCTAGACCTATTTCACGAGAGCCGAAGAGTTACGGAAACGACCGGACTAACTTTCGGCGGATTAGAGCGTTCAGAGAAATATATATATATATATATATATATATATGTGTGTGTGTGTTTGTGTGTGTGTGTGTGAGGTTGTGTGTATGTGTGTGTGTGTGTGTGAGGTTTTGTGTGTTTGTGTGTGTGTGTGTGAGGTTGTGTGTATGTGTGTGTGTGTGTGCGTGTGCGTGTATTATATATCTATCTATATATATATATATATAAAATTGTAACCTCTGTCTGTACATTGATTTATTTCGCGAAATTTCACGATATCTTTTCGTTTCACATGTCATAGACACCATAACTGCATTTTGTTTCTTTCGTGTCTGTTTGTTTGTTTGTTTGTTACCTTTTCACGCATAAACGGCTGAACCGAATTTTATGAAACTTGGTATGTATATTACTACTAGCCCAACTTAGACTTTAGGCTATATTAATATTCTCTAAGAGGAACAGGAGTGGGGGCCTGAATTAAAAATAGCTATATTTCGTTTCCTCTTGCTTTTTCAGCAAATATGCACATAACAAAAGTTGTTTATTTTGTAATTGGGAGTAACTTTTGTTATATGCACTTTTGCCGTATACGGAAGTATAAATGAGTTATACGCTAAAAACTATAGCGGGAGTCCACAATTTTATTTGGCACAAAAGACTCAACCGAACTAAACCAAACTTGCTATGTGAATTAATACTAACGATTCCCTTATAATAAAGTCATACTAACATTTCTAGGGACGGGCAGGAGTGGGGGTTATAAGGGAGGCCTGAAATTAATAATAATGATTTCCTATTGGGGTTTCGGCAAATATGCACATAACAAAAGTTGTTTATTTTGTTATTTAGAGAAATTTGCTCAACACTTCTTTTCAATATGAACTACCAGGTACCTCAACTGAAAAAATTAATTCAAATGTATGTCAATATTTTCTCCTTAATAATTCAAATCTTTGCATAATGCACAGGAGACGGGAAATATGACAATGTGCAGGACAGTGAAGTCTTACATAAAAAAATAATTTTATTATTAACAAATGCCAACAACGGGTATTAACCCTAAACACTGGAACGGGTAAATGTCAAAATATTGTGCAAAGTAAAGCCTTGCCAAAAATATACCATCACCGGGTATCTGAGCTAGTATATATATATATATATATATGGTATAGATCAAATAAATATTTTTGAATGTAAAACCTTAATTAATGATGTCATCGAACAACGAATCTGCAAGTATCTCGCATAGTAAAGGTCCCATAGAAACAATATTTAGAATTTAAGCTTAGAATAAAGTGTTTCAATTCATAAAAACGTATTGTTACTAGGACATAAGTAGGAGTGGAAGTTGTTCTAAGGACTGAAAACTAAAATTCCAAATATCTCGGTTAATATTAACCATAAAGAAAACGTGTATAACAACATTTATTGACAATTAAATTTACAATAAAAGTGGTTCTATATACTTTTTCGATCCGACGTACAATATCGGAGAAATTTCCCATTTTCGAAATTCCCTCCCTTAAACCCCCCTCTCCACGGTCCGATTTTAGCCGTTAACGAACTTGATCTTAGTTTGAATAAAAACGCATATGTATCGAATTTGGTAACGATTAAAAATGGCGACCGCTAGAGCCTTAACAGACAAATATATATTAATATTATATACCAGCTAAGGTACCCGGCTTCGCTTGGGAAATCATGAGAGGTAGAATGGTGACGGTATTTTTTTTTTTTTGCTAAGGCTTTTATCTGAACAATATTTTTGCATTTCCACTTCTCCATGTTTAGGTCATGTGCCTGAATAATTGCCAAGTAAAGGGAGCTTATTGAATATTATTAGCCCTGAAGATTAAAAAGGGAAAAAAATATTTCCTGATCAACCACCCTGGACTGTTGAAAATATCGTGGACAATATTAATCATAATCATGGATTGCATTCATCCATAGCTATTAAGAACTATAAATGATGTAGGTTTGCTAGGGAAATATTTAGGCAGTGGAATAATGAATGAGAATGTTATTCAATGCAAGACTGTCTGAGTTTTTGCTTTTATTAAATTTTACATCATTCTGGGCAATCGATGAACTATTGCTGAGTTTGTCAGACCAAACGTTAAGGGGTTACTATTCAATCTCAATTCGTTGATCAAGCGTCCGTTAAGCAATATTAACTACGGATTTTTTTTAAAAGGGAAATCTGCTAAAATGACGAACTGACTGAGACAGAGTACATAGCGAATACTGCACCTGGGATATATGCTTCGTTTACGCAGGGAAATCAGCTATTGAGGTAGTACTCATGACGCAATTTTCGAAACATTTCCTCTAATGTTCATAGATCTTACGTTCTTAACTCGTAAATGTTTATTTCATTTGTACCACAGTCAATATTTAGCCGTTTCAGTCAACTCTAAAGATCATTTTTGTCATTGGCTGAAAACGGACTTGAAATCGCTTCGTGAAATGTTATAAAACCATTCTCCCTAAACTATTATGTTCTACACTTCCGTCGTTCTAGGCATTTTTATTCAGGGAAATTCAAAAATCCGTTATCGGCCCAAATTTAATAAAAATGCAAATATCTCGATTAATATTCAAGATAGGGAATAAATCTATATAAGAATATTTATAGTAAATTTAATTGGCAATAAGATTGATTCTGTACAATTTTTCGATCCGACGTATAGTAACGGAGATATTTCGAATTTTCGAAAATCCTCCCCTCTAAACCCCCCCTCCCGCTGGTCCGATTTCAGCCGTTAACGAACTTGATCTTTCTTTTTACATGACACGACTAAATATCGAGTTTGGTAACGATCAAACAAAAATTGCGACCGCTAGAGCGGTAACAGACAAATATATATATATATATATATATATATATATATATATATATATACAGTTTTGAACGGACCTCATTTTCGTCATCTACTAGGTAGGATCGATGGACATTTGAAGACAAATTTTGAAAATTCCGTCATGAGTACAACCTCAATAGCTGATTTCCCTTAAGGGAAATCTGCTAAAATCTGTGCAAAAGCATTTTTTATAGTGATTATAGAGTCGTAAAGATTTTGAGAGGAATATAAGGATGCTGTGTAGGTAAATCTAGATGGAGATTAAGGAAGAACTCTTCCAAATCCAGGCAAGACGGCTAATAATCTGGCCAACGGACTGAAAGTAATTGACAGCGGATTGACTGGCGAAAGCACTACTTTCCACTTCTTCTAATTGGATTAGTCAAAACTTCTCTTGACACATCGTGAAGTACTTCTACAAAGAAAAGATTTTCTCAGTAAGTGCGGCCTAACTCCCCAAACTTGATAAACATAATTGGCCGAGGGTGAGGGGAGGTGGCTAAGTAGTAGCCATTTTAACTTCACAAGAATAACAACCGGTAAACCGAAAGTAAATAAACAAGTTTACGGCAGGTTCGATTCAATTAGCGCTGGCTTACAGAGGTGTCCTAAGATGGCAGTAGCTCTGCCCTGGCGAAGAGAAAGAGGGCAAACACTAGAGCTTTATTTACTCTCCTCCTTTCCCTGGAGAAATATTTTCCTAAGAAAGTCTCCTTGTCTTTTATCTCAGGGACATCCCCCTCCCCTTTGACCCCTTTGTCTGGATTCCACCGCAGAGTCCCTGATGTGGAAATACCTAAATGTATGGATATGGAAAAATATCCCCTCTAACCAAAGTGTCTCTCTCCCGAGCATAGATACCGTTCGAGTGAAAGGGCCCTTGAGTCGAAAATACAGAGAATATACTTGCGCTACTCCAACTCAAAAAGTGAAATAAAATAGTCCTCAAGTAGGTTACACTCTGTTCGTTTTATAAGCGACGAGCACAGGTCATAATCCAGTTTTAGAAATCATTACAGATTATCAAGAATATAAAATAGAAATATCACCTTATATCGGATTAGGGATGATCTTTATAGTTTTTTTTTATTGAGGTTGTACGCGCGTATGGCGCGAATTTTGAAAAATTTATACAAATGTCCATTGATCCTACCTAAGAGATGACAAAAAGTCCGTCACGCAGGGGCTGCATAAACTAAGCAGATTTCCCACGTGTGCCACGTATTTGCATTTATCTCTTAAAGTAAAAGTTCAATGAGAAAAATATTTGGTATTTGTGCTTCAAATAATGTGTTTCATAATACAACAGCTTATTCTTAATATGACATGAGTAGGAGTTAGGGTTTATTGAAGGCCGAAAACTAAAAAATGCAAATATCTCGGTTAATAATCAAGATAATGAAAAAATGTGCATAAAACATTTATAGAACATTACATTTTCAATAAGATTGGTTAGATACCATTTTTTGATCCGATGCATAATAACGATGATATATCAAATTTTCGAAATTGCTCCCCTCTTATTTTTTTTTTTTTTTTTTTTTTTTTTTTTTTTTTTGTTTTTTTTAACATAAAACGACTAAATATCGAGTTTGGTAACGACCAAACAATTATTGCAACCACTAGAGCGGTAACAGACAAATATATATATATATATACGCTCCTCATCTAGGGATGGGTTTCCATCTAAAATTATGATTTCAAATTTTTTGTTTTAATTTTGAACACTATTTACAATACATCTCTTCTTATTATTCTCTTAGCTCACTATTATGTCCAACTTCTACTTGCTAAACTAGGATTGTCTGATTTTGTGCACTTTTACCACCAACATTCAAAACTACCTTTCGAAATGTCATTAAAATAGATCTACATTGGTTGCATAAGATCAGGTCAATGATTAAGAAGAGTTGAGAGCCAATGTTTATCAATATCAATTTATAGAACATTACATTTGCAATAAGATTATTTCTGTACCATTTTTCAGTTTAATCGTTAGTGCCCAATAAAATTGTTGACTCCCTCTAAAGTTTTATTGTATATCTCGTTTATACTTTCTTATAAGACAAAAGTGATTATCACAAAAGTTACTTCAAACAAAAAAATACACTACTTTTGTCATGTGTATATTTGATGAGAAACGAATAGAAAACGAAATACCGCTATTTTTAATTTCAAGCCTCCCTTACAACCCCCACTCCTGCCCGTCCCTAGAAATGTTGGTTTGGCTTATTTTAATGAAGGCGTTAGTACTAATACACAGACCGAGTTTTATTTAGTTCGGTTGAGTCTTTTGTGCCAAATAAAATTGTTCACTTCCGCTATAGGTTTTGGCGTATATCTCGTTTATAATTCGGTATACGAAAAAAGTGTATATTACAACAGTTACTCTAAATAACAAAATAAACAACTTTTGTCATGTGCATATTTGCAGAAAAACGAATAGAAAACGAAATACCGCTATTTTTAATTTCAGGCCTCCCTTACAACCCCCACTCCTGCCCGACCCTAGAAATGTTGGTTTGGCTTAATGAAGGCTTTAGTACTAATATACAGACCGAGTTTTATTTAGTTGGGTTGAGTCTTTTGTAACAACCACTATAAATATCACTATTTTTAATATCAGGCCACCCTTGCGTCCCCCACGCCTGCTGGTTCCTAGAAATATTTGTACAGCTTGTTATCATGGAAGAGTTACTGCTAATACACAAACCGAGTTTGGTATAGTTCGGTTGAGTCTTTGGTGCCAAAAAAAATTGTTCACTTCCGCTATAGGTTTTAGCGTAGATCTCGTTTATAGTTAGGTATACGTACGTTAATTCTTCCATGATTATAAGCAATATTAAAATTTATAGGTTCTAACGGGAGTGGGGGTTATAAGGGAGGCCGGATATAAAAATTTGCGATATTTCATTTTCTATTTGTTTTTCGGCAATCGTGCACATAACAAAAGCTGTTTTTTTATTATATATTTGTTTTTAACTTTTTTAATTTAGAGTAACTTTTGTTTTAAATATATATATATATATATATATATATATATATATATATATATATATTTTTGTAAAATAAGGTATGAAGTAAGTAATGTGCGTAGAAATATTGATATGCTCAACTATGAACTACCAGGTACCTCACCTGGATATATTAATTGAAATCCGTGTTGAAATTTAATCCTTAATAATTCAAATCTATGTTATTTTTAAACGCCAGCAACAGATTCCAAGTAAAGAATACTGCCTTCCCCCCTTCTCTTATCCCAAACATTAATTCATGAGAAACGCCGGTTTTCCCTATGTGTATTTAATACTTTATTTAATTAAAACATGAAAAATATTTGAACAAACAGTTTTAGTATTGTGAAGATAATGTAATCGGATTTGTTAAAATAATTTAATGTATTACAGGATTGATTGTCAGCACTGAGGCTAGGGAGGTGTCGAGCCTACTTCCTTTGTCCCATCAGTTCTGCCGCTTCCCTGCCGACCTCATATTGGTCTATTTTTAAAAGTTAATTGATGCTTATAGCAATGTAGATTATTTTTATGTGAATTTCTTTGATTAACAAAAATAAATAATTTAAAAGGATGAACACTGGGGAGGTGAACCCAGTTATTTCTGGTATTTATTAACTCTGCTTCGTTAATGTAAGATATACTTTACTGAACACCAATATTAATATACAGTTTACAATCGAGTCTTACAAAAGATTATTTTTAATAGCGGTTATGACGTATCCGAAACATCTGTCATCATTAAGCTTTGGTCCCATCAAGGGAGAGGAACTTTAATTCAAACATGATTTGTTAACAGAATACTATCTACGACTATGAATTATACTGTTCATTCCGTTATAAAAAAAACTACGTGCACAGGAGACGGGAAATATAATAATATTGAGAAGAGTGAAGTCTTAAATAACAAATAATTTTATTATTAACAAATCCACAGCAACGACGGGTATAAACCCTAAAAACTGTGACGGGGAAATGTCAAAATATTGTGGAAAGTAAAGCCTTGCCAAAAAAATACCATCTTTATTCAGCATAAAATGAATTCCCGGGCGAAGCCGGGTACCTTAGCTAGTATATATATATATATATATATATATATATATATATATATATATATATATATATATATATATATATATATATTACACAGAGTTCATCACGTATTTAAGAATTACGTTGTAGATGAAAGGAGCCGACCGATGGAAGACCTGGACCGTTGGCACCAAAGACTGTTCTCGGCGAGACCCGTCTGGGATATAGGCTAGTCTGTGCCTTTGCCTTTGATCTCGCCTCCCGTCTATAAAAGCGGCTCAGCTCACCTGACAGTTAGTTTGTTCTGAGGTCTCTTCTAGTGAATACCAGTGCGTTCGCTGCAGCTTTAGTGAACAGTACTTTTAGTTTCGGTACAGTGTTTTATGTGAAGATCAGTTCAGTGCCGTGTTTATGTGAAGATCACTTCAGAACCGTGTTTATGTGAAGATCAGTGCAGTGCCGTGTTTATGTGAAGATCAGTGCAGTGCCGTGTTTATGTGAAGATCAGTGCAGTGCCGTGTTTATGTGAAGATCAGTGGAGTGCCGTGTTTATGTGCAGATCTGTGGAGTGCTGTGTTTATGTGAAGATCAGTGCAGTGCCGTGTTTATGTGTAGATCAGTGCAGTGCCGTGTTTATGTGAAGATCTGTGCAGTGCCGTGTTTATGTGAAGATCAGTGCAGTGCAGTGTATTGTGATCATCAGTGATTCGCACGATCGTGAGTTCTTGTACTGCAATAGTGAACAGTGAAGTTATGAGTGCATACTGTGAGTAGTAGTAAAGAATAATTCACCAGGTGTGTAGCGCATTGTCAAATAAATTGTGCAGTAATAAAAACTGTGTTTAATTTTACAATCCAAAAAACTCTATTAAATAACACTTATTATTTTTGTAATAAACGTTACAATATATATATATATATATATATATATATATGTGTGTGTGTGTGTGTGTGTGTGTGTGTGTGTGTGTGTGTGCGTGTGTGTGTGCGTGTGAGAGAGAGAGAGAGAGTGTGTGCGTGGGTTTGTGTGTGTGTGTGTGAGTGTGAGTGAGTGTGCACGTGTTTGTTTGTTTGTGTGTGCGCGTGTGTGTGTGTGTGTGTGTGTGTGTGAGTGAGTGTGCACGTGTTTGTTTGTTTGTGTGTGTGCGTGTGTGTGTGAGAGAGAGAGAGTCCGTGTGTTTGTGTGTGTGTACATCAGATGGTATTTAAGCTTCAAATAAAGTACTTCACGAAACAATTGCTTATTGTTAATATAACGTGAGTAGGAATGAGGGTTTACTAAAGGGTGAAAACTAAAAAATACAGAAATCTGTGTTAATAATCGCGATAGTGAATAACGTAACAGCATTAATAGAAAATTCCATTTGTAACGAGATCATCAATCATATCAGAAAATCCATTTCCATACACTTCCTCGAGGTTCCTATAATAACGGAAATATTTGGAATTTTCAAAATTCACCCCTTTGTACCTCACTCCCCCTGCCCCTCGTTCGATTTCAAGCGTTAATGAACTTGATCTTTATTTTTACATAAAACGTTCAAATATCCAGTTTAGTAACGATCCAACAAACTTTACAACTGATTGAGCGTTTAAAGACACTTATTTGCGAGTATATATATATATATATATATATATATATATATATATATATATATATATATATATATATTGTTACGTTTATTACAAGAATAATAAACGTTGTTTATTAGAGTTCTTTTGGATTGCAAAATTAAACAATCACAAGCTTTATCATTTTTATCATAGCGCAATTTATTTAACAATGCACTACACATTGGTTAATTATTCTTAACTACTACCCACAGTATGCACTGTTCTTGTTATTACATAATCCAATAACTCAGTCACCATCACTGAAGTTCACGAAAACACGGCACTGCACTTTCCTTTAGTTAGTTAGATCTACACATAAAACGCTTTACCGCACTGCAACTAAAACGCCCTGTTCACTAAAGCTGCACTGAACGCACTGTTATTCACTTGAAGAGAGCTGAAAACAAACTAAACTGTCTGGGCTGGCTGGGCCCCTTTTATTCCTCGGCGGAAAAGATCAAACAGAATGCCGAGAAGGGACTAGACGCATAGTCTAGAACAGACCCGACCCAAGTAGGGACTTCGGGTGCCAATAGTCCTTCCATGATTCCGTCCTGATCCTTTCATCTCCTTCATTCGTAAATATGTGATTATCTCTGTTTAATTCTCATGTGTATAGATATCGCAACACTATATATGTATATGTGTGTGTGTGTGTGTGTGTGTGTGTGTCTATATATATATATATATATATATAAATTGTAACCTCTGTCTGTACATTGATTTTTTTCGCGAATTTTCACGATAACTTTTCGTTTCACATGTCATAGACACCATAACTGCATTTTGTTTCTTTCGTGTGTGTTTGTTTGTTTATTTGTTACCTTTTCACGCATAAACGGCTGAACCGAATTTTATGAAACTTTGTATATATATTACTACTAACCCAACTTAGACTTTAGGCTATATTAATATCCTCTTAGACGAACAGGAGTGGGGGTTATAAGGGAAGCCTGAAATTAAAAATAGCGATATTTCGTTTCCTATTGGTTTTTCGGCAAATATGAACATAACAAAAGTTGTTTATTTTGTTATTTAGAGTAACTGTTGTTATTTACACTTTTTTCGTATACTGAATTATAAACGAGATATATGCTAACACCTATAGCGGAAGTGAACAATTTTATTTGGGACAAAAGACCCAACCGAAATAAATAAAACTCGGTATGTGTATTAGCACTAACGCTTTCATTATAATAAGCCATACCAACATTTCTAGGGACGGGCAGGAGTGGGGGTTGTAAGGGAGGCCTGAATTTAAAATTTCTCCAGGAACAATGTGTGGAGCAAGTAATTTGCGTAGAAATATTGATATGCTCAACAATTCATTCCTATTTGAACTATCAGGTTCCTCAGCTGGAAAAATTAATTCAAATCAATGTTAATATTTTGTCCTTAATAGCTGAAATCTATGCATAATGCACAGGAGACGGGAAATATGACAATTTGTAGGACAGTGAAGACTTACATAAAAAATTAATTTAATTAAATGCCAACAAAGGGTATTAACCCCTAACACTAGGACGGGTAAATGTCAAAATATTGTGCAAAGTAAAGCCTTGCCAAAAAAATACCATCACCATTCAGTCTCAAATCAACTCCCGGGCGAAGCCGGGTATCTGAGCTAATATATATATATATATATATATATATATATATATATATATATATAACATTTTTAACTGAGTTCATTTGCGTGCTATTCTAGGTCGGATTGATAAGTACGACCTCAATAGATGATTTCCCTTAAGATAGAATCAGAATATCTTCTTAATTCGGATTAGGGATGAAGCTTTTATCGTTATTCGACTCATCCAACAATAGATATTTTTTTCCCGATATTCGTTGTCTATTTATCGAAGATATTATGGGCCCTAGAGTGAGGTATATTAGAGGCAAATAAATGGCTGGAGGATAAGTGTATGAGTATGTGCTAGAGCTGGGAGGTGTTCTAAGATCCCATGACTGGGGGAGGGGGGAGGGACAAGGCAAACACTAGAACACAGTTTGCTCTTCTCTCTACCCTTGAAGATATTTTCTCAACGAACCCTCTTCTGCCCCTTCCTACTATTCCATTTTATTCACTTCTCTACACTTTATCCAAGAATACTCCAGCCTTATGTTTGTATGATACTAATTCCTATTATTCTCTAAAGGGAATGAACCCATAATGGAGCCGCAATCATCAAGTCCCTTAAGGGAAATCACCTATTGAAAAATTTCTTCAAATATCCGTTATTCGTGCTTTCTTGTTAGCAGATTTCCCTTAAGGGAAATCAGTTATTGACGTCGTACTCATGTAGCTATTTTCAAAAACTTTCTTCAAAAGTCTATCAATCCTACCCAGGAGATGACGAAAATGAGGTCTGTTCAAAATTACATATATATATATAATTATAATTATAAGCTCTAGCTGTCGCAATGTTTTATTGATCGTTACCAAACTCGATATTTAATCGTGTTATGTAATACGAATGATCAAGTTCGTTAATGGCTGAAATTGGACCAGTGGAAAGGGCGTCGCATCGAAGAATTGTATAGAAGAAATCTCTTATTACAAATTAAATGTACTATAAATATTGTTATATACATTTATTCTCTATCTTGAATATTAACCCAGATATTTTCAGTTTTCAGCCTTCAGCAAACCCCCACTTCTACTCATGTCACATAAACAATACTCTGTTATGTAATAAACCACTTTATTCGTAGCTTAAATGGCAAATATTGTTTTCAAGAGGCCTTTATTATACGACATACATGCAACTATGTTCTGTTGATCCACCAACCCCGCGTTACCCCTTCTTAAGTTGTTGGACTACTAAAATTTGATAAATTGAGATAAACATTATCCAGATTCGTTATACCGTAAATTACAGTAGTGGATATAGTAAATATTGTTCAATTAAAATTAATATTTTTGCGAAAATTAAATACATGAAAGAATTGGACAGAGTTGTTCCCGTGTTTGAGGAGTGCGGAGGAGATCAAAAGGTGCCGCTAGATGGTCGCGCCCGTCCTGGTCCCTACCAGTCCTTCCTGGAAGAGTCTCGGCCTCATCCTTTGACGTTTTGCCGCTCCTCTATATAAGCATGTGCAATTCGCCCGTCAGTTTAGTTTTTTCTCAGCTGCCTTCAAGTGCGTTCAGTGCCACAGTGCGACTTAGTTGTCGTGCGGTAAATTGTTTTTATTTGAAGAACAGTGTTGTGCCATGACTCTGTAAGTATCAGTATAGTGCCGTGCTTAAGTCAGTGCAGTGTCGTTAACTTCGTGAAGTGAAGGACAGTGCAGTGCCGTTAACTTCGTGAAGTGAAGGACAGTGCAGTGCCGTTAACTTCGCGAAGTGAAGGACAGTGCAGTGCCGTTAACTTCGCGAAGTGAAGGACAGTGCAGTGCCGTATTGCTTTTGTGAACTTCAGTGATCGCGAGTGAGTTATTGGACTGTGTAATAACAAGAACAGTGAAGCTATCAGTGCAGACTGTGAGTAGTAGTTAAGAATAATTCACTAAGTAGTGAATTGTTAAATAAATTGTGCATTGATAAAAACTGTGAAACTTGTGTGTTTAATTTTGCAATCCAAAAGAACTCTTATAAACAACGTTTATTACTGATTTGGTAATAAAAACGTAACAATATGTGATATTCAGGTATATTTCAGTAATATTTTTTTATTATTTAAGAATATTTCTATCTGTCTGTTCAGCTCTGTGAGGTTTGCCGACGTGTTCTTTTTTTTACAATTCAGACGCTTCCTGTTGCGAATTTTATTAAAATGCAAATTGACTAATTGGTGTAAAATGTTACCAGTATGTAAATTGATCTGTTGTAAAACTTCAGATGGCAAATCTGCTTAGTTTACGCTGCGTGACGGCCGTTTTAGCAGACGGTCGCAATTTTTGTTTGATTGTTACCAAACTCGATATTTAAACGTTTTATGCAAAAAGACAGATCAAGTTCGTTAATGGCTGAAATCGGACCAGTGGGAGGGGGGGGGAGTTTAGAGGGGGGATTTCCAAAAATCCGAAATATCTCCGTTACCATACGTCGGATCAAAACATTGTATAGAACCAATCTTATTGCAAATATATTTAAATATTTAAATTTACTATAAATATTGTTGTATACATTTATTCTCTATCTTGAATATTAACCGAGATATTGGACTTTTTAGTACAAGAGCAACCGTTGCGAGTGGATTGACACTTTAGTTCCCAAATAAATGTTATACAAATTTGTAGGAATTTGTAATTATGACAAGATGTTTTACAAATACACAAACCGAGAAGAGAAGCGTCAGTGGAAAGGCTAGACAGACTTTATTTACGAAATTTAACGGGTTTTCAAATAAATAAAAGAGAGAGAGAGAGCTAGGGCCAAGGGCGGATAAATGACAAAAGTTGTCCAGAGAAAAGGACGTGTTGTGCCTAGCGACGAGAGAGAAAGGGAGAGGGCAGCGATAGGGAAGAAGAATGAGAAACCCTAATATGAGAAACGTGTAAGTTGGCGGAAGGTGGGGGGCGGGTAGCTATCAATCCCCCCCACATCCACACACACACAAAATCTACTCTATTTCTTCATAAACATTTTGAGCGATAACATTGAATTTGATAGGCACTTAGTAAACGTCCATCACGCAGGGGGAGCGTTAACTAAGCCCATTTCACAAGTGGCACACTAGTAATCTCATCTCACCATAAACTCTCTATTTCTAAGCAAAAATCCGATGAGTAGAAGACGTTCATTACTGAAGGCTGCAAACAAGAATATATACGAACAACTCAATTAATATTTCATTACGAGAAAATGTACTGAACAACAATTGTTGTCCATAAATAGTTTAACAAGATTGGTTTTATAACATTTTCGATCCGACTCATAATAATGGCTATATTTTGAATATTCCCCTAGTCCTCGTCCAATTTTAGCAGATTTCCCTTCAGGGAAATCAGCTATTCAGGTTGTACTCATGACGGAATTTTCGAATTTATTCTTCAAATGTCCATCGATCCTACCTAGTAGATGACGAAAATGAGGTCCGTTCAAAACTGTATGTGTATATATATATATATATATATATTTGTCTGTTACCGCTCTAGTGGTCGCAATTTTTGTTTGATCGTTACCAAACTCGATATTTAGTCGCTTAGTGTAAAAAGAAAGATCAAGTTCGTTAACGGCTGAAATCGGACTAGTGGGAGGGGGGGGGGGTTTAGAGGGGAGGATTTTCTAAAATTCGAAATATCTCCGTTACTATACGTCGGATCGAAAAATTGTAAAGAATCAATCTTATTGCAATTAAAATTACTATAAATATTGTTATATACATTTATTCTCTATCTTGAATATTAACCGAGATATGTGCATTTTTATGAAGTCTGTGGGACACGTGGTCGGGTATCGTTCGGATTAGTTCGGCCGTTTTCGTAACTGTTCGGGTCTGGTGGAAGCCTCTTCTAACCTAACCTGTCGTTTCTAACCTTACCTTACCTTCCTTACTTTGTAAGATTTTTGCATATACGTTCTGTCCGCCCCCCCCCTCCCTCCTTTAGTTCTTGAACTATTAAAATTTGATTTATTAAAATATAAATTATTCTTACAATTCAAAAGCCGTTTCAGTTGGGAAATTATTAAAATTAACTGAAAGATTTCTCATTACCGTTTGTATTTAACGGACTTTTAGCAGATTTCCCTTAAGGGAAATCAGCTATTGAGGTTGTACTTATGTCGGAGTTTCCACATTTTTCTTCAAATGTCCATCGATCCTACCTAGTAGATGACGAAAATGAGGTCCGTTCAAAACTGTATATATATATATATATATATATATATATATATATATATATATATTTGTCTGTTACAGCTCTAGCGGTCGCAATTTTTGTTTGATCCTTACCAAACTTCATATTTAAGCGTTTTATGTAAAAAGAAATATCAAGTTCGTTAACGGCTGAAATCGGACCAGTGGGAGGGGCGGTTTAGAGGGGAGGATTTTCGAAAATTCAAAATATCTCCGTTACCATATGTCGGATCAACATTGTATAGAACCAATCTTATTGCAAATTAAATTTACTATAAATATTGTTATATACATTTATTCTCTATCTTGAATATTAACCGAGATATTTGCATTTTTATGAAATCTGGGCGGCTAACGGACGGTGGCTTTCCCGCCAAAAGCTAGTTCGGCCGTTTCATTAACTGCTCAGCTCTCGTGAGATTTCTCTATTGTGAAACTTCACGTGGGAAATCTGCTTAGTTTACGCAGTCCCTGCGTGACGGACTTTTAATGGGAGGATTTGGTGGTATAGGTATAGATGAAATAAACATTTTTTGGTGAAAATCTTAATTGATCAACATATTTTTTTAATATCCTTCTCTTCCCCAACTGTAATGTTATGGCAGCCCCATACCAGCGGTTCGTCCAATTTTTAATCTTTAAATTTGTAAACATAGTGAGCACGTTAGACCTCCTCGCAGCCATTTGCTGCATATTTATGTCGAGGGGCGATTTCGAGTTTCAAATGGCCGCCTGCAATTGGAGCCTCACTGTCTTTGTTCAGTCAAACTCCAATAATTGTCTAATACCCTATTAAACTATATTGCCTATATATTATACATATTACCCATTTACATATAACCAATTTTACATATATATTATAAGTTCTTCTTGGCATTCAGAATTTTTCTTGCGAATTTCACGAACTCCTTCATATAATCGTTGGCCTGGATCAGCTGTTTAAGAGAATCCGGAGGCCAATCGAGCGACGAGTTTTCCCCTGCTATCAGAAGTCTTGCGCTGGAGTAGAACGGACATTCAATTGATCGGCATGTATCTCAAATAATAAAGGGCCGTTGAAAAAAAAAATTGGTATTGAAGCGTGGAATAAAACATTTCATGTTATATTGGCTAATTTTTAACGTGCGATGACTAAAGGTTAGTATGTACTGAAGTCTGAAAATTAAAAATTGTAAAAATCTTGGTTAATCTTTAGCTTTACATAAAATGTTAAAATATCATGTTTGGTGTCGATCAAACAGAAATAGCGACCGCTAGAGCTTTATATATGTATTGTTTTGAACGGATCTTCCGGAATTTAACTGTTAACAGTTGATAACATAATTTCTGTTTGAAGATACTTAAGCCCTGCAATACAGGATTAATAAAGCCAGAGAATATTTTTTGTTCTGTGGAATTTGAACGTAAACCTACAAAATACTTAGAAAGGGGGAACTATCTAAAAATTAATAAAAAGTCCGCCACGCAGTGGCTGCGTAAACTAAGCAGATTTCCCAAGTGAAGTTTTAGAATAGAGAAATTTCACGAGAGCCGAACAGTTACTGAAACGGTGGAACTAGCTAGCCGGAAACTAACGACTACACCCGAAGTTAGCCGATCTCATCATGTCCGTTACGCTCAATAAAATGCAAATATCTCGGTTAATATTCAAGATAGAGAATAAATGTATATAACAATATTTATAGTATATTTAATTTGCACTAAGATTGGATCTATACAGACAAATATATATATATTTAGGCCATCTATCAAGCTGGTATTTATTCAGTTGAATTTCAGGCCATTTTACTACCCCTTTCAAAAGTATACCAGTGACCTCTTACCAAAATATTGTTCTGCAGTGATTCCCTTAGTTCTTTACTCTCCCTAGAAAATATTTTCAGTTCACACCCACATATTTCATATCTCCACAGTCTGTGCAACTATGAAATGATGTGACTACCCAGACATACGGGCATGAAGAAAAGTACTGACATCAACAGGCGGGCAAAATTAGCAGCCAGTAAAAGAACAGCCGATATCACCGATGGACAAAAGGGTGGTAACCTGTAGATAACCCGTCCGGATTAGCCGTAGTAGCATAAAGTGGACGTAAATAATAATAAACAATAAATAAAAACCGATGGACAACACCAGATAACTGATTCATTACAAACTCTGAGAAATTCTAAACAACCCATTAGCCTTAATCTCGCTTGGTAAGCCTAGAATCCTGAATTCGATTCTCACGGGACAATAGGAATTTATTTAGTGATGAACTCATTTTAATATCTTTGCATTCTAGCAGATTTCCCTTAAGGGAAATCAGCTATTGAGGTTGTACTATCTCAATAGTTGACTATCCTTAAGTGAATTCTGCCCATAAGCCTGGTCCATTTCCCCGAGAAATCCCACTTCTTCTCTAACAAGTAATTGAAATGAAATAAAACTCTCGAAATAAAAATTGTGATAGGAGAGAGAAGTTGAAAAGGCAACGGCGAGGATTCTATTTTTTTGTGCATGATTTAGAACAGGCAGTTTCTTCGGGAGTTATAAATGGTCTTTTTGCATTCAACATCATTTTTTTTTTATTTTTAGGGGATGCAATTACTGAAGAGGCAGTAAAGGAAAGCCCATTGCTAAAGCCAAGTTCACACTAACGAGAAAAGATTTCTGAATTAACCGCAGAATTGCCTTCCCTCAAACAACTCCATCACTTTTACATTACCCTTAATTAAGCCCTATTCCCTCTCTTCATTTTTTAATTGTAAGTGAATAATTGTCCCATTTCTTTTGCCATATCTGAAGCTTTTAGCCACGATATTGAAGCTCCTATTTTAGCAGTTGAGGGGAAATAAGCAGTTGAGGTTTTACTCATCGGCGATTGTCAAAAATATCTTCAAATGTCCATCGATCCTATCAAGGAGACGAAGAAAATGGTATTATAATAAAGTTTAACAACATATAAATCTACAAACTGGTAACACAACACCACCATGAATATTAAGTGAATAAAACAAACGGTAGTAAGAAATCTTTCCCCCTCCCGACGGGAGGCGTCTGAAATGTAACCTGAAAGAAAAACACTTACTGAAATATACCAGAATATAACATTTTAATTTTATACAACTTACTACATTTAGTACTACTATAAAAATAATTTATAATGAGTCGGAATTATTTTTAACCAAATCAGTTTAGTAGACCAAGAACTTAAGACGGGGAGGGGTCACCAGAACATATTTTCATGTATCTCTTATAATAATGTTATCTTGAAAACAATATTGGACATTTAAGCTTCGAATAATGTGTTTTATTTATATAACAGAATATTGTTTATGTGGCATATGAGTAGAAGTGGGGGTTTAGTAAAGGCTGAAAACTGAAAAATGCAAATATCTCGGTTAATTTTCATGATACAGAATAAATGTAGATACCTATATTTATAGTAGATTTAATTTGCAATAAGATTGGTTCTATACAATTCTTCGATGCGAAGTATAGTAACGGAAATATTTCGAATTTACGAAATTCGCCCCTGTCTAACCCCCCCCCTCCCTATAGTCCTATTTCAGCTATTAACGAACTTGATCTTTCTTTTTACATAAAACGATTATATATAGAGTTTGGTAACGGTCAAACAAAATTTGCGACCGCTAGAGCGCTTACAGACAAATGTATGTGTGTGTGTATATATATATATATATATATATATAAAGTTTTGAACTGACCTCATTTTCTTCATTTCGGGGGTAGGATCGATGGCCATTTCAGGAAATGTTTCGCAAATCGATTCATGATTACGATTTCAATAGCTGATATCCCTCAAGGGAAAACTGCTAAAATGAACAGTGTAAAAATCTATTATATGAAAAGGTTCGAGTTTGAAAAATCGATTCGCTTTAATTGTAATCTAACTCGCTCTCGACTAATTCCTCATTGGAGGGATTTCCTAATAAAATTAAACTTAAAACTAATAAATTAAAGGAGAAAGCTGTTGTTAGAGGAATGGCCTGTAGGGACTAACTGTCCATTAGTGGCCGGTCGGCTGACTTAGCCCAACTTAAGGAAGTTGAGGAGGTCTCGGCTTGACAAAACTTGCAAGCCACAGCATCCCGGCTCTATTTCACCCCCTCCCCACTACCCTAGGCACCCACAATAATTCTTTACTCCCAACAAATTTATAAACATATAGCTCATTATATATTAGCAGATTTCCCTTAAGGGGAAGCAGATATTGAGGTTGTACTCACGACTCGATTTTCGAAAAAGTTCCTCAAATGTCCATATATCCTTCCCAGGAGATAACGAAAAAGGGGTCTGTTGAAAATTATATATATATATATATATATATATATATATATATATATATATATATATACTAGCTCAGATACCCGGCTTCGCTCGGGAATTCATTTGAGGCTGAATGGTGATGGTATATTTTTGGCAAGGCTTTACTTTGCACAATATTTTGACATTTTACCCGTCCCAGTGTTTAGGGTTAACACCCGTCGTTTCTGTGGATTTGTTATATATTTGAATCTATTTTTTCATTTGAGGTACCTGGTAGTTCATATTGAAAAGAAGTGTTGAGCAAATTTCTCTAAATAACAAAATAAACAACTTTTGTTATGTGCATATTTGCCGAAACCCCAATAGGAAATCATTATTATTAATTTCAGGCCTCCCATATAACCCCCACTCCTGCACGTCCCTAAAAATGTTAGTATGGCTTATTATAAGGAAGGCGTTAGTGCTAATACACATACTGAGTATTTTATTTAGTTCGGTTGAGTCTTTTGTGCCAATTAAAATTTTTGTCTCCCGCTATAATGTTTAGCGTATAACGCCTTTATACTTCGGTATACGATGATAGTGAATATAAAAAAAAGATTCTCTAAATAACAAAATAAACAACTTTTGTTATGTGCATATTTGCTAAAAAAGCAATAGGAAACGAAATATCGCTATTTTTAATTTCAGGCCTCCCTTATAACCCCCACTCCTGCCCGTCCCTAGAAATGTTAGTATGGCTTATTATAAGGAAATCGTTAGTATTAATTCACATAGCGAGTTTGGTTTAGTTCGGTTGAGTCTTTTGTGCCAAATAAAATTGTGGACTCCCGCTATAGTTTTTAACGTATAACTCATTTATACTTCCGTATGCGGCAAAAGTGCATATAACAAAAGTTACTCTAAATTACAAAATAAACAACTTTTGTTATGTGCATATTTGCTGAAAAAGCAATAGGAAACGAAATATCGCTATTTTTAATTTCAGACCTCCCTTATAACCCCCACTCCTGTTAGTCTTAGAGAATATTAATATAGCCTAAAGTCTAAGTTGGGCTAGTAGTAATATACATACCAAGTTTCATAAAATTCGGTTCAGCCGTTTATGCGTGAAAAGGTAACAAACAAACAGACACGAAAGAAACAAAATGCAGTTATGGTGTCTATGACATGTGAAATGAAAAGTTATCGTGAAATTTCACGAAAAAAATCAATGTACAGACAGAGGTTACAATTTTATATATATATATAGATATATATATGTGTGTAGACAAATATATACACACACACACACACACACACACACACACACACACACACATATACAATTTTGAACGGACCTGATTTTCGTCATCTCATACAGGGGGAATTCATTGAGTACGTCCATTTAGTTTACTGGGATGCTACTTCGCGAATTTGTATGACTGGGGAGGAAGCTGCGGAGATGCACCCGACCAGAGGAGTCAGACAGGGTGATCCTTTGTCTCCAATCATGTTCAACATGACCGTGGCTGATGGATTGGGTGATTGTTGGTTGGAGATTAATCCGGCTAAGTCACGCACCCTGATTGTTGCACTGGAGTCTGTGCGGAAGGTGGTCTGGCTGGAGATCGAGGTCGGTGACGCCATCATCCAGCCCGTTGGTCTTGAGGATTCCTGGTATTATTTAGGGGTTAGGTTCTCTCACTCGGGTGTGGTGCGTGACCATGTCGATGTAGGGTCTGGGCTTGAGAGGATCTCTAGGGCTCCTCTCAAACCACAGCAGAAGATGGAGCTCATGAGAACGTTCTTTCTTCCGAGGATGTTTTATAGGGGTACATTTGGTGTCACCTATCAGTACACATTGAAGGTCATCGATGTGGCAGTGAGGTCTGTTGTTCGGAGATGGCTGAGGCTACCTCACGATACTCCGTGCTTCTTTTTCCATGCTCCGGCTAGATTCGGTGGTCTCGGGGTCCCTCGGTTTGAGCCATTGATGCCTTACTTTAGAGCAAGGCGCTTCTGCGGGGTGGATGATGCTCTGGAGAACTGAGGGCTTGGCGATAATGTCCGAGGCTCATTGGGCTATGACTTCCATGGGGAATGTCCTCCACATCCAAAGGGCCGGGAGATTGAAAACCTCTATTCCACAAATACACACCTGAATGGTGTGGAGGAGGTGGGGGCCTCCTCGGCTTGGTTGGTAAGGAGATCCCACGATATGTGAGGGCGTGACTACGTCCAGTACCTGAGGTTGTACGCGGGAGAACTCCCTGTCCGAGTCCGGTTGTCACGCGGGATTGGCAGGAGAACGGATGGCTCAATCAAATGCATACTGGGCTGTGGAAGAGATGAGACACAACTGTCAACCACTGCCCGGCAATGCGACCTGCGGTCACGTTAAGGCATCATGCAGTGAAGCTTCATGGCGAGTCCTTGCGGAGGAGGGGATGGAGGGTCTTCGTGGAGAAGACACTCGTCAGGGAGCAGGAGAAGGTGTGCAGGCCGGACATTATTATTGCCAACGAGAAAGAGCTGGTCATCTTGGATGTCACTGTCGTGCCATTTATGTATTATTTTTGTATGGTTGTAATGTATTTGTTTATGGAGTATTTGATGAATTGTAATAAATTATCGCAAATAAAATTTTTATATAGGATCGATAGACATTTGGTGAACAATTTCGAAAATCGTGTCATGAATACTACCTCAATAACAGATGTCCCTTAAAAGAGAATCATTTCAATCCCTGGTACATAGGTTTCTTTCTAAGGAGGAAACAGGAATAGTTGGTGAGGTGAGAGTAATTTCAAGACTTGCGATTTATTCCTTTCACTGTACTTTAATTAGTTTCAAAAGCACAGACTTTAATTGTGTAAAAATTATGAGTTACCCACTTCTCCATCTATTTTTGGGATTAATTTATGAAATCATTAATTAATGTGGGAGTTAATGAGAGAGGATGGCCGGTTAAATAGACTAGGTCAAGAGTAATAGAAGGGACAATTTGTTGTTGTCTGCGGTGTAAGTAATGAGCTAAGGAAAGGAAGGATTATATCCGACAATTAATCATCGAAGCCTCCTTGGATTTCCAACCAGCCTTCACATTAGTCCTCCTTATGCTCACAGCTTTGTGAAAAATAGCCCCGAACCCACGCTCTAGCCTTTCCATTGACGCTTCTTTAGTCGGTTTATTTATTTGTAAAACATCTTGTCATAATTACTATGTCCTACAAATTTGTATAACGTTTATTTGTACACTTAAGTACTTGCGGAGTCTCAATCCAGTCACAACGGTTGCCCTTGTACTAAAAATTCCGTCACCCATTGGCTGCGTAAACTAAGCAGATTTCCTACGTGAAGTTTTACAATAGAGAAATCTGCATGCTGCTAACACTTAACACCACCATGAGTAAATACAAACGGTAATGAAAAATCTTTCAGTTAATTTTAATAAACTCCCAACGGAACTGGCTTCTGAATTGTAAACAAATAGGTCTGCCAACCACTCAGAGCTGAACATATAGATGGACATATTCTTCACCGGAAAGAAAAACAATTACTGATATAAATCCGAATATAACACATTAACGTTTTGCAAACTATTTACTATATCTAGTACTACAAACTAATAATGAATCAGAATAATTTATATTATAATAACTCAAATTTTAGTAGTCCAAGGACTAAAGAAGGGAGGGGGGGGTGAACAGAACTTATTTGCATATATCTCACATAGTAAAAGGTTACACGAGTACAACCAACTTCACGAGAGCCGAACAGTTACGGAAACGGCCGAACTAATCCGGAATCTTACGACGAGAACCGACTATAGCCGATCTCATCTCGCCCGTTATCCACACACACTTAATAAAAATGCAAATATCTCGGTTAATATTCAAGATAGAGAATAAATGTATATCTCGATATTTATAGCAAACTTAATTTCCAATAAGATTGGGTCTTTACACTTTTCGATCCGACGTATAATAACGGAGTTATGACCAAATTTCGAAAATCCTTCCCTCCCACTGGTCCGATTTTAGCCATTAACGAACTATTAGCTCTTAAGGGAAATCTGCTAAAAGTCGTCACGCAGGAGCTTCGTAAACTATGCAGATTTTCCTCGTAAAGTTTAACAATAGGTAAATCTACATAATAGTAACTGTATTTACAAGCCCTTCGGCCTTACCCGCTAACGGCTTGCAATATTTTAAGAAGTGCTGGTTCATGGAAGTTGTATATGATTTAATACCGGAGGACCATGTTGATGTATAAGACGGTTATTACTATTAATATTATATTGGATAATTACATGATATTGGAGGATGGACTATTGCAGGGCAGATATGTGTTAGTAGATTAATGATTACTTCAAGGGATGCTGATGAAATTGTGATGATGTTCTCGATGCTGCTCTGGTGCTCTCCCTCTTTCTCCCTCCATCCTGGTCTCCCCCTGGATGCTCCTTCTTTACTCACTCATGTTGTTAAAAGTCCGTCACGCAGGGGCTGCGTAAACTAAGCAGATTTCCCACATGAAGTTTTACAATAGAGAAATTTCACGAGAGCCGAGCCAGTCAAAGAAACGGCCGAACTAGCTTTTGGCGGGAAAGTAACTCTCGTCCGTTAGGCTCCGAGATTAAATTAAAAACAATTCAATCTCAAAAAACAACAGGAACACAAAAGATGGACTTACCGTTAATGATAGCAGCGCTCTGTACACTTATTACACCAACACTAAATAGTACCACAGAATATCCATTATTTGTAAGACTTAATACTGCTGTGAATATTAAGTAAACAAATAAAGGGCAAGTCAAATGGTAAGAACCTTTCTGATAGCAAACAGCCTGAGTTCTAAACAATCAGGTTAGCCAGCTTTTACCGGAAATAAAAGCAATTACGGAAATATATTTGAATATAAGTTATAAATTTTATTCATATAACTATTTATTATATCTAGTACTGTAACTAATAATAGAACGTAACCGACAACGTAATACGGCTGGATTGTAAACAAACCGG
This sequence comes from Riptortus pedestris, assembly GCA_019009955.1. NCBI lineage: Eukaryota > Metazoa > Arthropoda > Insecta > Hemiptera > Alydidae > Riptortus > Riptortus pedestris. Next base: position 131,141,850 of record CM032233.1, on the reverse strand, counting down.
TTAGCCAACCTTGTAGTGCAGTATCGATAGATAGACCGGAAAAACAAACAATTAAAGAAATATATCTGAATATAAAATATTAATTTTATTGGAAACTATTTATTATAGTTAGTGGAGTAATTTGAAATGAATCAAAATAATTTCTATCTCAATCACTCAGATTTTTGTAGTCCAAGAAAAAAAGGGGGGGGGGGGTCAACAAAACGTATTTGTTTGTACCTCGTAAAATAAAGCTTTGTTGAAAACAATATTTTGTATTTAACCTAATAATGAGGTGGTTCATTAGATATCAGCTTATTATTAATAAGTCCCTAGTAGGAGTAGGGGTTTACTGAAAGCGGAACCCATTACAAAAAATACAAATATCTCGGTTAATACTCATTAAACGGAAAATATGTATAGAACAATATTTATAATAAATGTAATTTCCAATAAGATTGATTTTATACAATTTTTTGATCCGACGTATAGTAACGGAGATATTTCGATTTTTCGAAAATCCTCCCCTCTAAATCCCCCCTCCCACTGGTCCGATTTCAGCCGTTAACGAACTTGATCTTTATTTTTACATAAAACGACTAAATTTCGAGTTTCGTAACGATCAAACAAAAATTGCGACCGCTAGAGCGGTAACAGACAAATATATATATATATATATATATATATATATATATATATATATATATATATATATATATAGATAGATAGATAGATAGATAGATAGATAGATAGATAGATAGATAGATAGATAGATAGATAGATAGATAGATAGATACAGTTTTGAACGGACCTTATTTTCGTCATCTACTAAGTAGGATCGATGGACATTTGAAGAAAAATGTCGAAAATTCCGTCATGAGTACAACCTCAATAGCTGATTTCCCTGAAAGGAAATCTGCTAAAAGGGGTGTGAGAAAGAAAACTAATATTGCTGCCACTAATGAGAGGCTCTAATCTCTTCTGTTGTCCTACTCACTCTACTGTTCTGATCCTGTTTCTTATCTTTGCCCTTTGAACCCAAGGATGTCCTCTCAGGTAGTGTTTACACAAGTAGGCAATAGAGCTCAGCACTTTTTAGGGGGCATCTTTGGTTGGCCTAGTTGATAACAGATGGAGCTGGTGTAGTTTTATTACCGCTTCAATTTTTAAATTGAACAGGTAACACAACAGGTCCATCAATATTAAGTGAATAAATACAAACGGTATTAAGAAATCTCCCGACGGAAAGGGTATGAAATGTAAACAAACAGGTATGCTAACTTCTCACAGGAAAGAAACATAATTACTGAAATATATAAGAATATAACATATTAATTTTATTGAAAACTATTTACTATATCTAGTGCTATAATTTATAATGAATCAGAATAATTTCTAACCCAATCAATCAAATTTTAGTAGTCCAAAAACTTAATACGGGGGAGGAGTAGGATCACCAGTACATATTAGCATGTATCTCGTATAATAAAAGTCTCTAGAAAACAATATTTGGTATTTAAGCTTCGAATAATGTGGTTTATTATATGTTCACATACAAACTTTTTTTTGTTTTTAGAAGCATATTTATTTATGAATTTAAAATTCATAACTAAGTATCCCTATATCCTATTATACAGTACCTAAGTGTTATTGTATTGAGATATCTTCTTTAGTAACGAAATGAAACTTGATGAACTTGTTCTGCACATTTCTTCTTAAGTATTAACCGACTTATTCGTACTTTCACGTTTTCAGCCGTCAGTAGCCCCCCCCCAATTCTACTCATCGGATTTTAATTTAGAAATAGAGAATGTATGGTGAGCCGAGATTACCAGAGTGGCATTCCGATTTGTTGGAAATCTGTTTAGTTTCCGAAGCCCCTTCGAGACGTGCTTTTGTTTTTATTTCGTAATATATATGGATGGAGGAGATGGGATCTGGTTGATGACGGCAAATATTGGAGAAGGGATGAGTTTGGATGTTTCTGAGCGACTCCCCTTAGCTGGGGAAGACAGAGCGCGGTAAATCAAATAAGTATGAGCATGAGGGATGGGCCCGCCCCATTATTTATAGCCCTTCGCCGGCGGTGCCTCGGGAAATTGGCACCTGATTACTTCCTCAGCTCCCAATGCACCGCTATATAACTTGAATCTGCTCAATATTTCTCCCCCCCCCCTTTTTAACGGGGTTTCCCTCGGGGGGAAATAAGCCGTTGAGGTTCTACGCATGAAAGCAGTTTTTCAAACCATTTTCCAAGTGTGCTCAGATCCTTTAACTCCTGTACGGAGTAACGGCAGTATTTTTATCCAGAAAATTTTAGGTCTCCATACTTCAACAAAATTATCCATTTTGATCATTCTTGGAACCAATACTTCTCATTTTGTTGCCTTATCTCATTTTAGCAGATATCCTTTGAGGGATATCAGATACTGAGGTTGTACAGATGACACGATTTTCTTCAAATGTCCATCAATCCTACCAAGGGGATGACAAAAATGAGGTCCTATCAAAATCTATATATAGACGTTGTTAAAGCTCTAGGAGTCTCAATTTCCTTATAATCGTTAACAAAATCGATTTGAAATGTTTTATGTAAAACTGAAAACGGACCAGTTGATGTTTTGGGGGAGGGGGATTTTGGAAATTCGAAATATCTCCTTTATTATGAGTAGGTTCGAAAAATTATGTATAAACAATCTTATTGCAAATTTAATTACCCGGGTCTAGTTCTAGGAGCCGTCAGGTCAACATGCAGGTCGATCGGGCACTGATGATGATGATGCACTGCATCGAAAGCGCTCTGTCGTTTTAATAAATTGTTACAGTGGAAGCATAGCCATTTCTTCCATCTAACTACATTAAATTTAATTACTCACAAATGATGTTTGATATATACATATTATGTATATCATGAACCGTGATATTTGGAATTTTTAGTTTTCAGCCATAAGTAAACCCTCATTGCTAATCATTCCATATTAACAAAAGGCTGCTAATGTACATGAACCACATTATTATATGTTAATAATCAACATAGTGAAAATACATACATAACAACATTTATAGAACATTATATTTGCAACAAGATTGGTTCTATACAAGGTTTTGATCCGTCGTATAATAACTGAGATATTAAGACATTTCGAAATTCCTCCCCTCTCACTAGTCGGATTTCAGCCATTAACGAACTCTATCTTTCTTTTTACATAAAACGATTAAATATTAAGTTTGGTAACGATTAAACCAAAATTGCAACAGCTAGAGCGGAAACAGAAAAATATATAGATAAATATCTCTCACTCTCTCTCTCTCTCTCTCTCTCTCTCTCTCTCTATATATATATATATATATATATATATATATATATATATATATATAACATTTTGAACGCACCTCATTTTCGTCATCTACTAGGTAGTATCGATGGGCATTTGAAGAATATTTTGAAAATCGCGTCATGAGGACAACCTCAGTAGCTCATTTCCAGGGAAATCTGCTAATATTACTGTCTGTTATTTACAAGAGTAGAGCAATGTAGCAATACATGCTTCAGACTATTATAAATGTATTTTTATTATGTGTATAGTTGTATTTGTGTAAAACAAGTTGATGTTTTGTTACAGGTTACGGTAACCTGGCTCCGAAGACTGGCTTAGGGAAGGCAGTGACGATGGGCTATGCAGCACTGGGGATCCCCCTGGTCCTCCTTTACCTATCCAGCGTGGGAACCCTCCTGTCCAGCTGCGCTAGGAATATCTTCACTCGCTCACTCTGCTGCTGCCTCTGCTCCAACTGTGGCTACTGCTGCTACGACGAGAAGCGAATGCAGGAGAAGGAGAGAAGGATGAGGAAGAAGAGAGAGCGAAGGGAGTACGAGCAGAGGATGCAAGGGCTGAGGGCTCAGGAGCCGTTCTATGTCCGATCAGCATCTGCATACACCACGTCGACAACTAACAACCTCCTCTCGCCTCTCGAAGACACCAAGGTCCCACCACCAAGGTCTGCTTCAATCCTAGACACTGACTGCTTGAGCAACGACACATCTTTCGTCGATTCGAAATCCGGCAACTTCTTGGCCCCTCTCAGCCTTTGCTTGGTTGTCATGATCATATACATTGGAGGCGGAGCCTTTGTCTTGTATAGACTTGAAGAGTCCTGGACTTATTTTGAGAGCATATTTTTTTGCTTTATGGTACTGAGTACTATTGGATTTGGGGATTCGACAACAGCCGAGGCAGGAACTCGATCACGGTACAAGATCCCGACTGAGGAATTGACAGTTTGGTTTTGCTCTGTGTACATACTCTGCGGGCTGGCTTTGACATCCATGTGCTTCAATGTTGTTCATGAGGAAATAGTTCAGAGGCTTAAGAGTCATTACATCATTGTTAATAATGTTACGAGCTCCAAAGAGAATTCAGTTAATTCCTTCAAAATGACAACTACTGGCACGTTCACAGAGGAACCCTCATCGAATGAATATCTCGCCTCTTGACAGACCCCCAAATTGCCAGAGTTCGAAAAAGTGGAACCCCTGAAGAGCCTACCAGAGCGTTTAGATTTGGATCCATCTTGCATTGATATCACATTTACATCCGTTATTCCTCCTAAAGGCCCAGAGTCTCCACAGGCTGGAAATACAGAGTAATTGTCCACAACGATGGACCAAACTCTATATATGTAACCTGTTCTTTCTTTTTTCCTTTGTTTATTTTGAGATGAAAAAAGAAAAAAAAAGAAAAAAAAAGAATGTGTATTTCATATTTTACATGGCTGACTATCACGAAGGAAGACCAAGGTTCTTGGTAAAAAAATAAATAAAATATAATATTTTATTTGAATAATGTATGATTTAATTTATATATATATATATATATATATATATATATATATATATATATATATATAGGAACGTCTCAGAAATATGTGCGCATCAAGACAAACATTAATGAGTTCAAATAACTCACACATTTAAATGTTGTGCCACTTCTTCAAATCTATGTGAAACAGTAATTAAAAATGTGGCAAATAACCTATTTCTACAATGTATATATTTAACACAATATTACTCAAATCAACAAAAAATATCTTCTTTTTCAACACAAGTATATACGTTTTCACATACCATCTCCCACACTGAACATTGCTATGGGAATGACTTCCTTGATCATTATAATTAATGAAATATGTATATTAATAACTTCTACTTACTCACCTAATCATCATGCTGGCTGAAGGTAAATGAGTACGTTGAATAGATTAAAAATGATCATATAAGTTAGGTTTATATTGCATTTGAGAACATATGCATTCAATGGGTAGCATCTATGACCACAGCAATGAGTTTTTGATGGCTCGTATGACGAGTGTTTGGAATCGCAAAACACTTTTACAACAATCAATAAAAGGGCCTTCCTTCAAATACCGCATTATTTTGGAGTCGTTACACCCATCTATTCTGGAGATTTAACGAGGTCCATGATATTTAACTCCTCTCAGGACTTTTGGCAAAGAATCGCAAAACGTTCAAATAAGGGGATGGACAATGCAATCATAAGTGTTTACTCAATATCATACTAAAACGGAAGACTTATTTAAAAAGTGGGATCACCTTGGTTCATTCACTCACTCATAATTCAGTTTTGTAGTTGATGCAGGTTCAGATACTCCCCAAGAATCAATAAAAGCACTTCTTGCTCCACATATTCGGGAATGCTTTGAACATTCGAGGGGAGAGGGAACGAAGTATGAAATTTGGAAGATTGATTGCAATAGAGAAAATTATCGACAGCTAGTTAATTCTAAGCAAACTCAATCATTGTTTTTAAAAATACATAAAATTCTTCAGGGATTTAAAAAAATATGTAATTTGATTCAATTTTGGAAGTCATCCGAAAAACTACTCAGCTCTTATGCAGACTACTGAGGGATGGCTCTCCAACAAGTCTGGCTTCTGTTGGAATTCTCTCCAGTTTTTTTGATGGCTTTATTATTTTATTGTCCCAGTTATTTCCTCCTCCCATTGTTCGTCTCCGTGGAAATCAGGTCGTCCTGCTCAATAATGTGCCTCACCACTTGTGCTCGCCACTGATCACTTTCGTTGTTTAATTTAACAAATACGTCAGAACAAAAGTTATTAAAATGTAAAAAGTAATTCAATTTTATAGAAATAATTTGAAGTAATTATCACCTGAGCAATTTTTTTTTTTTTCAATAAGTCCTACTATTTAATTTCATCCTATATAAAAACGTGTTTTTTCCCTCCTTTTCTCTTACTGTTCCATTACTCATCAAAACATACTAGTCGCATATTTATCAAGGAATTTTACTGCATCGTGTTGTGCGAATTAAAATAGAGCATTTCGAGCATAGCGAGATAAAGCATTTCGGTAATTAAAAGGAAAAGCCTTGAGGATAAGTTGGGAGCCAAAACATTGAAAAACGTTCTTGATGGATTTGAGGTTGATACATGGTAAGTGAACACCTTTAGCCATTGATAAATATCCCTTTAAAATTTCATGGATGCTTCATTTCAAATTTATCTATTCTGCTCATGAGTGAACTTTCAATCATAAACAAATAAACTCTCCTTTAAAAAATATTTTAAATGTTTCAACTTCTTCATTTAACTTCAGCCTAAAAATTTCTAAATGAAAACAATTATTAATAACACGCATTAAAATAAGATTACTTGAAAAAAAAAGTTTTATAAAAAAACTAGGAAAAATACATTAAAAAAAGAAATAATTTTTTCTTCAATTAACACAAATATTATAAAACATTTCAATTGTATGTTTTATTCTTGTACATTTGTATATATGTTTTGTAACCCCAAGTATTTTTAAAATTAAGATTATATTTGTAAACCTATTTAGTACTATGTCTATAAAGTTACTGTAAATATAATTGACTTATATCTAATGCATACAATTTGAAATTTTATCAATAGTTCTCTAAACATCTATACATTAAGAATGTACATAATATCTAAGTGTTCACTACCCATTATTACTGTATTATTCATTAGAGGCATTGCTTAATAGGTTATTGCAATTGTTGTAAGATGCTTATTCGTGTATAATTATTTAATATTCAACTATATGGCACTCAATTGATGTTACATGGTTTTTTAAAATAACACTATAAATATGCCAAAAGAGTTAATTTATCGGAATGGCAATTCGTCTTTTAAATTTGTAAATATATTTCCATTTTCAGCCCCTAGTTCTTGGAGGAATGGGGTGCTTCAGATGTATTCAAGTTGGTGTTTAGAATTATATGTGTTAAAATAAAATAAAAACCCCCAGGCCCAAGTATAAAGGGTATATGTGTTATAAATGTCAATACATGTTTGATGGTTCTGTACTCATAATTAATACCTTTCTCATAGTTTTAATGATACATTCAAAGAACTTCAAAGACTTTATCTGTGTGTAGTTGTCACTAAGTGTCTATTCGATGTTGACTAAATGTAGTAGAACAAGCTTTATCAGGATTTTACGAATTATCATTGTCTAACACAAACGATTCACATTTTTCGAATGTTATGTGTGTCAATTACACGAAACAAAAGCACAAAGGGGGAAAAAAACGGCGTTTGCACATGAAATTCTGAATGGCAATTAAGGTTCTACTATAAGAGAACACTGTGGCAAGTCATGTGCAAAATAACTGGTTTACATGAATGCATGCAAAGCTACTCGTATTCTTATTATGTCTTTATATACATTAAATTACAAAGTGGACTGATATCTCTTTGAACTAGTTCCAAATGTAGGTCAAAAGATATAACCAACACTGACCAACATTCATAACTTTTAATTCATTCTCCATACATTAGATTATATTTTTCCAATAATTTACTAGAGAATCTTGGCACCTTAAATAAAAAGGACAATCCTTCACAAAATATCCTTAACCTTTTTATTTAACATACCAACATGTCTAACCCCACAACTCATGGCCAATTCAATAATCACTAGAGAATGTTTAAAACCTGAGGGGAAACCACCAAATCAAAGAGATTAAATGGTGTCCGGAATGAAAAAAAAAAAGGCCGAGTTTGAACAAAAACTTTAATATCCATATCTGTCGCCACTTTTTGGTAAATCCAAGAGTAATGTTTAATAAACGCCATAACTTATGAATGTATATATCAATATATTCGTTTAAGCACACTGAAACCATTTTCATATATTATAATCCAGGCAAAGCGATATTTTCATAAATTATTTCAGCAATGCAAAGGCGCAGTAGAAGGTTAAAACTACTTTATGTTTGCACGAATCCTTATGTTTAAAAATATATCGATCACAAATTCACACGAAACAAAAGCTAATCTTGTAAAACAAATGTTGGTTTTGTTCCAGGATTTTCTTATTTTATTTTAAATCGTTAACTCGGGCAGCAAAATAATATGCATGAGGAAAGGTTATTACAAAAAGTGATTGTAATGTAAATAGTTGACAATATATAAATGTAAAACTCTTCTTTTTTATTTTTAATTGAATAAAAGCAGCATTTAAATAATATTAAATTTATAAAGGATTGTCGTTTATTGCAAGGGATATCGTCGAATGTTGCAGATTAATGCAATTTTAATCAAAGCATAAAATCGCGCAGACTTTTCTTCACTGGACATGCTAACATATCAGATTTCATTATTTTTGTGAAACATATTTTCCTATCTCAATTCTACGTAGTAAAGGGTAGCTGGTGGGTGGTAATGTACGAGTTCGAATCTTGTTTCTACATTCTACGGTTAGCGCCATTCATTCTGATTATTTAACAACTCCCTGAGGCGTACAAATCAACGCGAGGCAAGTGATTAGCTACTTGATTAAAGCATGAACGTGGGTTTGTAAGCCGTATGCTGAACCCGCTTGTCTACTCGACAATTCTAGGGACTTTAATAACTCGGGAAAGCAGAATAGTGCTCTCAAAACCTTCACTGGTATCTACCTGATACACGTGATACAAAATGGTCATCCTTGACAAAACCAATATGGATGATACTATTCTACTATACTCTCAGTTATTTTTAATGTAATTCGGTACAAAATTCGAATTATCATTTCTTGCCTGAAATTAACTGTTCATTGTAAAAGTAACTCAATTTTATAGAAATAATTTTAAGTAATTGTTACCTGAGCAAACACATATTTTTTTTTTTCCAATAAGTTCTGAAGTAGCAGTTCGACATTTTTAATTTCATCCTGCTTAATAACGCGTTTTTTTTTCTTATCCCTTATGTTTCATTAATCATTAAAACAAACTAGCCGCACATGTGTCAAGGAATTTTACTCCATCCTGCCATGCGACTTAAAATATATGCTAGCAAAACCATTTCGGTAATTAAAAGGAAAGACCTTGGGACTAAGTTGGAATCCAAAATATTTAAAAAGTTCCTAATGGATTTGAGATTGATACATGACAAGTGAACAGCTCTAGCATTCGATAAATTTCATGGATGTTTCAATTCAAATTAGTCTTTTCTGCTGATGAGGAAACTTTAAATCATGAATGTGGTTTAAAAGCCATATGCCTGAACCTGCCTGTCCATTTCAGTAAGCACAAATCAATTTTACAGAAAGGCAAAAATTTGAAAATCTTTCCTTCGTCTACTCGACAATTCAAAGGACTTTAATACTCCCACCACGCTACACCATAAGCCAGCCCGAATAATGCGGGGAAACCAACCAATGCTCACCAGCCAAAACCTTCGCTGGAATCAACCTGATACAAATGATAAAAAATGTTCCTCCTTGACAAAACCAATATATGAATATGTTGGTACTATCAAAGTATTCTTTCGCAATTTACAATAATCTCTGTCTATGGAGAGAATCTCTATGCCTTAGTTATTTTTAATGAAATACGGTTAAAAATTCGAATTTTCTTTTCTTGCCTGAAATTAACTGTTCATTATAAAAGAAATAGTTGAAGACATTTCTTCTTGCATTTGTAACTGAAAACTATTTCATAATGATAATGATATTGGCTAATGATAATATAGCCAGAAGTCAACAAACCATTTAAAATACATCCACTTCTATATTCCAAGATGGGGAACGGGGGAAAAGGTTAATGTATTACAAATTCAACAAGCGCGAAAGTCCGTCACGCAGGGGACTAAGCACATTTCCCACGTGTTACGGAAACGGCCGAACTAGTTTTTTGCGGAAACTTACGACTAGAACCGAAGTTAGCTGATCACATCTCGTGCGTTTTCCGAACACACTAAATAAAAATGCAAATATCTCGGTTAGTATTCAAGATAGAGAATACGTGTATATGACAATATTTATAGTAAATTTGATTTGCAATAAGATTAATTCTATACAATTTTTCGATTCGACGTATAGTAACGGAGATATTTCGAATTTTCGAAAATCCTCTCCTCTAAACCCCCCTTCCACTGGTCCGATTTCAGCCATTAACGAACTTGGTCTTTATTTGTACGTAAAAGGGAAATCTGCTAAAACCACCGATCCAATTAATAAATAATCCATAATTTTGAATATTGACTACCAACTCTATTTCATAAATTAATAATGACTAGCTATCTCCATTTAAAAAAATATCACAAGCTTGTAGTTATTGGAAGGTAGAGTTTCTTCCCACATCGCACTGCTATACTCAAGTAGCTCATCAACTGGCCTGCGAACCCGAGTAGGCTAGAAGCCCAAATGAACATGTCCATTGTTCTTCCTTGCAACTGGGTGAAGTAGAGTGAAAATGATTAAAGAATTTACCAGCGGTTAACTTTTTCACGTTTGACTTCACTCTCTGGATTATCCATTGTGGCAATTTATACTATTTTCACTGACAAAATAACCTTCATTTCATAATTTTTAACTCACTTTATAACCGGAATGATAAAGAAACTTTTTAATTATATAAATGTTATCAATATATATAAATACATATATATCTGTGTTTTCTGTAGTAAAATTATTGTGAAACATTATTCATTCATATTATAATTTTTATAGTGCTCAATACATTATTTGTAGAAGTTGTACAGATGAAGTAGTTTTGTAATGTAAATATTATTTTGAAATTAAATGTTACTAATCTAATGGTTTTGTTGTTTTTTTTAATAGAGACCCTTTTATTCCCCCCTGTATTTAAGATATATCTGTTTTGTTTTTTTTTCACCAGGGCACCATTGTTTGTTTAGGGTAAAAGATAGCACTGGTCATCATTACCCGAATTGTTTAATCATGGTAAGTTCTTACTTCTTCCAAGCAGACGCACAGTGTTTTGATTAGTACACGCTAGGCCAATTAAGTAATGTAATTATAAAAAAAAATATCTAATTACAAATTGAATCAAAGAGGATTGCGAGAAGAATAAGTAGAAATATTAAAAAGTCCGCCAAGCTGGGGCTGCGAACACTAAGCAGATTTCCCACGCGAAGGTTTACAATAGATAAATATACATTCAGGTAAAACTACCGTGAATGTAAAGTGAACAAAACCAACGGTAATGAGAAATATTTCAGTCAATTTACAATACAAGTTAATAATCTCTACAACAGAAAGCAGCTGAATTGTAAACAAACAGGCCAGCCAACCTCGTAGCGTTGAATAGATAGATAAACATACGGAAAGAAAAACAATTAATGAAATATATCTGATTATAACATATTAAGTTTATGGAAAACAATTCTAAAGCTAGTACTGTAATTTGTTGTGAATGAATGAAGGGAAAGGAACATTTATTCATACGTGGTTTGGATGATTGGAATTATGAATTATATGGTCCATTACGTTATAAAAAAAACTACATGCACAAGAGACGGGAAATATAAAAATATTGAGGACAGTGAAGTCTTAAATAACAAATAATATTATTAACAAATCCATAGCATCGACGGGTATAAATTGTAAACACTGGAATGGGGAAATATCAAAATATTGTGGAAAGTAAAGCCTTGACAAAAAAATACCATCTTCATTCAGCCTGAAATGAATTCCCGGGCGAAGCCGGGTACCTTAGCTAGTATATATATATATATATATATATATATATATATATAAACACACACACTCACATAATTTTGAACGGACCTCACTTCCTTCATCTTCTGGGTAGGATCGATGGACATTTGAAGTCAATTTTCATAAATCGCGTCATGAGTCAATAGCTGATTTCCCTTAAGATAAATCTGGTAAAATAAAAAAATTAGTACCTATTTTTAATGTGAAAGATAATTTACGTGGTATATTATATGGATGCAAATCAAATCTTAATAGCACAAAGAAAAACGCAGTATAATCTATAAGTACTAATAGGAAACTAATTCTTCTGTAGAAGATGTATCAGAAAGACCTTCTTTATTTTGGAACAGACTTGGCAGAGGTCGAGGTTCTACTACAGGAAAGTACTCTAAAGAAAAAGTCCGGCACCCAGAGGCTGCGGAAACTAAGCATATTTTCCTCTTGAAGTTTAATAATAGACAAATCTACATACTGGTAACACAACGCCACCGTGAATATTAAGTGAATAAAACAAACAGTAATAATAAATCTTTCCCCTCCCGACGGGAAGCGTATGAAATGTAAACAAACAGGTCTACCAGACTCACACCGGAAAGACAAACAATTACTGAAATATATCTTAACATAACATATTCATTTTATTGAAAACTATTTACTAGATACTGCTAGCACTGTAATTTATAATGAGTCAGAATAATTGGATCATAAGAACATATTTGCATGTATCTCGTAGTTGAATACAATATTTGGTATTTAAGTTTCGAATAATATGGTTTATTACATAACAGTGTATTGGTTACGTAACATGAGTAGAAGTGGGAGTTTGCTGATGGCTGATAACTGGAAAACGCAAATATCTCGGTTAATATTCAAGATAGAAGAATAAATGTATATAACAATATTTATAGTAAATTTAATTTGCACTAAGATTGGATCTATACAGACAAGTATATATATATATATATATATATATATACACACACACACACACACACACACACACACACACACACACACACACACACACACACACACACACACACACACACACACACACACACACACATAATTTTGAACGAACCATCCTTTACTATTATTCATAAACCAACGGCTAACCAACACTTCGTCATCTCCTGGGTAGGATCGATGGACATTTGAAGAAATGTTACGAAAATCGCGCCATGAGTACGACCTCAATCTCCCTTAAGGGAAATCTGCTAAAATGTTGTACTTGAGTGTGTTGGCTATAATATATTATATATTATTAATGAGAAATGTGCAGCTATTATATACAGAAAATTTAACCCGGGTAAAAATGGATATATGTCATTACCATTATTTGAAAGTTTCAAAATGATTAATCAGCCTTCGTTCATATTAACAACTTTTTTTAATATAGTTTGAGTATCAGATTACTTAGTTTACGCAGCCGCAGCGTGATGGACTTTTCTTCATCTCCTTGGCATTTGAGGAAATTTTCGTAAATAGCGTCATGAGTGCAACCTCAATAGCAGATTCCCCTTAAGTGAATCCTCCAAAAAAACAAAAATTGTATTCACGTTTTCAGGTAATGAATATTTCAAAGGATATATAACATGAAGAGCTTTGGGTTTCACCTTTAAAATTGTTATCGAAAAAGGCTCTTGAAACAGCATTCGACTATTTTACAAAAGGTTTTATTTAACTTCTAAAGGGGACTGCTGTCTCAGTGATGTTATCAAGGGTTGTTGCAAGGCAGCTGATAGCATTCTGCACTGATAAAGGCAAAGACTACTCCCATCTCGATAGCGGCTCCAATTCGACTGACTTAGCTCTTCCGTTCTCCTCTGTTTGTGTCATTTCCTTGAAACAAACTTACTTGGCAGAACAACTCTGAAAATCTTCAAATCCACTTCAAAACGTTCGTTGATTGTTGGAAAACACCGCTCAAAATGATTAAGTCTTGGTCGATTTCAGCCATTAACGAACTTGATCTGTCTTTTAACTTAAAACGATTAAATATCAAGTTAGGTGACAATCAAACAATATAAGTTATAAGGGCAGCCTGAAATGAAAAACTGCGATATTTCGTTTCCTATTAGTTTCTGGGCAAACATAACAACAGGTGTATATTTTGGTAATTAAACTACCTTATATCATATGTACTTTTGTAGTATACCTAACTATAAATGAGATATACGCTGAAAACTATAGTGGGTGTCAACGATTGTATTGGTCACTAATGACTAAACCGGAATAAACAAAATACGGCATGTGAATTAGCATTAACTCTTCAATGTTTATACGCTATGTCAAAATTTCTAGAGACGACTTAGAGTGGTGGTTGTAAGGGAGGCATTATATGAAAAATCTATGTAATTCGTTTCCTATTGGTTTTTAGCCATCATCCACATATTAGGTATTCATTTTGTTACTTAGGGTAACTTTTGTTACATTCACTTATGTCGTAAAATGAAGTAAACACGAGATATACCCTAAAACTATAGCGGGAATCAACAATATAATTAGCACTTTTTTTAGTGTTTTTAATGTTTAAGACAAATAATGTTATGATTAAGTGGCTAAGCTATAGTGTTAATATTAAAATTATATTATAGGCACTAAAATACCGGTCATATTTTATAATTGTATAGGTCTTTATAAAACAATTTCTATTTTCTCTAGGTAATAAAAGTCCGTCGCGCAGGGGCTGCTTTAACTAAGCAGATTTCCCACGTGCGTCACGTATTTGCATTTATCTCAAAACATAAAAGTTCAATGAGAAGATTATTTGGTATTTGAGCTTCAACTAAAGTACTTCACAATATAATAGTTTATTGTTAATATGACAGGCTCCTACTCCTGTCATATTAACAATAAACTATTATATTGTGAAGTACGGGGCTTTACTCAAGGCCGAAAACTAAAAAATGCAAATATCTCCGTAAATACTAAGGATAGAGAATAAATGAATACAACCATATTTATAGTACTTTTTATTTGCAATAAAATCGGTTCTATACAAATATTCGATCCGAAAGATTTCAGCCATTAACGAACTCGACCTTTAGTTTTATATGATATACTTATATATCAAGTTTGGTTACGATCAAATAAGAATTGCGACCGCTAGAGCGGTAACAGACAAGTATATGTACATATACATACAATTTTGAACGGACCTCATTTTCTACTAGGTAGGATCGATGGACATTAGAAGAAAAATTTCGAAAATCAATGCAAATACAATTTTCTATAAATATTGTTATGTACGTATCTTGATTATTAACCGAGATATTTGCATTTTTTTAGTTTTCGGTCTTCAGTAAACCCCCACTCCTACTCATCTCATATTAACAATATGTTATTAGGTTATGACGCACTTTATTTGAACCCTAAATACCAAATATTGTGATCAATGACCTTTTACGTTTTGAGGTAAATGCAAATAACTTGACACACGTGGAAAATCTGCTTAGTTGACGCAGCCCCTGCGTGACGGACTTTTTTTTTGTTCCTCCTCGTCCTGCTCCTCGTCTATTACAATTGCTCTGAAGAGGTGTACCAACGGTGCCCGAAACTGTTAGCAGAAAAAAATAAACTCAACTATTTGAAGGATTTAGAACTTTAATAGCTGATACCCAACCATCCTTTACTATTATTCAATAACCAACAACTCATCATCTCCTGATTCAGTTCGGTGGTCATTTGAACCTCAATAGCTGATTTCCCTAAAGGGAAACCTGCTCAAACTAAACAGAAATATCAAATTAAATTATTTATTAACGTCCACTATTTTGCAACTAAGGCCAATTGGTACGGATTATCTACAGGTTACCGCGCTTTTCTAGCCAGGGTGGGACTAAGGATTTAATGAATTCCGTCACTAAGTAAATTCCTATTACCCAGGCGGGAATCGAACTCGCCACTCTTGGTTTATAATGTGATGATAAGGCCAACGCTTTAACTCGCATGGCTAACCTGAGCCCCTAAACAGAAATAGGATATTCTCTTCCACCTTGAGTTTACTGACTTGGTTACGGACTATTAACAGGTGTAGTGCTGTAAGGCAATGACTTCTGCTGTTGAGTGGAGCATAGTCCTAGCAGAAATAATTATCCCCTAGGCAAGTCTCTCTACACGTCACATGTCAACCTGGGCCCCTCCTAGCCGCACCTCCATGTGAGTAATCATTCATCACACCTTGTCTTCTTTCGTTGCTGATTTCCTTCAAGGCAGTTGTGCTATTGAGGTTGTACTTCACTTACATCAATAACAACAATCCAATATTACTCGCTAAGGCATAGTGTCGGAATTTACATAAACACTATTTCCCCTTAATTCACTTTATTAAAAAGTCCGTAACGAAGGGGCTGCGTAAACTAAGCAGATTTCCCGACTATCTACCTATTTACAATAGATAAATCCACATATTGGTAAAAAAACACACCACCGTGAATATTAAGGTATAAACGGTAATAAGAAATCTTTCAGTTAATTTTAATAATCTCCTAAGCATCTGAATTATAAACAAACAGACCATCCATTCTCTGAGAGCTTAACAGATATATAGAAATACTAGCTCAGATACCCGGCGATGCCCGGGAAATTATTGTTGACTGACTAATGATGGTATTTTGATAGTAAGACTTCAATGTGTACAATTACACTGCCCTCCACGACATAATGATTTTCCGAAATAGCCAACCCTGAAGGGTAACTTTTGGGGATTAATAGAATAGAAATTTTAGTTTTGAAGGATAAATGAAAATGTGTTCCTAATTTATCCTTCTACACTTTATGACTCACCGTTTTTCAATAATTCAAACCATAATCATGGGTAGCATTTATTACAATTAAATATCATCCATAATGAACATATTTTCTTTCAAAGGCCTACCCGAGCTCAAATAGTTCAGGCAAAGTTTTATACGTAAGATTATATTTGTAATAGTGAATCTCACTGGAAATCACTTCCAGCAATGCCAGACGGGAAATTAGTAAACTCAATTAACTGGTAAGGCTCCCGTCATCTTCCGCTCCCACATTAGACTTCTCGCTTTTCAGCCTCTTTTATAATCCCCACTCCCGTTTGGACCTAAAATTTTAAATATAGCTTATAATCATGGAAGATTTAATGCTAATTGACATACCGAGTTTTGCTAAGTTCGGTTCAATCATTAGTGCCCAACAAAATTGTTGGCTCCCGTTTTAGATTTTAGTGTATATTACGTTTATACTTCTCTATACGACAAAAGTGAATATAACAAAAGTTACTCTAAATAACGAAATAAACAACTTTTGTTATGTACATATTTGTTGAAAAGGCAATAGGAAACGAAACATCGCTATTTTTTATTCCAGGCCTTCCTTACAACTCCCACTCCTGCCCGTCCCTAGAAATGTTGGTATGGCTTGCTATAATGAAGGCGTTAGTCCTAATACACGTACCGAGTTTTATTTTATTCGGTTGATTCTTTTGTGCCGAATAAAATTGTCGACTCCCGCTATATTTTTTAGCGTATAACTCATTTATACTTAGATATACGACGAAATTCTATATAACAAAAGTTACTCTAAATAATAAAATAAATAACTTTTGATATGTGCATATTTGCCGAAAAAGAAATAGGAAACGAAATATCGCTATTTTTAATTTCAAGCCTCCCTTATAACCCACACTCCTGTTCGTCTCAGAGAATATTAATATAGCCTAAAGTCTAAGTTGGGCTAGTAGTAATATACATACTAAGTTTCATAAAATTCGGTTCAGCCGTTTATGCGTGAAAAGGTAACAAACAAACAGACACCAAAGAAACAAAATGCAGTTATGGTGTCTATGACATGTGAAACGAAAAGTTATCGTGAAATTTCGCGAAAAAAATCAATGTACAGACAGAGGTTACAATTTTATATATATATATAGATTCTAGACCTGAAATAAAAACAATTACTGAAATATATTTGAATATAACTAATTAGTTCAATTGAAAACTATTTCCTTTGGCTAGTGCTATAATTTACAATGAATCAGAATAATTTTTATCTCAATCATTCAAATTTAATCCAAGAACAAAAGAAGGGGAGGGGATCAGCAGAACACATTTGCATATATCTCACTAAGTACAAGTTCAATGAAAAAAATATTTGGTATTTAACCTTGGAATGAAAAGGTTCACGATATAACAGATTATTATTAATATGACATGAGTAGGAGTGGGGGTTTACTGAAAGCCAAAAACTATAAAACCCAAATATATCGGTCAATATCCATGATACAGGAAATATTTATATTTATAGAAAATTGAATTTACAATAAGATTGGTTCTATACAATTTTTCGAATCAACGTATAGTATACTCCCCACCTCCCCCACTGGTCCTATGTCAGCCATTAACGAACTTGATCTTTCTTATCTATATCTATCTATCTATCTATCTATATATATATATATATATATATATATATATATATATATATATATATACTAGCTAAGGTTGTTATATACACTTTTTTCGTATACCTAATTATAAACGAGGTATACGCTAAAACATACAGCAGAAGTGAACAATTTTATTTGGCACAAAAGAATCAACCGAACTAAATAAAACTCGGTATGTGTATTAGCACTAACGCCTTCATTATAACAAGCCATACCAACATTTTTAGGGACGGGCAGGAGTGGGGGTTATAAGGGAGGCCTGAAATTAAAAATAGCGATATTTCGTTTCATATTGGGTTTTCCGAAAATCTGGATATAACAAACGTTGTTTATTTTATTATTTAGAGTAACTTTTGTTATATTCACTTTTGTTTTATAACAAAGTATAAACGAGGTATTCACCCAAAACTAAAGCGGGAGCCAACTATTTTATTGGGCTCAAACGGTTTAACCGAATTTAACAAAACTCGGTATGGGAATTAGCATTAATTCTACAAAGATTATAAGCCATATAAAAATGTTTAAGATCAAACAGGAGTGGGGGTTATAAGGAGGCCTGAATTTAAAAATTGCGATATTCAGTTTCCCATCGGTTTTTTAACGGATGCACGTAACATACGTTGCTTATTGTGTTATTTAAAGTAGCTTTTGTTATATATACTTTTTTCGTATACTGAAGTATAAACGAGATATACGGTAAAGCCTATAGCGGAAGTCAACAATTTTATTGGGCGCAAAAAACAACCGAATTAAACAAAACTCGGTATGTGAATTAGCATCCTCTCCTCCATGAAAATAAGCTATGTTAACATTTCTGTGGATGACACGGGGGGGGGGGGGTGGTTATCCGGGAAGCCTGTTATATCATGCACATTACAGAAGGTCTTTATTTGTCATTTAGAATAACTTTTGATGTATCCACTTTTGTCGTTTAACAAAGTATAAACGAGGTATTCACCCAAAACTAAAGCGGGAGCCAACTATTTTAATGGGCACAAACGGTTTAACCGAATTTAACAAAACTCGGTATGGGAATTAGCATTAATTCTTCAAAGATTATAAGCCATATAAAAATTTTTAGGGTCAAACAGGAGTGGGGGTTATAAGGAGGCCTGAATTTAAAAATTGCGATATTCCGTTTCCCATCGGTTTTTCAACGGATGCACGTAACATACGTTGCTTATTGTGTTATTTAAAGTAGCTTTTGTTATATGTACTTTTTTCGTATACTGAAGTATAAACGAGATATACGGTAAAGCCTATAGCGGAAGTCAACAATTTTATTGGGCGCAAAAAACAACCGAATTAAACAAAACTCGGTATGTGAATTAGCATCCTCTCCTCCATGAAAATAAGCTAAGTTAACATTTCTGTGGATGACACGGGGGGGGGGGGTAGTTATCCGGGAAGCCTGTTATATCATGCACATTACAGAAGGTCTTTATTTGTCATTTAGAATAACTTTTGATGTATCCACTTTTGTCGTTTAACAAAGTATAAACGAGGTATTCGCTAAAACTATAGCGGGGGTAACCAATTGTATTAGTACTAATTAATGTTTATTTTTTATTGGTGTAATAATGTTGTTTTTCGATTTATATCGTAGTTCAATGTATAATTCGTATTAGTGAGGTTGTAAATCTAAAGCGGAAGTGAAAGTAGCACGGAGGTCCGCCCACACAGTTAATTGTATTAACTTATTTCCTGTTAAATGTTGGCTGCTACTATTGGAATTTCTTTCTACTTATAACCGACTATTTCTTTACTACATATGTGTGCTCGGAGTGGGTTTGACAGAAAATATGTGCATTATAGATACTATTTCATTATAATAAATGCTGTCCATGATCACGATTCGAATTATTCACGGTGTGTTAAACAGTAGAGAGGGATTGATTGGGAACTCATTTTCATTTACTCTTTTTAATTAAATTTTCTATTCTATAAGTCCCCACAGTTACCCTTATGGAAAAATAATACGCCCCGACAGGAAGTATAATTGTACTAATTGAAGCCTTGCTATAAAAATAACCCTCAATATTCTACCTCTAATGATTTCCCGAGCGAAGCCGGGTACCTTATACATATATATATATAAAATTGTAACCTCTGTCTGTACATTGATTTTTTTTCTCGAAGTTTCACGATACTTTTTCGTTTCACATGTCATAGACACCATACTGCATTTTGTTTCTTTGGTGTCGGTTTGTTTATTTGTTTGTTACCTTTTCACGCATAAACGGCTTAACCGAATTTTATGAAACTTGGTATGTATATTACTACTAACCCAACTTAGACTTTAGGCTATATTAATATTAATATTAATAATAGATTAGGAGTGGGGGTAATAATGGAGGTCTGAAATTAAAAATAGCGATATTTCGTTTCGTATTGATTTTTCGGCAAATATGCTCATTACAAAAGTTGTTTATTTTGTTATTTAGAGTAACTTTTGTTATATACACTAGTTTCATATACCTAATTATAAACGAGGTATACGCTAAAACATACAGCAGAAATGAACAATTTTATTTGGCACAAAAGACTCAACAGAACTAAATAAAACTAAGTATGTGTATTAGCACTAACGCCTTCATTATAATAAGCCATACCAACAGTTCTAGTGACGGGCAGGAGTGGGGGTTATAAGGGAGGCCTGAAATTAAAAATAGTGATATTTCGTTTCCTATTGGGGTTTCGGCAAATATGCACTTAACAAAAGTTGTTTATTTTGTTATTTAGAGAAACGTTTGTTATATACACGATGGCCGTATTCCGAAGTATAAATGCGTTATACGCTAAAAATTATAGCGGGAGTCAACAATATTATTTTTTGTGCCTAAATAATAAGCACATGTCAAAAGTTGTTAATTTTGTTATTTAAAGTAACTTTTGTTATATTCAATTTGGTTGTATAACAAAAAATGAACGAGATATACACTAAAAACTAAAGCGGGAGCTAACAATTTTGTTGGGCACTAACGATTGAACCGAACTTAACAAAACTTGGTATGTGAATTAGCATTAATTCTTCCATGATTATAAGCTATATTAAATTTTTTTAGGTTCGAACGGGAGTGGGTTTTATGAGGGAGGCCTGAAATAAAAACTCATGATAATTCATTGTCTATTTGTTTTTCGACAAACGTGGGCATAACAAAACTTGTTTACTGTGTTATTTAGAGTAACTTTTGTTGCATTCACTTCTGTCGTAAAATGAAACAAACACGGGATATACGCTAAAACTATAGCGGGAGTAATTAATTCTATTAGTGCTTATTAAAGTGTTTTTAATGAATGCATATTATGACAAATAATTTTATGTTTTTATGATAACTCTAAATATGATTCGTATTAGTGAGGTTATATATCTCCGTCGGCTCTTCTCATTTATTTATTTTTCCCAGAAAATAACTTTGTTATTTATTTCCAACAGAGATGTAAACTATAAGAACATTTCCGCTATTTAATTTGTATAATGTACGTATTGTAAGGGGATAGGTGTGAGAGGGAGGTGATGGTAGTCCTATTTCTCTTAAATACATATATTTTACAAATAGAATAAAAAGTAGTTAACACCAAAAAAAATATAAACACTGCCTGCTGGACACTTTCCCCCGGCCTCACCTCTTGCACCGGTCAGCAGAAAACCCCTCTCTAACACCAGCCAGCCCTACCCAAGTAAACTCATATTAAATAATTAATTTCTTATACAATTAATAGCTAAAAATTGATTAGTTGCTAAACATACTACAATTACATTAATAACTAAATACACTACCCTTTTCAGTATTATCTAAACAAAGTCATGCTGAATTGGCACAAGGAGTGGTATCGGAAGTTATATGGATCAAACCCTTGAGTTCTGCTAATATATTATCTTATTTCCAATATCATGATGTTATTGAAACAAATATGTACCATAATAACAATTAGACGTCAATGGCAAGGTCATTATGAAAAAAGACGATATCCGTGTATACTTGATATGATTTAAAGTATTACTTATTTTGCAGGGAGGGCTACGATCTCTTCCCCTCACCTATCATTTTGAATATAAATGAAATTATTTTTAGGGTAATACTATTATTTAATTCCATCCAACAGATAAATTATTAAAATAGTATTTTGAATCAATAATTTAAAAAAACAATGGTGATAGCTCTCATACTGGAGCGGAAGATGACAGGAACCTAAACAGTTAATTGAGTTATTTTATATTATTTTATTCAACTTATTTTCTGTGAAATGCAGGCATTACTGGAAGTGATTTCCACTAAGATTTAGTATTACGAATATAATCTAATGTACAAAACTATGCTTAAACTATAGGTGCACGGATTGGTTTTTGACTGGAAATAAGTTTCATTATAGATGATATTTAATTGTAATAAATGCTATCCATGGTTATGGTTTGAAGTTTCCAATACTTCAAGGTATAGGTGAGTCAAAAAGTGGAGAGGGATAGATTAGGAACACATTTTTATTTATTCTTCAAAACTAAAGTTTCTATTCTACTACTCCCCAAAAGATACCCTGTAGGATTGGCCATTTCGGAAAAACTATAAGTCGTGGAGGGAAGTGTAATTGTACACTTCAAGTCTTGATATAAAAATGCCCTTATTAGTCAGTCAACAATGATTTCCCGGGCATCGCCGGGTACCTTAGCAAATGTATATATATATATATATATATATATATATATATATATATATATATATATACGGACCTCATTTTCATCATTTTCTGGGTAGGATGGATGGACATTATAAGACAATTTTCGAAAATCCTGTTATGCGTACGACCTAAATAGCTGATTTCTAGCTTGTTAGGTGATTTTTAGCCGTCGCAATTATTGTTTGATCCTTACCAAACTCGATGTTTAGTCGTTTTATGTAAAAAGAAAGATCAAGTTCGTTAACGGCTGAAACTGGACCAGGGGGAGGGGGGGTAGAGGGGGAATGTTGAAAATTCGAGATATCTCCGTTACTATACTTTGGATCAAAAAAGTGTATAGAATCAATCTTATTGCAAATTAAATGTAGTATAAACTGGTAAATACATTTATTTACTATCTTGTAAGTAGTTTTCAACAAACTTAATATGTTATATTCTGATATATTCCAGTAATTGTTTTTTTCCGGTGTTGGGAGACCTGTTTGTTTACATTTCAGACGCTCTACGTCCGGAAATAATTAAGATTTACTGAAAAAGTTCTTATTACCATTCGTATGTATGCACTTAATATTGACGGTGGTGTTGTGTTAGCAGTATGTTTTGGCGGGAAGCTTTTTAAAGGCGAGAATAAGAGAGAGCATTAGACTGAACCATTTTTCTATTTCTATTGGAAAGATGAGGGGAAATAACACAAAGAACTATTTGAGTTCTCCTAAGAATCAAGTATATTGAATTGATTAAAACTACATATAATACACGTTATAAATAGAGGTTGAACAAGAAACAGAAAGAACTTAACTGTATAAACTAATTTAGCGGCAATATATATATATATATATATATATATCTATATATATATACATAGAATGAGCGATAGGTCCTATATTGTGTGAGTACTCATTTGATAATTTGCGCAAATAATGCTAGCATTATTAAAATAGGCACCTGCGGGAAACGAAAACGTTCTTAGAAGTGGAATCCTCCTTCGTTGCTATTTTCTGTGTTCCGTAAAAGATCCGACTTCCAGCCGGTTGCGGTGATCCGCACAGGATGGCAGCTTTGCGGGAGATGAAAAACTGACTGTAACTCTATGACGGGTGAATTCCAACTGAACTGTATCCTTTTAGCTAGCCGATGCCTTCTTGAACTGCAACGTAGTTTCCGCTGTAAGCCACAGCCTTAGCGATCTGCATGTGTGTGTGGTTTATGAACTCAGCGAGCGCGGGAAATTCAAATTCAAACTGACGACTGAACACAGTATGTAGATTTATCTATTATTAAACTTCAGGAGGGAAATCTGCTTAGTTTACGCAGCCCCTGCGTGACGGACATATATCTTTTCAGTTTGTGTGTTAAGCCTTTACCGTAACATGCGGTAGGACAGTTTCAGTCCCTTTAGACATTTTTTATGAGAGTTTCTCCGAAGGACATTTATGCCCAGGGCATTTCTCCCAGGTGAGAACACAACGACGTCAAGCGCCATTTCAAGCCTTTGTTCAAGACACATTCTTTAAAGATTTCAAAAGTAAGTCCTGTCCCTACTACGAATGGAGAACAACTTCAGATTATAATTCCGGGCTTAACATTCGCACATACTATTTGAAGAGTAGCATTGTTTGATGGCTAGTATTATTTAAATTAAAAATGTTTCAATAACTTCACAATACATCTTTATGAAATATTTTAGAAGCATCTTCCTATTTGTTTTGTTTGTTGTGATCTGAATAATTTATTTGTAATGTGAAATTGAAATAATTTAATTTAAAGGTTATTTGAAAAGACTATAAATTATTATTTTATAAAATCATATGATTAGGACATGTTTATTATTTATTTAAAATTAAGGTTTTGTTTCGTTCCACTATCAGTAAAGAATTATATTTTTTAACTAATTTAGCTCTAGGTTTAGAATTATTAATTCGTTCTTTTTTGTTTATTTTCTTCCACGTTACTTTCCATACATACATATTCTTCTTGTATGATACTTAAAACATGTCATATACAACAGGCGTGTATTTTTTTTTTTTTTTTTACCTGAATCAGCATTCAGGATTAGGAATGATTTATTGTTAATCACTAACCAGTAACACATATATTAAGAGCGTTATTTGTATTTTCAGTCTTCAGTAATCCACCCCCCCCCCCTCCACACTTCTAATCATCAGATTTTTACTTAGAAATAAGAATATATAGTGAGATGAGATTAATAGTTTTATTTTTTAAATTTTCAATTCTTTTGTTGCTTTGTTTTTTATTATATTAATGTTTTATTTAGTTTTCTTTGAGTTCCATCCCATTTGCTTCTTTATGTAAGATTTGTATGGATTTATTTTAGGAAATACATAGTGTGGCTGGTTATTTGGGATGTCTGGAGATCTCGAGGAGAATGGGTTGAGCTCCCTAAATTAGAGCCATCCTATAAAAAGGAGAAATCAGAGGAAAGGCCAATGCCTGAGCGACAGGGGCCAATGAATGAATCAAGCCAGGCCCCAATATACCTTGATAGCAACTTGGAACAGATTCTTCTCCAGGTCCACAGAACACTGGCCACTCAAGGACACGGAACAATCGACAGGAAAGGAAATTTCTTGCAAACCCTACAGAAAAGGATATTATCCGACATATGTATGTTTGTTCAATAGATGGGATAATTTCATTTTATTGGAGAGAACAACTATTGTTACAGTAGTACTGACTACTGACCTGTCGACTAATGACCTGCGACTACTGATCTGCCGACTACTGACCTGCTGACTACTCATCTACTGACTACTGACGTATGATAACACAGATTATTGAATTTCTCCTCCTGAACCCCCCCCCCCTCTCCCTTTAGTTTTGTATTAAAGGCAAACTAGTTCAATGGCACATCACTTAATAAATTTAATTTTACGGAATTCTTGAGATGAGTGGCCTCGACGGATTTTCGTAAAAATGTCTTCTAATGTCCATCGACCCTACCCAGGGGATGATGAAAATGAGGTCTGTTGAAAACTATATAATTTGTCTGTTAACGACAACAGTGTTAGTGGTCGCAATTTAGTTTTGATCATTACGAAACTTGATATTTAAATTCGTTAATGGCTGAAACGGACCACTTGGAAGAGGCTTTTAAAGGAGCGAATTTCATAAAATTCAAATATCGCCGTTATTATACATCGAATCGAAAAATTGTTTGAAACTAATCTTATTCCAAATTTAATTTCTTATAATTGTTTTTATGTATGTTTTTTCACTATCTAGATTATTAAGCAAGATACTTGCCATTTTGTAGTTTTCAGCCTCAGTAGACCCCCCACTCTTACTCGGGTCATATTAACTATACGCTGTTATATCATGAACCACTTTATTCGAAGCATTAATAGAGATTGTCTTCATCCTGTGCGGGATACATGCAAATACGTACTGTGTTGACGTCTACAATTAAGATCTACCACTTTTGACTTGAACATGTTAATTTGATTTGTACCACACTCTAGATTTAACCGTTTCATTCAACTCAAATGTTCATGATCAATAATGGCTGACATCGGGCCAGGAATAGGAGTGGTTAAGTGTGTGTGTGTGTGTGGGGGGGGGGGGCCGGGGGGGCTTGAAAATTCCAAAACATCTACGTGAAGAAATGGGGATATATGTTGAGATGAGATCAGTAGTGTGTCATACCAGTAAGTGGGGAAATCTGCTTAGTTCAGGCAGCTCCTGTGTGACGGACATACTAATTTATTAAAGTTCAAACCTTCCCAGTATCTTCCTTGTTTTCAAAATGATTCTCACTTAGCTCAAAAGGACATGAGGCGCATACAATACAGTGACCGAGTAACAACTATTCATAAAATACAAATCTAATCAAATGAAATTTGATTTAGAAAATAAAAACACTATTTCTAGTGTTTTCTACACATTCTATTAATTTTATCTGAAAATGTCCAGTTCTGATTCTGGATGTGTGTGTGTGTGTGTGTATATATAGATCGATATATATATATATATATATATATATATATATAGATATATAGATATATATATATACTAGCTCAGATACCCGGCTTCGCTCGGGAATTCATTTGAGGCTGAATGGTGATGGTATTTTTTTGGCAAGGCTTTAATTTGCACAATAGTTTCACCTTTACCCGTCCCACTATTTAGGATTAACACCCGTTGTTGGCATTTGTTAATAATAAAATTAATTTTTTATGTAAGTCTTCACTGTCCTCCAAATTGTTCATATTTCCCGTCTCCTGTGCATTATGAATACATCTCAGTTATTAAGCACAAAATATTGTGGTGAAACCGAAATATCACCATTATTAATTTCAGGCCTCCCTTATAACCCCCACTCCTGCCCGTCCCTAGAATGTTAGTATGGCTTATTATAAGGAAAGCGTTAGTGCTAATAATACACATACCGAGTTTTATTTATTTCGGCTGGGTCTTTTGTCCCAAATAAAATTGTTCACGTCCGCTATAGGTTTTAGCATATATCTCGTTTGTAATTCGGTATACTAAAAAAGTGTATATAACAAAATTTACTCTAAATAACAAAATACACTTCCGCTATAGGTTTTAGGGTGTATCTCGTTTATAATACGGTATACGAAAAAAGTGTGTAAAACATCTGAGGAAAGAAAGAGGGAGTGAGAAAGGTTCTAGATTACAGGAAGATCTCCCCACACGTCCCTGAGGCTCCAGGTTAACCAACAGAACATGACTAACGGCTAACTCTCAATTCCACTAACATTACCTTATATTCAGATTCTATTTTCAATTCTAATTATGTATGTTTAAATACTTTCGTTTTTTGTGAATTAATTGATGTTTTAAACACATTAAAGGATGAAATTACTTACTTCCGATTAATTAATGTTCCAGTGAATGACAGAGGAAGGGGGGGGGGAGTAATATACTTTGCTCCTCATGAAACAGCTGCTTGTTTTTAAAATGCTTCATACAATTGAAATGTTCTTGTTTATCGTCATGTTCATATTTGCCGAAAAACCAATAGGAAACGAAATATCGCTATATTTAATTTCAGGCTTCCCTTATAACCCCCACTCCTGCCCGTGCCTAGAAATGTTGATATGGTTTGTTATAATGAAACCGTTTGTGCTTATACACATACCGAGTTTTATTTATTTCGGTTGGGTCTATTGTCCCAAATAAAATTGTTCACTTCCGCTATAGATTTTAGCGTATATCTCGTTTATTATTCGGTATACGAAAAAAGTGTATATAACAAATGTTACTCTAAATAACAAAGTAAACAACTTTTGTTATGTTTATATTTACCGAAAAACCAATAGGAAACGAAATATTGCTAATTTTAATTTCTGGCTTCCCTTATAACCCCCACTCCTGCCCGTCCCTAGAAATGTTGGTATGGCTTGTTATAATGAAACCGTTAGTGCTAATAGATATACCGAGTTTTACTTAGTTCGGTTGAGTGTTTTGTGCCAAATAAAATTGTTGACTCCCGCTATAATTTTTAGCGTATAACTCATTTATACTTCGTAGTACGAGAAAAGTGTATATAACAAGTTACTTTAAATAACAAAATAAATAACTTTTGTTATGTGCATATTTGCCGAAAAACCAATAGGAAACGAAATATCGCTATTTTAATTTCAGGCCTCCCTTATAACCCCCACTCCTGTTTGTCTTAGAGAATAATAATATAGCCTAAAGTCTAAGTTGGGCTAGTAGTAATATACATACCAAGTTTCATAAAATTCGGTTCAGCCGTTTATGCGTGAAAAGGTAACAAACAAACAAACAAACAAACAAACAAACAAACATACACGAAAGAAACAAAATGCAGTTTTGGTGTCTATGACATGTGAAACGAAAAGTTATCGTGAAATTTCGCGAAAAAAATCAATGTACAGACAGAGGTTACAATTTTATATATATACTAGCTCAGATACCCGGCTTCGCCCGGGAATTGGTTTGAGACTGAATGGTGATGGAATTTTTTTAGCAAGGCTTTACTTTGCACAATATTTTGACATTTACCCGTCCCAGTGTTTAGGGTTAATACCCTTTGTTGGCATTTGTTAATAATAAAATTAATTTTTTATGTAAGTCTTTACTGTCCTCCAAATTGTTGACTCCCGCTATAATTTTCAGAGAACAACGCCTTTATACTTCGGTATACGACAATAGTGTATATAAAAAAAGTTTCTCTAAATAACAAAATAAACAACTTTTGTTATGTGGATATTTGCCGAAAATGCAATAGGAAACGAAATATCACTATTTTTAATTTCAGGCCTCCCTTACAACCCCCACTCCTGCCCGTTCCTAGAAATGTTAGTATGGCTTATTATAAGGACGGCGTTAGTGCTAGTTCACATACCGAGTTTGGTTTTGTTCGGTTGAGTCTTTTGTGCTAAATAAAATTGTGGACTCCCGCTATAGTTTTTAGCGTATAACTCATTTATACTTCCTTATACGGCAAAAGTGTACATAACAAAAGTTACTGTAAATAACAAAATAAACAACTTTTGTTATAGGCATATTTGCTGAATAAGCAATAGGAAACGAAATATCGCTATTTTTAATTTTCAGACCTTCTATATAACCCCCACTCCTGCCCGTCCCTAGAAATGTTAGTATGGCTTATTATAAGGAAGGCGTTAGTGCTAGTTCACATACCGAGTTTGGTTTAGTTCGGTTGAGTCTTTTGTGCCAAATAAAATTGTGGACTCCCGCTATAGTTTATAGCGTATAACGCTTGTAAACTTCGGTATACGACAAAAGTGTATATAACAAAAGTTACTCTAAATAACGAAATAAACAACTTTTGTAATGTAAATATTTGCCGAAAAACCAATAGAAAACGAAATATCGCTGTTTTTAATTTCAGGCTTCCCTTATAACCCCCACTCCTGTTCGCCTCAGAGAAAATTAATATAGCCTAAAGTCTAAGTTGGGTTAGTAGTAATATACATACCAAGTTTCATAAAATTCGGTTCAGCCGTTTATGCGTGAAAAGGTAACAAACAAACAAACAAACAAATAAACAAACAAACAAATAAACAAACAAACAAACAAACAGACACCAAAGAAACTAATTGCAGTTATGGTGTATAATATATAATTTGTAGATTAATAACAAATTTTAAACAATATATACAATTTTTGTTTTTTTTTAAAAATATAAATATAAATAAATAATCTTAACTCCAATATATAAATTAGAACATAATTGAACAAAACATTAAATGATGAAAAGGAATTTTTAATAATAGTATATTATTAATTTACCCATAATAGCTATTCCAATAACTTATTTTCTGGTATAACACTTCTGCAAATTTCCTAAGTGCTTTACTGCACTTAGAGAATAAAATTCTATCCTCAACAGGCCATCGGTTTGTTATTTTCATTACCATTTCTTTTAAAAAGTACCATTCGTTTGAAAGCAGTGTACAGTCATGTAGATGGGTGTAAGTCTGTTCAGTAGTAAAATCACATGGGCATAATGGGTTATTAGTCAGTTTAAATCTGTTTAGGTACACTTTAATTGAGCCATGCCCAGTTAATAATTGTGTTGTGTAAAAGTCAGTAGGTGTATCTTTAATGTTCAAATATTCTGCAATATCGGGAATGAAAGTTTTTAAATATTGTCCTTTATTTGTAACTGTACAATGCTGTTGCCATATCTTTATGCTGTCTGTGTGTAGTAAATGTTAACATTCTATAATTTCGGAAGATTTAGAAGCTGATTTTTTTTGTATATATATCATATAATGATTGAAGGACCTAATCAATTTGTATTTTTCTGATCACTTTTATCCTGTAGGGGGCAAAAGTCACACTTTATGGTCGAGGACTGGTATTGAAGGTCGAGGACACGGGCACATCTTATCTTTTCCATCACTTGAAGGTGCTTTAATGACCATCTCATTCCTCACGTTTGCCGTTTTCCTAATAAAAATAGTAAAGGTAATGTCTTTCCTTATAATGCACATTTTACTTAAATATGCATTAACACATTTTATTAACCCTGAGAGGTGGTGACATGGATCCAAAACCAGACTTAATGATAAATAACCAGTGCATAGTCTCACATTATCAACTCTGACAGAAAATTCATTAATACTTGTCTTAGTAAATAAATAATAAGGGCTAAATAAATAATAATTAAACCTTGTTAAGAGGTTAGATATTGTTGACAAATTACCACTTGGTTTAAGGCTGATTGTTATAAGGAGTTTTTGTATTCTCCTGGGAAAATTATTGTTATATTGATTGGGAGAAATAATTTTAAAGGTTAGTTAGTACTCTAAGTATCTAAGAAAATTAAGAATTGTCTTAATGGATGAGAGATAAATATTTACCCAATTTGTTTTTGGCATTGTTACTGCCCATGAGAGAGAAACATCTGCCGGTGGTACAAGAAAATAAAGATTGATTAGTTTGAGACTTTATGATCCCTTTAAATGCCTGAAATACTTAAATTGGTCTTAGTAAGGATTCGGTGCAATAATCACACACTTTACCAGTGGACAAAGTTTGTGGACAGAAAATTGGACATTAATTTACTACAAAAACACAACAGAATGTGCATTATCTTTTTCAAATCATTATATTCAGGTAGTAAGAAGTATACCAAAAGAAAATTTTCATTCAGGTGCTAAGAGAACAGTAAGGCTGCCAGCTTCAGGGAAAGAGGAATACTTTACTGTTGTAACTGCTTGGCAAAACCAGGTGAGTGGCCTTCCAGCAGATACAGGCTACTTTGGACCTAAACTTCACAATGAAGTTGTTTGGTCTTGCAGGATTATTTGCACGTTGTTATCTCTCTGTGCCCCTATTGAGGCTCTACTTTGTAAGTTTAGAAATAAAGTTGTGATATGCACATTTATAGACAAGCAAGGACTTCACATGGTGAATAACAGGCATTCCCAACCTACTTTCCATAGGGCTTCAGGCGAGTCTCATATTCATATAGCTCTAGTCACCTCAGTTGTGGCCAATAAGATTTGGAACAGTCGCTGTAGTCAGTGATAATCAACATTGGATTGGAGGCTAGAGCTATAGAATAAAGTCCACATCAACTCTGGCTATGAGCACATAGGTACGGTATGAGAGGTTTATATAGAACGCTTAAGAGAATATTTTGATCTCGTGATCACCAATATCCGTGAGTTTCCTGGCAGCTTTGGGGTAAGGGAACATAGAGCAGATTCTAATCCTTGGTGAAATAAAGATATGACCATAAAACTGGTCAATTAGAGGAATAGTAATGTTCACATATGCACAGAACCAACTGGTGTTGATGAGTTTAAAAGGGCAAACCAACTGGTATTGGTGAGTTTAAAAGGGCAAACCAACCATTAAGATTTTAAGGGAAAAGACAAAATCATGGAGGAAACTTGTCGGTGATCCAACGGTGAATGGACGTTGAGGTGTTGCTTATAGCGCGTGCTCTAAATACATATAGCCAGCCATTATGTACATAATGACACCGGCTTTGCTCCAGACTTGGACGACCTTCATGTGGAGCTGGAAATTACAAGCATAGGAAGAGACGTGCCTCAGGCGAGATGGTACGTAAATACCAGCTCATACAACAGGCTATTCTGGTAATTGGAAGCATCATACTAGGATCATGGACAAGTGTTTTAAGATAGGTCTGTGTCCAAGGATGTAGTAGACTGCTGCGGTAGTAGTTTTAAAGAGTAAGGAATCACAGGGCCCAAATGTTACAGGTAGTTAAAGGCTAATATGCATACTCCATAACTGGAGAAGATTCTTGTGATTCTCATCTAGAGAAAGTTCTTTCCACCGGTAATACGTCAGATTGGTAATAGTAAGTTTGGAGAGATCCCTAGCAGGTCCACTGAACACATGATCTGCAAGTTTCTGGAAAAGAGTGAGAAGGAGAGTCCAAGTATACGATAGGTTTATTTCTTGATATAGAACGTGCATACGATGGAGGCTGTACAGAAGATGAATTTGGCAAGTAATACATTTGCACTCATCAGCAGTTTTCTGTAGGAAAGAAAACCTATCTAAGTGCTGGAAGAGGTTCAGACACCACTGTTGGGATAAATAAATATATAAAGGGAGCCCCAGTGGTCAGTCCTGGACTCTTGAAGCTTTAGGAATAAGAACCATTGCCTACGTGGACTATGTTGTTCTGATTGTGAGAGGCAACTCTAGGACTAGCTTTCAGAAGCAAGCCATTGCCAAGATTGAAAACACACATGGGTTCATTGGTAGAGGAAGCTAGCAGAAGATATAACTTGTAGTTTGATTGTGAAAGGCAAGTTTGATGCAACACCCACCTTAAATCGGTTTATGGAAATATTCAGATGTGTTCACATGTATGAGAGTTAGTTCCAGTCAGCAGTGAAATATGCAGTCATGTATTGATAGTATTCAGTTAAAAATCTATAAAGTGATTAACATACTTCAAAGTAAGGCAGGAGCAATGAAGGGCTAAATTTCAGTCTAACAGGTCATTTAAATGTCTTGTCTTAAGAGTTGTGGCTTACACTGTCACTGCTTGGAGCCATTTCTTAAGAAAATGCACTTTGCTGGAGTAAACAAGATACAACAACTCACTGGAATCACTGGACCAGACAATTCCTGACTAATAATGTTGATTTTGCCAGTTATTTGTTTAGTTTAAAAAAAAAAATAGCATCCTTCTTTTTTCTTGTACGAACAGAAGCAACAGAATGCTGTAGCTTCTGTTCGTACAAGAAAAAAGTAGGTCGCTATTTTTTTTTAAACTAAAAAAATAACTGGCAAAATGGTCCAATGGGATGTGCTCTTAGCATGCCCCAGATTATGCACAGCAAGAGTACAACTAATTAGAAGATATATAATCATATATTTATGAGCCACACAATTTGGTAGTAGCTCCTGGAAGCTTTGAAGCTTTCAAAACCATTTTACAACACTAG
This sequence comes from Riptortus pedestris, assembly GCA_019009955.1. Classification (NCBI taxonomy): domain Eukaryota; kingdom Metazoa; phylum Arthropoda; class Insecta; order Hemiptera; family Alydidae; genus Riptortus; species Riptortus pedestris. The sequence goes on along the minus strand of CM032233.1, from coordinate 131,107,852 downwards.
GGGAGCAGCAACTGCTCAGCAGGCAATAAATAGATAATATTGAATTTTAAGGCAGCTGAAATCGTAAAATTTGAAAGTATTGAAATAAAGTCACTATAAGCTTGCCTCTTACTACCCTATCCTAATGATATGTCCATCCTCAGACAGATCAATAAGTGGTAATGAAATAGACGGTACCAGATGCAAAACAAAACAAAAAACTACTGAAGAGCAGATGATATGAACTTTGGCATGGTGTCAGGAGATATTCATATCAGTAAGTAAACAGAATCGTGACAGAATACTAACTGTGACTGTGCTATTATTATACTGATATGCTGATCAATACTATTAAAAAAGTTCGAACCTTTTAACAAGAACACATCTAAAGCTGTAAGAAATCCCCAATCAGCAAAGAATGAAATGGAAATTGTATTTTTCAAATCGATCGGAATTGTTGAGCATGTTGTTTTAGAAAGGCAGAAGACAATCACAGACATTTAGTACACTTGTCAGTGATGGTCTAAAGTCTTTGAATGTATGGATAACCTGCAGAAAATTCAAGAATGGTAAAGAGTATTTAACCACTGCAGAACTGAAACTTCTGAAGGCCCTCCTCCTTTAACCCCACTTCACTGTTTCCAAATGAGTAAACAAAGCTCAAAGGGATTTGATTATCCAGCGATGAGAACCTTCTTAGGCCATGGGTTGAGTATGCCTTACTCTCCAGTGAAAGTGGTGAATTTATAGATTGGTTTCAGAAGAGGAAGTGGTTTATTAGAATAGATGCGGTTAAATGGTTATTAAATTAATTTGAAAAAAAGAAATGAAGAAGTATTACAAACCTTCACTAGCACTTTTCTCATGTACCCTTCAGGAAAATAAATTTAATCAGGAGAAATAAAACTAAAGAAATAAGTCCACTTATTCTCCAAAGAAGAAAATACAGCATAAAAAGAAGGGTCTTTTTGTATCCCGATGAACACAGGACCTCTGACATTAACCATTATAAACTATATGTGATTCCAAATATGAAATTAACCCAGTTCTGGTAGAGAAACACAGTATCTTGTGGATAACTAAAATATTGAGTATTATTTATTTTTTCTTCTTAACTTTCATTAAAGTTATCTTCCATTTCTGAAAAAATAAAATCTACCTAAAATACTTTTAAATTAACATTTGTAATTTTCAGCAATTTATTCAAGGCCTACAAGGAGCTGGAGGAGGAAACTTGGTAGGAATTGACATACCTGTGACCATGGTAACTCCAGCAAAAGTAATTAAGCACAAGAGAAGTACTCATGTAAAAAAAAGAAATCATGCAAAAAAGCAAAGTGTGCATTGCTTAAAGGACACCGCAGTATGTATTAAATTGTATTTAACTCTGATATGAAAATTTTCTAGTGTCCCCTATATATACAATCCCATTTGTTGAAAGAAATTATTAGGAACTTTTGTAAATAATAGTGATACAAGACCCAAAACATGTGAAGACAGCCTAGTTTTAAACATATTTACAGCTGCGATATACACAGGACACATTAAACATAGTAGTATTGAGTCTAAGCATATTTTTTATAATTATAATATATGTCTGAGTATATTTAGCATTTTATCGTTGTTGTGCTATAAACAAAAAGGTGTTTTATTAAAAAGAGAAGAATCCAACTGTTGGGTCATATTAAAAAAAATAAAGAAACCCAACTGTCTCCATAAAAAATATTATATGGTACAGCAGATGGAGTAAGAAGAAAATGCTAGTCCAGGAAGAAATGGCTGCATGACATGAATTAGGGCTGATTCTAGAGATAAAGCTTATAATTATAAGCTCCATATCCATATTTATTAATCAATTTTTAAACTGTATAAAACACACTAGTGCTCAAAATTTTAGTATCACCTGTTATTCATAGTAATTAATATGATTTAATGACTCAAAACTAGAGTATAGCAAAACTATTTAAACATTATTAATAAAAAATAACTTAATATTTCACTAGTATGGATAATCAGAATGGCGAATGCTTTAATCCATGGTAATTCATGGGGTCTGTGTCTGAAGTCTTATTTACATTCAGGTAAATTTCCTGGTTAGGATTAAGATTAGTTTTTTCCTTAGTTTAATTTATTGTTCTCTTGGATCCAGAAGTGTAAAGAGTTTCAATTCAAAGCTTTTTTTTGTTTTGTTTTTTTCATTTATCCTCTAAAATTGAGTAAAAGTCTACGAGTTTATTGGGTAAAAGGATGGAATTTTCCATTGAATTATGTAGTGCAATTTTACACACCACACGAGGAAAAGATTTCTGAGTACAATTGCTGTACAACTATAAATGCCAAAAAGCAGAGTGTATAACACCATTATTACTACAATGAGACACATTCTCACCATGAAAAAGCTCGAATAGGAAGACAAAAAATAACATCTACCCAATAGGATCAAATTGTAATTTTAAAAAAGCAAGATGAACAGATTGCCCTCAGATTCAAGCTGAAGACAAAAGCATTGCCAGAAAATTAGTTTATGTTGCTACTGTAAAGTGAAGATTCAGGGAGGCTTACTTAATGGGATGTGTTGATGTACTAAAACCACTTCTACAACCTGCTAATGAGAAGAAGGGGTAGATTAGGTATCATCCTTCAACTTAGCAATAAATCTTAAGCAGTTTCTGAAACGTTTTTAGGAAAATATGCCATTTGAGAAGTTAGACAAGCTCAAGGAAAGGATGCATTGGGAGGGTTCTTCACTCGAAGAAGGTGGTCAAAACCCTCATGAAAAAAAAAGGGAGGATTTTTTATGAAAAATACAATTTTAATCGTTTTATAATAGTTTTCAACTGTTTCCTCTATGCCTGTATCATTTCATGTACTGATGTATTAGTTTCATTTGTAAAACCATTTGAGTTTTGTTTTATCTATTCCAATATATATATATATATATATATATATATATATATATATATATATATATATATACTAGCTCAGATACCCGGCTTTGCCCGGGAATTGATTTGAGGCTGAATGGTGATGGTATTTTTTTGGCAAGGCTTTACTTTGCATACTATTTTGACATTTACCCGTCCCAGTGTTTAGGATTTATACCCGTTATTGGTGTGGATTTGTTAATAATAAAATTAATTTTTTATGTAAGACTTCACTGTCCTCCATATTGTCATATTTCCCGTCTCCTGTGCAGTATGCAAAGATTTCAGTTATTAAGGACAAAATATTAACATAGATTTGAATTTATTTTTCCAGGTGAGGTATCTGGTAGTTCAAATTGGAAAGAATTGTTGAGCATATCAATATTTCTACGCAAATTACTTGCTCCACACATTGTTCCTGGAGAAATGTATAAAACAAAAGTTACTCTAAATAACAAAGTAAACAACTTTTGTTATGTGCACGTTTGTCGAAAAACAAATAGACAAAGAAATATCGCGAATTTATATTTCAGGCCTCCCTTATAACCCCCACTCCTGTTCTAACCTAAAAATTTTAATATAGCTTATAATCATGGAAGAATTAATGCTAATTCACATACCGAGTTTTGTTAAGTTCGGTTCAATCGTTAGTGCCCAATAAAATAGTTGACTCCCGCTTTAGTTTCTAGTGTATATCTCGTTTATACTTTGTTAAAAGACAAAAATGAATATGAGAAAAGTTACTTCAAATAAAAAAATAAACTACTTTTGTCATGTGCATATTTGCAGAAAAATGATAGAAAATGAAATTTCGCTATTTTTAAATTCAGGCCTCCTTTACAACCCCCACTCCTACCCTTCCCTAGAAATATTGGTATGGCTTATTATAATGAAGGCGTTAGTGCTAATACCCATACTGAGTTTTATTTAGTTTGGTCGAGTCTTTTGTGTCAAATAAAATTGTTCACTTCCGCTATAGGTTTTAGCGTATATCTCGTTTATAATTCGGTATACGAAAAAAGTGTATATAACAGCTGAGGAAAGAAAGAGGGAGTGAGAGAGGTTCTAGATTACAGGAAGGTCTCCCCACCCCTCCCCGACGCTCCAGGTTAACCAACAGAACATGATTAATTCTAACTCTCAATTCCGCTCACATTACCTTATATTCACATTCTATTTTCAATTCTAATTATGTATGTTTAAATACTTTCGTTTTTGTGAATTAGTTGATTTTTTAAACACATTAAATGAAGAAATTACTTACTTCCGATTAATTAATGTTCCGGTGAAAGACAGAGGAAGGGGGGGGGGTAATATACTTTGCTCCTCATGAAACAGTTACTTGTTTTTAAAATGCTTCATACAATTGAAATGTTCTTGTTTATCGCCATAATATATCATGGTGAGGTAAAATTAAATTAAAAGATTGAATGGTATAACTTATTCAAACATTGGAATGAATTGCAGGCTACAATATTGATATTTTTATACGACCAAGATATATATTAAGTTACTCTAAATAACAATGGAACAGTTTTTGTTATGAGCATTTTTGTTAATATAGCTTATAATTTAGTAGCAGTTGGTGCAAAGTCAGATGATACTGAGTCATGTTCAGTTGACTGCGCCTAACTAAAGTTTTTAGCGTATATGTCGTTTATGCTTCCTTATACGACAAAAGTATATATAACAAAAGTTACTCTAAATAACAAAATAAACAACTCTTATTATGTGCATGTTCGCAGAAAAACCAATAAGAAATAATATATCGCGATTTTTCATTTCATGCCTCCATTACAACCCCTACTCCTGTTCGTTCCTAAAAATGTTCCTATAGATCAAGGATGAGTTAATACCAACCTACATACGGAGTTTCGTTTAGTTCGGTTGAGTCTTTTGTGCCAAATAAAATTGTGGACTCCCGGTATAGTTTTTAGCGTATAACTCATTTATACTTCGGTATACGACAAAAGTGTATATAACAAAAGTTACTCTAAATAACAAAATAAACAACTTTTGTTATGTGCATATTTGCCGAAAAAGCAATACGAAACGAAATATCACTATTTTTAATTTCAGGCCTCCCTTATAACTCCCACTCCTGTTCACCTCAGAGAATATTAATATAGCCTAAAGTCTAAGTTGGGCTAGTAGTAATATACATACCAAGTTTCATAAAATTCGGTTCAGCCGTTTATGCGTGAAAAGGTAACAAATAAACAAACAAACAGACACGAAAGAAACAAAATGCAGGTATGGTGTCTATGACATGTGAAACGAAAAGTTATCGTGAAATTTTGCAAAAAAAATCAATGTACAGACAGAGGTTACAATTTTATATATATATATATATATATATATATATATATATATATATATATATATATATATATATATCAAAAACTGAGGTAGTCCAAAACCTTTTTTGGTAATATTCTAAGCTTGAAGTATCTTGGGATTTTACCATTGCAACCATAGATGTAGGCCATCTTAATTTTTTTTAAGGCAATGACATAGCCATGTCTAGATGATCCGTGGAGATCAATATTATATTCTTTTTCCTGGTAGGTGAATTCTTTTTCCACCAGAAAGATGATGAGCATGTGCTCTACGTGGCATTTTCTACTTGTTATACAGAGCATATCAGGTGGGCGACTCCAAAACATAAGTGTCAATATTGCAGTTTCTCAAGTCATCCAAAGACTCCACAGAGAGAGCATCATTTATTTATTGATAGAGGAAGATTATGTGGCTCGTAAAGCTACAAAATGAGTTCTTATAGGCATTGGTTATACCTTAGTACCCAATTCAATTTGTTTAAAAAAACAACTGGTATGAGGGACGGCGGGAAAAAGAGGCCTATAAAAAATAAGTCTGAAGAGAACAAAGGAGTCAGTACAGAAGCAATGTAACACGGGCATAGTACCTCTGAAAAAATCCACTGGGAGATGATGATATGGTTTGTCTAAATATATATCGTTAAAAAGTGATTCAAGGCAAAACAAATAAGGCCCAATGAGGAGAATCCATGACATTCACCATTAGAATACAACTGTTCCATGAATGACAGGATCTGCAGAATCAGATAGAAGATCATTGATTAGTATACATGCATATCTGTAGTCATTTATATATTGTCTCAATTTCCATACCACTTTTGAGATGGTACATAAGGTAATGAAATATTTAGCAAGGCGATAATTATCTTTATTTTTTTATTAAATATTAGCACTGATAAAATAATAACTGTAAATTTACACCTTTACTATGGTCTATTTAACATTACTTTTATATTTCAGGTGTATTCAGAGCTTCATCCTCAGGAATTTCCATAGATGCAAACCTATAAAATACAACAAAATGAAACTAATAATACAATGAACTCAACAGAAGCTCTAATATTTATGAAAACTTCTATAAAAACACTATTAAAAAAACAAAAGGTGGACCGGGAATACTCAATTCAATATTTTCAGTATTGATGGAGATTGGTTGAATATTACCAAAATAAACACTGAATTATCCTGGTAGTATATTTTAATTAAGACGTTTTGAACACAAATTAGTTAAAATGTCCTAATTAAACGATTTCATGATAAGAATATTTAACTGTTTAATTTCACCAATATCCAACAAATCTCTATCAACAGTGATGAATAAATGGCTAACAAACCATCCTTTATATAACATTATCATGACTTCTCTTTTTAATTCTTTCAGCATTGGCAGTAAAATATTTCTTAATAACAATAAATTAAAAAACGTTAGGTCATAATTTGCTATCTATTTGTTTAGTAATTGATTCAAATAACTATAACCTAATTGTTATTTCATTAAATATAACATTATTATTCTAAATTTAATCTGTGAGCAGCAAAGTAAATAAAATATCTCACATAAATTAAAGCTTCTTTTTTTTATTCCCCTTTTCTCCTGTATATCTTTCATTCCTAAAATATATAAAATTGTATTAACTACTTCATACATCCACTCAAGAAAAAGATAAAAATGTTATGTGGACACAACATGACTTCCTTGTACTCCTATTAAATAAAATAAACATGTTTAGTTGCATTTTACTTAAATTAATTTCATTTGAAATTAATATTTGAAATGTCTGTTCCAATACATCAAATTGAAAAATGTCATGGAACATCATTTGGGGGGGGGAGGTCCAACACACCTCTTTTTTTTACCTCTAACAGATAAATTTACAATTTTTCATTTTCACCCCCCTCCCTCCACCTTAGTTGATTTTGATTAAAGCAATCCAAAATATGAAATTTCATTCTAAGGATGGGCATTTATGAGTTATGCAAGTCACGCCGAAACTAGTCAAATGAGAGTCATAATGAATAATTCTAGTGAAATCTAAAAAACAAAAATGGTTACAATTACAATGCTTAGTTTACATCTCAGTTTCTCAAAATTTAAGGGTGTTTAGAATAAATCTTAATTACTACAATTTAGTTGTATGAGTAAAATTTCAAATTATTACAAATCAAAATTATGTTTTTAAATGTGAAATGAAAATTATTTTTTCAATGCCATTCGTACATTTAATACTTACATTTATCATGTTTTTCATTTATATTTCTCTCACACCATATAACAGAGCAAATGCACTTAAACACCAATTTTCACCAAGGTGGTCACTCTGACAAAAATTGACCACCCTTTGTAGTGTCAATGGAAATAGTTCTGTATTTAGGTCAAATCTTCTGAAGAGGAACTTGTAGAAGTGTGAATGTAGAGTATTGCAAAAAACACATAAATCAAAAGTATGTTAAAATATCAATCATTTGCCAAGAAGATTAATTAAAATGACAAAATACAGTATTATAAATTCAAATTTTCATAATTATATTGAAAAATCAGCTGAGTAGATAAGCTGACTAGAATCAACTAACTATATCGGCCATGACATTTTATTTAAAAGTACTTGGATCATGAAACAAAGGGTACAATAATAGATAATAGTGTGTAATTGTGTTATATACTGGGTTGTGTTCATAAAGAAGTGTCCAGCATATTGTTAAATTGTCCAGGGAACACAAATTTTCCGAAATGAATGCGATGTTTTTATTTTTCAAATTTCTATCACAAAATTTGAATATATTAACAAAAAAAAAAGTCAACTGTTCCCCATTCCAAATGTCATATCTTAAACAGCTATATAACTATTATTGTTAGTTTTCACCTCCACTAACAAATTCTGATTCTTAAATATTTGAGGGGATAAATCTTTCTGCTTAGTATCCAACTACTTTCTCTGAAAAACCAGTACAGTTGCACATTATAGGCTTGGTAAGGTTTAACTGTCCATTAGAAGTGATTATTCCACATACATTTAAAAGTTTTGTGTTAAAAATGAAAATAAATATATTTAACGATATATTTTCAGTAATAATTGATATATTAAGGGAAAAATTAAACAGACCCTTCAGTCTATGCTCTTTTCCACTCCAGTTATGTCTCAGTAAGTTCTTTTTAATTTTGCAATGACAGATATGTGAAGTAAGCCAATCATAAAACTCCTAAAATACGAGTATTTAAGAATGTTTTTCCTAGTAAATGCAGAGTAAGTTAAAAATATTGGTTAGTCAGACAAATGATAAAAAAAGAAAAGAAATAGTCTAAAACATAAAATTAAACTTTATTAAGAACATTCCCCAACAACTAGTAAATGATATTTTTTATTTATATTTTTTCTAAAGAATCAAATAACAAATTTCATACATTTGTATATTCCACTTAAATAAGCAAACATCAACAATAAATTAGGACAATGTGAGCAATTACTTATAAAAAACATAATACAAAGATAAAATGAAAATTATACTATTTACAGATAAATTCTACATTTGATTTTAATTTGAATGAATTAGATGAATTCTAAACATAGATGATCGTTTATTCAGAGTTCACACCAAAGCTAATTTTTGTTACTACTAAATTATCAGAATTTAGACCACACATCTGAAATAGAAATATAATATTGTAATTACAAATCAGTGCAATACTTGTACCCAATCCACTTTTAAAAGATATTTATAACATTCTTAGAATATTTATATGCTGAATAGGCATAATCAACAAAATAACTCATAAATAACTAGAAATGTAACCATAACCATCAATAACTATTTTAGAATCTTTAACCATCAATAAAAATTAGCCTCTAACCTATTCGAAATATTGTGAAATTTTACAGACCTTTACGAGTGTCATTATATATATATATATATATATATATATATATATATATATATATATATGTGTGTGTGTGTGTGTGTGTATATATATATATATATATATATATATATATATATATACACATACATATACACACACACACACACACTTAGGTAAGGAGCAGTGATTCAAAGCAATTACTGTACATGCACTTGCATTATTTCAAGCATTGACTACTATGTCTATGATAAAAGGGTAGTCTTTTCAACTATAAGTGTTCTTAGTTGATTTACAATGTTTTTCACATTTCCCTTAATTCAAATACTTAAGCAGTAGACAAACTAATTTTCTTTATTTTTTTAACTACAATGCATATAACTTCATTCTATCTCCATGAATATGTTTTCTTATTTACTAGTAAACAAATGACTTCAGTTAAAATAAAAAAAAATTTAAGGGTGGGAAGACAGAATAATAAAAAATTACTTTTCTCTTTTCATCATTGAATATTTACTGGAAGAATAGGTTATGTACAAAAAAGAACATCCAGATAGAACCTTCAAAATTTAGAACACGAAACACAATTTTTAATTTCAACCGCAAGACATAAAAAATAAAAAGTATATTCATTTAAATAAAAGTTAATTATTGAATCCTTTTGACAAAAGTAAAAGATATTCGATCTGTTAGAACTTCTCTAAATAAAAAAATACAAAAAAAAACAGAGACTAAAATATATAGGTTCAATAAACTAATTAAACTAATACATTTTAAAGCTCCTGGACATATAAAGATTTTTTTCTACAGGTACATAAGCTAAGTATCTTCTTATTATAAGTATTCATCTAGACTAGTAAGTGAAACGAAATTTTGGATCATATCCCAGTTTGTCAAGATTAGGTGTACAAGCAAAATTAACCATTGGTGGTGGGCCACACATTACAACTAATCCATCACTAGAAGGTGGAAATAAGTGTTGCTCAATCATATCAGCGGAAACAAATCCAGTGCTGTACTTCCAATCTGAAATAAATATATATAGAAATGAAAAGTAGAACACCTCTTCATATTAAAAATAATTATATATAGCCATGCTAATAGTGATGTATATAATTTGAAAGAACTAGCTTCTACAATTAATTAATTAAACTACTGTACCTAGATATAAAATAGAGAGAACAAAATGCTTTCTCTAATCAGAAAACTGTTATAAGGAAAATCAAATTCCATCCTTCCACGTAAAATGGAATTCAAAAGTACTAGCTATAGACTGAACTTCACTTTTAAGGAGATAAAAGTGGACTTTCATAATAAAAATCCCCTAAGCAATTGCTAAATAAATTAAAAAGATTTCTCGCATCCAATTGCTCTATAGGTATCCATGATCCATTAATAAATGATGAGAATAAGTCAAAATTTAGTTCTGTCACTGTAAAGGTACATAATCAGACAGCTATTTCATTATCTAACCTTTAATCCCATGTTTCTACTTAAGCAAAGTCATTTTGGCAATGAGTGTAAATCAGACGAGCAGGAAAGCTAAAAAATACATTTGAAACTGGAACTTAAAGAAACCTTAAATGTTTTGTTTACAAAAGAAAAATGTATATAGCAAAAGATATACAACAAAAGATAGGTCACATTTATCGAAGAGTGCATAATAACAGAGATATTTATGAACTTAAATGTTTTCACTTCTCCAAGACTCACTTGTGATATGCCTTCAAAGAACTTCATTTTAATATACTGATATTTAACAAGGAGTTTGGTAGCAAATTGGAACTGCAGAACATTGTATATATAAACGTTTCTGAACATATCTCAATGTTTCATCTTCTAGGTATGATTGATAGACACTTGAAAGATCAAAATATGAGGGCAAACTCAAATAGCTAATTTTTCATGACTTAAATATATTAAAATGTTTTATGAAACCACTTATAGAAATGAGTTCATTACTGCTGACTGAATATTATGAAGAAAAATATTTTCTATTTCCTGATTGTAAGTTAGAATACTTACTGTTGAAAGACTAATATGTTTTGAAGAATCTTGAGTCTTATACAAATACAGCTTGAAAGAATATAATTAAAAAAATATTCATTTTTATAGCATACAAAATATTTTATTGAAATTGGGTTTAACAATGGGAGTTACAATGGATGTGTGGTGTGGGGCTTAGTTCCTTAGTATATCAAAAAGAAGTAATAGGAGAAATGTCAAATTTCTGCAAGCCTGTTACAGCTTCACCATGTACTTCCAAATATATGCTATAGATGGATACTGAAACATTTATCTAACCAGTGACAACTATCATGGCAGGCTCATTTCTATGGTTAAATTGTAATCTGCAAAGAATACTTTAACCTCCATAACACTACTGTGATATTCAGAGTGCCTGTATTGAAGTGAAGATTCTATGCTTCAGTATGAACCCAACCAACACCAAAGGTAGGAAAAAAGATATTAAAAAGATATTACTGCTTGACTTGCTTTTATCCATAGTGATCAGTTATCAATCGATGTAGAAACAGACACATTTAAGGGAGAAGCAGACTGCTAGAAGACCAAATATAGTCTATACACCTGACTGTGCTTATTCCCCCAAATGAAATTAGTAAAGATAAATTGTATGAAAGGGTTGGCCAATGAGAGGCGAATTTCAAAAAGAGGTAGCAAAGTAATCAAATTACATTATACTTAAATGAATCAAATGATTAATAAGGGAATGCTCAATGATGCATATATGGGCTATGTTAAAAGCAAAAACAATTGGTTTAATAATCTGGAGAAAAGAAGAAATGAGATCAAAGGAGAGGATAGCTGTGGAAGTCAAGCTTAGATCAGCTGTTATTTAAAAAAGTCCGTCAGGCAGGGACTGTGTAAACTAAGCAGATATCCCACGCGAAGTTATACAATACAGAAATCTCCATAGGAATGCCGAACAGTTACGGAAACTGCCGAACTAGCTTTCGGCGGGAACTATTAGAAGCGTCCTTAGCTCGTCCGTTACACTTAATAAATATGCAAATATCTCGATTAATATTCAAGATAGAGAATAAATGTATATAACAATATTTATAGTAAATTTAACTTGCAATAAGATTGGTTCTATACAATGTTTCGATCCGACGTATAGTAACAGAGATATTTCGGTTTTTCGAAAATCCTCCTCCCATTGGTCCGATTTCAGCCGTTAACGAACTTGATCTTCCTTTTTACATAAAACGATTAAATACTGAGTTTGAGGACGATTAAACAAAAATTGCGACAGCACATTTGAACGGACCTCATTTTCATCATCTCCTGGGTAGGATCGATGGACATTTGAAGAAATTTTTCGAAAATCCCGTCATGAGTACGACCTCAATAGCTGATTTCCCCTAATGATGCAGAAATAATGAGATACCTCAAAAAGCTGTTTATTGTTGTATTCCTTTTATTTTAAGTTAATATTTTCAATTTAAAACTGACTCTGTAAATAAAATCATGGATTTGAATTCGTAAATATAACCATTAGACTTAAAATTTTGAAATAATTAAAATTTTTCCACCTATGCACACAATTAAAATACTTAATTCAATAAACAAAATGTAAATTTTTACCTTTTGGAGCAATATCTAGAGTGTACCAAATCTTCAATTTTTCAGGGAATTTTTCAGCCACTTCTTCCAGTTCTTGGCGCAATAATATGTCTTTTTCCGTTTGATTCGCAAACAATAATGTCATTTCAGTTTTATCAGATGGATCTTTGACAATATGGCGAATTAATTGCAGCATTGGTGTGATTCCTGTACCGCCTAGGGGGGAAAAATAAAAAAAAACAGATAAATGACTAGTTAAAGATAATGGAATGCTGAGATTAAAAAAAATATCTAGACTAAAACATAAGAAAGGATTATTAATAATTAGAGGAATTTGTAGTATTCAATTTTATTATTATAGAAGAAGTTGTATTAATATTTAGTGGACATTGTATCACTTGTCTTTTCCAGTACACTAAAAATAAAAACAATGAACCAGGTAAATCATGAGGGTAGTTTTATTAATTAAGACGAATATAGGTGTACAGGATATAAAACCATGGAATGGATATATTACTCCATCAATAACAGCAATCAGCAAAGCAACTTTATATAAAAAATTGCATGTTAAGGTTTATGTTTATTTGTTCAGCACAAGACAGTAATTGCATAACTAACAACCAACATGTGCCTGGGCTACCACTTCTTCTCACCCCCACATGCCATGCAACATTTTCTTTGGGCAGCCTGAACAATAATATGTCTATGCAGGAATATAAAATGAGACCAAAAAAACAATTAACTACGCATTTTCTATCAGTCCTTCAATCTAAAATTATGACCAATTTAACCCTATTATGATATATTCAAGGTAAATTGCAGGCCAAACTGAATACAACGTAAGAAATTTTTAAAAAGCTGTTGTTATAATTGCAGCACTTTTATTCAATTTTACCTCGTAGCAGAAGTGATGAGGTTAAACATATAAGGGAGTTATGTTCAGTGGCCCAAGAAAACTATAGCGCACCTGGTTTGGTCTGAAGTACCTTTTAATCATTTTTTAAAATTTTATTTTATATTAAAATTCACACTCTCTTTATTCAAGTGAGGATAATCAGGATGGGTTACCAGTCTATTCCAGGTAGGATATGGCAGCGATTTTATTTAAGGATTCTATCACTAAATAAATTCCCATTGCCCTTGCAGAAATTGAACATGTAAAATTATCCAAGAGTACTTGGACCAACACACATAGCTAATCTAGGGTCTTAAACATTTTTATTTGGTTCTCCGGTTGAACCAGGTTGGTTATAAATAAGAGTGTGAAAATTCATAACAAATTAAAAAATTCTGAAGTTTTAAAAAGTATGAAGGGAATTAGTGGTAAATGGATTAAGCATACAGTTTCACCTGATTTAGGTTAGCATGTGCTAACTTGACCTTCTATAATATAAACAAGAGTTTCTAAATTTACTTTCTAGACACTACAATCTTTGAAGGAACTGGGCCTTTGGCACTGTTGAGACTATTCGTCATGGTTTTCTACAGGGCTATTAATTATGGATACCCACCTTCCACAAACTCTCCTTGAGGTTATCAAGCCACCTTTGCCTGAGCCAAACTCATTCCCATTGGAATACACTATAACAGCTTCTTGGTCAGTTTGTAAGGCTCCACTCATTGCATATGCCCTAATATCCAAATCTAACATTCTTAATAGCACAGATATTATTCATGCTCACCATGGAGCTATATTAGATTCTTGTTCCTTCTGTTGCACCATCCGTACTGCAAATTGACGGAAAACTTCTACCCCAGATCAACAATAAATGTCTGTTTTATTTTGTAAGAATACTTATTTCACTGATACGTGCGACCATAAGTCTAATTTGATTTCGCCTAAGTTTTGATAATCATTAACTTCTTTCATGTAGGTGTTGATACATTGGAAAAGTCTACTGGGATAGAAGCAACCTGGTCAAACTGGATGAAAATGAGGTCCGTTCAAAATTATACACACACACATATATATATATATATATATATATATATATATATATATATATATATATATATTTGTCTGTTAACGCTCTATAGGTCGCAATTTTTGTTTGCTCGTTACCAAACTCGATATTTAATCGTTTTATGTAAAAAGGAAGGTCTAGTTCGTTAATGGTTGAAATCGGACCAGTGGAAGGTGGGTTTAGAAGGGGGATTTTTGAAAATTCGAAATATCTCCGTTATTATACGTCGGATCGAAAAATTGTATAGAACCAATTTTATTGCAAATTAAATTTACTATAAATATTGTTATATACACTTTTACTCTATCTTGAGCGTTAACCGAGATATTTGTATTTTTATAAAGTGTGTGTGCGGCTATTGTCAGTTTCCCGATTAGTTCGGCCATTTCCGTAACTATTCGGCTCTCATGTAACCTAGCCATTCTTGTCTTCTAACCTTTTACTTTGTGAGATATATGCAAATACGTTCTGTTCATCCACCCCCCCCCTTAAATTATTCTGATTCATTATAAATTGCAGTACTATATATATCAAAAAGTTTGCAATAAAGTTAATGTCTTATATTCAGATGTATATCAGTAATATTTTTTCTTTCCGGTGAAGAATATGTCTATCTGTTCAGCTCTCAGTGGTTGGCAGACCTATTTGTTTACAATTCATAAGCCATTTCTGTTGGGAGCTTATTAAAATTAACTTAACGATTTCTCATTACCGTTTGTATTTACTCACGGTGGTGTTAAGTATTAGAAGTATGCAGATTTGTCTATTGTAAAAATTCACGTGGGCAATCTGCTTAGTTTATGTAGCCCCTGTGTGACGGACTTTTTTCATTAATTTCAATAGGAAGGTACCATTATTGGGGTCATTTGTCTAGATAAATGGTGTTTTTTAACTGTTTTCACAGTAATGGCTAATTAAAATTGAGGATGAAACGTATTCAAATTTTAACCTTAATTAAAATTAGAGCATCAAAATTCCTTCACTTTTGGTCCAGAGATATTTTATCATAAATTTAATATTTATTTTCAAAATATCAAAAATACTGGGAAAGCAGAATGCTAGGATGCACCCTCAATAATTTCTACCATGTTGTCTGTATATTACCATTCCTATTACAACCAAGAAAAAATAAATAAAGGCAAAGAAAAAACCTCCCCCTATACCTGTAGGGATGGTATCTCGGTAAATATTAAAAATTTAATAAATTATTTTTGATAGAATCAACTTTAATTTTTAAAAAAATTAAATAGCATAACTTCATACTTCTTAGCATTTTGGCATGGGTTACATTTTTCATGTTATTAGGGTAAGAAATGTTTTGAGAGCAAAATCTATTGTCCCCTATACAGAGTTGTATTTCTTAAAAAGAATGAACATTCAAAATCTCCCTGTTAACCACAGCTGTAATTTTGTTTGAAATGAATACTCAACTTTAAACAATGTCCAGAAGTCTGATAATAGATAAATAATTTAATTCTTTTAAATTAAAATCAATTAAAATGTATGAAAACATTAAATATGTAAAGCTGAATAACTTCCAGGTTGTTTTAATCACATTTTTTTCTTAATCACTTTTAAATAAAACATTTTCCATCCACACCTAGATACACGAATGGTAGAATAACTTAATAGAAATTTCATTTGAAATGTGCAAGACAACTGTACATATGCGAGGCCCTTGCCAATATTTTTTCACATGATTCTCAACTGGAGACTAAATATTCTGGGAGTCCTAATTATGGAGAAAAAGAATAAATCAAAAATTTAAAAAATTCGATATACATCCAAAACAAATTCATTTCTTTTAGTTTTTAAATATAAATCTTCCAAATATAATTCACCTGCTATCATAGAAACTTTCTTCACTCTGACAGTGTAAGCAGGATCTTTACGAAGAATCTTCATTGAAAATTCACCATGGCCTAAATATTTCAGTCTTCCAGATGGTCCCCTAATATCAACAGAAGAACCAATAGGAAGATTATCTAAATATTGGCTCATTTTTCCACCAGCAGGAAATTTTGGATGGGTGTTTTTCATGTATACCTGAGAAAAAAAAGTAATTAATGGCAAAAGAAAAATCAAATAAAAAATTATTCAAATTACTTTTCCTTAAAGCAAAATATAAATGGAAAGAAAGAAAAAATAACAGTTATTAAACCAAATTAAACACCTTAGTTTCAACTAAAATATTACAGTGTTTTTATTTGACATTCAGAAAGAACCAGGATAAAAAGAAAATATCAAAATGGTTTACTAAAACAGAGAATCATAAAAAGAATTACTTTAGTTTTGAAATGGACTAGCTTGCAAAGAAAACCATAAAGAAAAATAATGAGTGTCAGCACTTAGCAAAGGAAGGCTTGGATACTAAACTGAAAACTTGGTTTGGTAATGAAATGCAAGGAGGACATTAAGGGAAAAAATCTGATTTGGGTACCAAATGACTTCCAAGTACTCCTGGCAAATTAAATAAACGAAATGTTTTGAGACACTTCATTTACAATTATTTCATTTGAAATTAATATATATATCTCCAATCTAATAAGTCAAATCAAAACATGTCATGGAACATAATTCATAGATCTTTTCATAAGCAAAAACGGTCCTATACAAATATTTTGGCAGATTTTCCTGAAGGGAAATCAGCTATTGAGGTCGTACTCTAGACATGATTTTCGAAAAATTTCCTCAAATGCCCATCAATACTACCTAGTAGATGACGAAAATGAGGTCCGTTTTTTTAGGAGAGGTCCTATACAATTTTTTTTTTATCTCTAATAGATAAAAAGAAATTTATTATCCCCCCCTATAATCGATTTTGATCGAAAATCAAAGTGCACAACTAAACAGTAAACATTCTAAATATGAAACTTCAACATTCTAAGGCTATTAATTATGATGTGAGAGTCATTTTAGATTTTTGAGGAAAAAAAAAACTTTTCGCTATTACAATACCTCTGATACTTTATTCAAGACACCAAACAATCGGCATAGATAAATTCCCCCAAATAAAATGAGTAAATACTAAATATAATTGATATCTCAGCAAAAAGAGCACATGAAACTACAAAAAAAAAGAAGGTGGAAGATTTCCAGAAATGAGATAGTCATATTCACTCTCGTGTTTATTTTTTGTTTGAGATGATAAATCAAAGTTGATAAGCAAGAGGGATTCAGCAGTCATTTTATTTAGGGGGCTCAGGTTAGCCATGTGAGTTAAGCCATTGGTTTTAATCTCACTTGGTAAACTTGATTCCTTCTGGGGCAATAAGAATTCATATAGTGACGAACTCATTAAATAAAATCCTTAGTCCCACCCTGGCTAGAAAGGTGGCAACCTATAGATAACCCTTCCCAATTAGCTTTAATAGCACAAAGTGGATATTAATAAATAATATCGGTTTATTTAAACTGAAGACAACTTTATTTAAAATTTTAAGTGGGCTACCAAATTAATTGGATTAAATTGGACTACTACACAGCTCAGAAATGAACCATCAATTTTTTTTCCTTCAGTAGTTCCCATTTAATCATTTTTATGTTATTATTTCTTTAATTTTTTTTTCATCCATTTTGCTTCTCTTTAATGAAGTTTGTTTCTATAGCGGATTTCTCAATTTACATATTTATTAATATGTACGTCTTCTTTCATTCTGATACCCTTTCTTTAACTGACACATTTTATAGTAATGGATTGTAGAATCCTTAGAACCAGGAAGAGTGGTATTTATATTTAATTTGTTTATTTGTACAAGTATTAAATTTGTGTGTCAGGAGATTCTTTTTTCTCACTTAAATGTTTGATAACAAATAGAGCAAAGAATATTTTTTTGTATTATATTCTTTACTTTGCAGCAATGCAGCAGAAAGGAATTACAAATAAATTATCCATTTGCCTGGTGGCTTATCATTAATTCAGCAGAAGATTTATTATTTAACATTTTTATGGAGCCCTTTTACCCGATTACTTGTTCAACAGAAAAAAAAAAAAAGAATGATACAAGACGAGTAGGAATAAAAACCGTCAATGAGAGGAAATTACAGTTGCAGAATCACAAAGTGAGTGAGGTGCTTCTGGTAGAAGGTTTCTTGTTATATATCATATTAATACATTGGCACAGACTTTCCATTTTGTTTTGGGGGGGGGAGGGGGTGATGGAAAATGGAAAAAAGTGAGTGTAATTATAATTATGGATAAAAATGATATAAAAGTATTTTTCAAACAAATGAATTTATTTTGTAAAAGAAGTTTGAAAATGTCAACATAATGATTATAAAATGAACATTAAATATGATAATTTATATTTAAATATATATTTGCAACTGAATTAGATTTTAATTAAATTTAATCTTATTCCTAGTCCATAGCCTAACCGAGCTAGTTAACTTTCCCCATTTTCTTAATTGATTTTTGTTTAAATTTTTTATTTGATCATATAGATTATTTGTTACAGATAATATAGATTTTTTTACATCAAATTATTGGGGGGATGAAATGATACTCTCGAACCCCTCATTTATCATTGGGGCCCATGTATCAACACCTAGTTATATACTAGAACCGATGCCAATAGAATCATGAAACAAAAGTTTCAATATATAGAATAGCTCCTGTGAGTCTTATTCTTTTTCTACCAACATAATTAAGAAAAATGTGGATACAAGATCACAATCTTTCAGCAATAACTTTTATCTATTATTTTATTATGTTCTTTTGGGGTTTCATATTATTATAAGGAGATAATAGTTCTTTAAAATGAACAGGAAATCATTGTAAAATCTTCATCTGAGAAATAAATGATTTAAAAATAATTAATATTTATTTTAGAAACACTGAAATTCAACAATTAAATAATAGTAATAATTAAGTATAAACCTTGACAACTAAATCCATATAGCCATAATCATCATCAGAAGTAATAGGAGTATACGATCTGATAATTGTTTCATCATTTATTGAGGCTGATAAAAATATATGCTGCCCAATAGGGAGCCCTGAAAATAAGATAATAAATTATTTAAAGTCTAATAAAACCTTCATTACTTATTAAACACCCATTTAATTTCACAAAGTGAATTGCAAGAAATATATTTAAAATTAAGTTTAACTCATATACTTTGTATCCAAAAAGAAATTCTTAAATAATTGTTTAAAAAAAATAAAGAAAATAGTAACATTGAGGCCTGAAAAAAGTTGAGGATTTCCCACATTGAACAAACCAAAGCCAGTTTAAAATTGCTCTATATCTTTTGAGAAGTGAGAGCACTTTTAATTTAGTTTAAAAAGAGACAAAGAACCTCATTTAACACTGTATAATATATTAATTAAAACCACATGTAGTTTGGCTTCTTGGATGTAGATAATGAATTTAATTAATCTTCATTCATTAAAAATAATAATAATTAAGTGGCATATGAGCACTTGAAAAATATAGTCAATTTATTAAAACTAAGGGATAGAATTCTGTTTAAAGAAAAAGTACATGGTTGCTAAAAATGTTTTAGAGATTAATTTAGCTGAAATATATCCTCTCGCAAATAACTGATAAAAACTACCTTTCAATTTTTTAGTTGTACTACTATTTATATTTATATTTTTATATTATATTTATATTTATACTATTTATATTTATATTTTTAGTTGTACTACTATTTATATTTTGGGGCTCAGGTTAGCCATGTGAGTTAAAGCATTGACCTTAATCTCATATGGTAAACCTAGAGTGGCGAGTTCGATTCCCACCTGGACAGAGGAATTTACCCGTATTAAGTGACAGAATTCATTAAATAAAATCCTTAGTCCCAACCTGGCTAGAAAAGGGTGGTAACCTGTAGATAACCAGTCCCAATAAGCCTTAGTTGCAAAAAAGTGGACGTTAATAAATAATTTAATTTAATCTATTTTTATTTAGGGATGTTTGACCCTCAACTAAATATATAATTAGTTTTGTCTTCAAGTCTTTGAGGTTTAACACTTAAAACAAGTTCATGGAACAGCAGAGAATAATCAAAGTTTATACAGCTAAAATGAAAAAAATTTTAACCTGCTATGGGATAAATAACTCGCACTTTTCAAATAACTGTGAACAAAGAGAAAAAAATAAATACTTTACATAGATAGCCCTCGATATTTAGTATTCTTTTACAAAATTTAATCTAATGCACTATTATTATTTAAACAGAAAGATATGATACAAAAAAAAATGATTATAAATAAGAATCAACTGTAAAACATCTTCGACATCTTAATTAAGTGATTACTTATATTATAATAAAGTTTATGATATATAAATGATAATATCTTATTTTATTTCAACTATTCATATTTAATTAATACTAAAACAAGCAGAATAAAGTTTAATTTGTATATAAATAAGAAAATGATTAATACATCAAACCATGTGATATTTTTGATAGAACAAATAAAATGGATGATAAAGTTCCCATGTTACAGTGTTACTGGGTCATGGAAAAACCTGAAAAAATAATAAGAATAATTACCTAGAACATGTTGAGGAGACGGCAAAGCAAAGCGAAACCGCCGAGTATCATGGCTGATAACCTCTTTTTCAACGAGTTTAAGAGATACCTTTGCTGTTGGGTCAACTAAAGTTTTCTTTGGGGATTTCTTTTTTCTTAGGACATATGTAAAAATGACCACACTTGAAACGACCACGCCAATGCCTATGATTACTGGAATGGACTAAAAGAAAAACAAATACAATAATTTAGTGTAATATATTTTACTTTGTCAATGAAATATGTCTAATTTGGTATATAGAAATAGAGGGGGGGGGGTAAATGGAGTTAATACATGCTGGAGTTCAATAGTTAAAAAAATTTATGTGATCAAAAATTTAATTTTTAATTTATATTTAATTACTTCAACTTTGTGAAGTGAGAGTAAACCTCACAAAGTTGACCACCTCCCCCTCTAAAAGAGTACCTAATAAAAGTCCAAAATTCAAAGAAACACAGGTTCTAATATAGTGATTGGGACATAAGTTGATTTAGGGGCCAATGTGTAAGTTAAACATAATGAAATACTAGATTATTAATATAACTAATTTGGACTAGTATTATAACATTTAAAACACATCAGGGCTTACCAGAATGACTTGATCTTTTGTAGTCAGAAAAAGTTTGAAGTAACCTATTTTATTTTTCCCTTGTCTACACCTCCTTAAGCAACCCCATACCAGTAGTTCAGGAAATTCATAATCATTTAAATTTTAAACAGAGGAAAAAAGTATTCTGAGACCTAAGAACTAAATTTACATAAGGTGGCTATCAAAAATTAAAACTTAGCCTCAGATTAGTACTAAATTTGCAATCCCATGGGTTTAAAGAGTACTGCCTGGGTCATTTCCATTGAACCAAATACTGTAACAGCCCTAACAAAAAACGCGTAACCATAAAAATTCAATGTAAATCAAATTATTTGTCCTGGGGCCATGTGTAAAAATGAAAATGACAATTTTTTTTATTTTATTTTAATGCAACCAGATTATTGGAAAAGCAAGCACACCCTAGGAGTAAATGAACAAGAAGAGTGATACAAGCCAAATTTTCAGAGCCTTTTTTTTAATTTTGAATCAACATAACTTCTCTTATACAAAAGTGTTCATTGATTAAAACCAATATTAGCTTAACAAAAAATTAATGTTAATAAATTATCAGCGACCAAATTCGTACATGTATTTTATGTGGAATATGTGATATATATTACTAAAAATGTCCATATAAATCTGTCTATAGAATATTGGAGACAACTGCCTTAAGTGTGCCTAATTATATTAATGTTAATCATTATGATGAGAAAATAAGGTATTAATTGATTGTTTTTCAGAGAAAACTTATTCTATCAACTGTAAGTTTTCTATATCAAGGCTCTTCAAAGACTGTTGTGACTCATAGTTGATATAGAAGAAAAACGTTGCATTCAGTTTTGTTTAGAAGAAACTACTTTTCTGGGCCTAAGACAAACCAAAAATAAAATTTAGAAAATATGTACTTGTTAATTACAAACTAATAAAATACTATTAAAAATAACAGAAATAAACAGTCATAAATAAAAAACCACAACCAGAAAAAAATGCATACTGTTAGTAAATAAACTGGAAAAATGTTATATAATGTCATAAAAATTTAGTTAAATATTGTAAACAGGTTAAGGCGCAGGTTAAGGATAACTACCACACTCAGAAACAGCTAAAAAATATTAAGAAGTTCATGCACTGTGAATTAATTATATTAATGAAATCAGCTACTTAAAGTGAAGGTAAACTCAAGTATAACCTGAGTTATTATAAACATATCTAATAGATTTACCAAGGTTAAAAAACCTCTATCATTAAAATAAGACTTTAATATTAGTGTTAGTTCACTCATTAAATCATGAAGTGATTAACATATCACAGGGATATATTAATTTCATAAAGTGGAAGGTAAATGTTCAGGCAAGTTAGAAACAATTGCATGAATTAAACGGTTTGGGTTTATAATTTGAGACACATAATAATTTTTAGGAGACGGATCAATGAGAAAGAATGTATATCAGATAAAATGAGACACAACTAGGGGAAATTAGCCAGAAGAACAGAGGTGAATGGAGAGTAAACAGAAGTAGAAGTGATAGACGTTAATTCTAGCTTTAAGGATCATACAACATTACAAATACATATACACATTAATACATAAATTATTTCATATAATAAACTTCCAAATTTGAGAAAAATATTTCATAACACTCGGTTTATTTCTGCCATTTTCAAATGTTTTAAATATGCATTTTAAAAAAAAAGTGGGGGTTGGGCTTTTATATAGATTATTTTGTTTCATATCAACATATGGCCAGAACAAGTCTTTCTGTAGCCAAAGATGGACTAACTTGATGTGTTTTGAATTTCGGCATAGGATTATAAATGTTTGCTAAATCATCTCTAAATTAGAACATTAAACCTTTATAAAGAAGCAATGTACACAATATAAAGAATCAATGAATTATGAGATAGGTTAACTATAAAGAGTAGCATGGGAGTAATAATGAGATTAATAACAAAAATTAAATAATTTCAAATGATTCAATAGGTCCAATGAAATTGAATGAAAATGTATTTATTCATACTTTAAAACATTTACTACATAAAGGAATTCAAAATAGTTAATTTCATGATACTGAAGACAAGTGAAGTTACATGAGTTTCAAAATTCCTGTAATTGTTCATTACAAATCCCCAAGCCCTTGCACACTGCACTCACAAATAAATGGTAAATAAATAAAAAAACTAATATTACATCAAAGGAAAATGTTCCTGAAATATTTATTTCTTAAAATTTCAGAAACACATCTATGTTATAATATATTTGAGTTAAATATATTAAAGTTAATATATTTATTGAAGTTGAATAATTTGTTAAGAGTAAACAATAGTTACAATTTGTCTAATATTCAGAAAGTTCTATTTAGATATATTGAAGTGTCTAAGGTCATTTTTCAAAGAGATAATAAAAGACAATACTATCCATAATTCTAGGTTCTTTCCTTGAATAAAAAAAATTAACATTATAATTTGGTGACAATAGAAACGGGAGGGTTTCTTGCCTTTGTGTATTTAAATCTAATAATCTCCATAATTGATTTGAAGGGTGATATTGTCTTGAGAATAGAAAAACCCCTCATTTCATACCAAAAGTTAAATAAGAAATTAAATAGTTCAGAATACATTGTTTTACAGAAACATTGCAATATAATAAAATAGTCCATATTATTGCATAAAAGAAAATTCTAATAACTCCAATTTTTTAAAAGTTCATAACCACTATGTTTATCCACCTATTACTAATGGTGAAAACATTTAATATTGTGATTGATGGATCTATAGTTCTTGGAACAAACAAGTTTCAGTTAAAAATGTAAAAAGCCTTTTGATGTCTTCTTCATCATCTCTAAGGAGTTCTCTTAAGGTTCAAAGCTATTCTTGGAAGATTGTATTTTTTACAATTAAGGAGAAGATGTGAGACAAACCAGATGGACACTACAGCAATCGCAGGTTGGTGGGAATAAGCCTTTCAATAAATAACTGTATTAATGTATTAATTTTGTGTGTCCACATTTGTCAGATATGGGCAAGAACAACCTCCTCTTTTTGGATTTTTCTACTTGCAGTATTTCATCGCTCAGTAATTTCTTTGTTTTGTTTTCATGTTTCTTCGGCCAGCCTGACTTCTACCTTTGAAATGAGTTATTGAAACTCTCGTTTCCAATCATATGGGGAGATGAAGTTTACGGTTGTTTCATCTTCTCGAGCACTACAAGCTTCCAAATCCGTCATTTCATTAACCTCCAAACCAAAATGTGAGGGAACCCAAACAAGTAATATGTTTTTTTCTGACCTTGGTATTTGATCTTTTACTAGATCTGTGAGGTGACATCGTGACTTTGGGTTGGCATTCTTTTATCTGTAACTCTAATCTTAATTAAGTAAAGAATATTCAAATTCTTTATTTAATTTTTTGTATAAAGTTATTATTTGGAATAATAACACAATTTCAACCTCTCTGGGTAATATCAGCCATATATATATATATATATATATATATATATATATATATATATATAATGTATTCATAAATCAATAAGGATGATCATATAACTCACTAAAATATCCCCCCCCCCCTCCAAAATGAAGCAAAAAATCAGTCAAAGTATAATCCAATGAAACACCAAAGTACTTGGGGCTCAGCTTAGCTACGTGAGTTAAGGCATTGGTCTTAATATAAATAAACATGGTAAACCTAGAGCCATGGATTCGATTTCCATATGGGCAATAGGAATTTATTTAGTGACAAACTCACTAAATAAAATCCTTAGTCCCATCCTGGCTAGAAAAGGCTAATAACCTATAAATAGCCAGTATCAATTAGCCTCATTAGCACAAAGAAGACATTAACAAATAACAATAACCAAAGTACTTGGACATAAAGCATTGTCAAGATCCCTCAGAAGGGGGGTGGATAGACCAAACAACAACCCATGAAATTCAAAATAGAGGATAAACAGTTGTTTGTTACAGTAAGAAGGAAAGAAGCTATCTCATAGGAAGGAGGAAAATCTCATCATGAGTACACTCTCAATTATTAATTTCCTCTGAGGAAAATTTCTAAACAATTATTTTTCACGCTCCAGTGCTCAGTAATGCTCCAGGAAAACAGTAATTTAGATGGTATTCTAGTTGTAATTTTTCAGAACTTTCTTCAGAAGTTGACCAATCCTACCATGTAGATGACGAAATTTTACACTTGTTGATGAAATCAACTCGATATTTAAACATTTGAACTAAAACTAAAGATCAAGGGAACGGGGGCTTAGGAAAGAGGGAAACTCTAAAATTACATATATCTTTCGTGTTATTCGCTGGATTGAAAAATACTATACAACCAATGTTATTGGTAAAATAATGTCATTCAATTGTTCTTCTATAGTGTTTCCTCTAAGTTGAATATTAACAAAGTTATTTGTATTTTGTTGATTTTAGCCCCCAATAAACCCCCATTCCTGCTCATGTGGATCTTTTTTAAGCTATTATACAAATAAATGTACCACGTCTAGCTGAAATTTCATTTTTCATTTACGTAAAATTCTTAATAAAGTAGAAATATAGAAAATAATATGTAGGTACCCTCATCTATGCAGGAATGCCACACAGACGATATTATTTATGTGTCATTCACTATATGAAAAATCTGCTTATATATTTCTAACTTCGATTAAGGGGCCCTGATCAGTAACATAATAAGGCCATGACAAGCATATCTATAGTCGTCCCAATACATAAAAAAAAAATGTCTCAAATTCATTGAAAAATCAATCTATTTACAAAAAAATGTGGCCAAAATATTTCAGAAGTTTTTAATGTGGCTTCACAAAATAATGAAACAGACTTTCAAAAATATGGCTAAAACTTTTACAATACATCAATAAATGCAAAGAAAAACAAATGCTAAAATTTGGTTCTAAGACAGCCAAAGAGCCACAGAGAAAATAGGCATTTTTTAATTTTTATTTTAGGTTAAATTGATCTCTAGGCTTTTCTAATTTAAGTATCCCACCAAATTTAAACAGAATTACCTAGGAATCCCTTCTGAAGAAAACAAAAATCAAACAAAATGTTTCATAACTTATTAAAATAACAAAAACAAAACAACTATTTAAAAAATGAAGTGTCACCAGTCTAAAAAAAGTTTGGGCCCCATGTTTAATGTGTTTAATTATTATATGTAATGAAAAAAAAAAAAAAAAGTTTCCTAGTCATTTGGAATAGTTTTTATTCAAAATGTTGAATAATTTTTATAAAAATGATGTAAGAAAATAATGACTTTATTAAATTTTTGAGACCAGAAAAAATTTAACAGTACAAGCTACAGGTAAATAATCTCATGCTTACAAGGAAAATCCATAAACTATCACAAAACAAGAATACTTAGGTTCACAATTTTCAATATTAGGAATACATATCCACAAGTAACCCTTCAGTTAATGACATATCATAAAAGAAATAGAATTCTTTTGAAACCAATAATTAACAATAATAATTCAACAATAATTAATATAAGGATTGTTAAAAAATTGTTAGTTAATTAGTGTTAAGTTACTGTTAGTTATTAATTGGCATATCAGACAAAAGTGTATTGCCTCCTCGAAGATCTCTGTTTGTGGAATCAAAAACTAATATTGGAGCCTCAATTACAAATTATATGAAGGAAAACTTCAATGTCTTCAATACTCATGAAAAAATCTAAAAAAAAAATCCAGCTGGGGAAAGTAATAAAAGGAACTTTAAGAATAATTTCCAACATAATAGCACTGTACATAATGTAAAAACACACATTTGATTTTTAGTTCTCTCTATTTGTGTCCCCCCCCCCCTAGAATCATACAAAACTGGCAGAGCTCAAAAACTTTAAAGGGAAAATAATGATGTAATTTATAATGGGAGTAAAAGTATTTTTAATATTACAACATTCCTTAATGATCATGTGATGATTTTCTTATAAAGCCTATGACTGACATAAAAATGCTGTTATATTAGCTGTGGGATTTTCAAAAACTTATATCCAATAGGAGTAGAGATATAAGGCAGGAAAAGACCTTTGACTGTCCATATATTAATTCCCATTTTGGGAATTAAAAATGAATAAGGAAAACAAAGAGGTAAAAAATGTTCAAAATAGATATTGTACCCTTACATTTACTTCTTTGAGTAATGATATGAATTAAAGGTACCCAATAAACATTGTGAAGCGATTGAGGAGTTACTTTAATAAATAAAAAGCAAACTTTTTCACATACAAGCATAACAGGACAGTTTACAAATGGAGCAATTCATTTCAAAAGTGGCTCAATCCATTTTTTCAAAATTCTTTCTTCAGTATTTCACAAGTTTTCGAGTGGTCTACATTATCTATTATATATATGTTGACCACCAATGTATCAATGCAGTATAAACATGAGTTCAAAATCATGTGTAAAAAAATTGTAAAGCCATAATACATATTGTTGCAAAATATGCATCCATTAGTCTACGTGAGAGATTTTTTTGCTACCTCAAATGCAAACACACTCCTATTTAATTACTTATTTAAGAAGTACAAGGAAAATGAGAGCATTCCTGGAAAGAAGGGCATAAATTGAGCCGGGCAAGAATCTAGAACCTTCCAGGTGCCTGGTTCCGGTGAGTTGGGGCCTCAAACTTACTAGAGCAGATGACGGAAATATTAACTCGGCCAGCTTGCCCGGCAGTTCAGTTTAATTGAGAATCAGCTATTTGACCAGTGATTCGAGTGTTCAACTCTTGAGTTATTGTGCTGTATAATAAGTATGTAAAGTTAGCAGTGTATATTGTGGTTAATTGTGAAAAATAGATTACCAAGTGTGTCTACATAAAAGTGTGTAGTGTGTTATAAAATAAATTGTGCAATAATAAAAACATTAAAGTTTGTGTATTTAATTTTGCAATCCAAAGAACACTAATAATCAATGATTATTATTTTTGTGATAAACGTAAACTGGTAAAATGCAACATTATGCTAGCTAAAGCTCTTGTAAAAATTTGCGATGATGGATGAGTTCCTGTACTTAATCTGTCCGACAGTGAAATGATCAATAAAAAAAATTTTGGAATTAGTCAATGTAAGTCAGCAGTAGCAATAATTAACAATGCGGCGAATTCAGTAAGCCAAGAAACGGGATTTACAAGCAGAACAGGTGGAAAAATGGGTGGCATTGCCTGACAGAAAGAATGTGAAGCAGTTGCTAGGAAAACATGCGTCCGTCTTCCTCTAAAGAATAAAAGCAAAGGTAGTAGAAATGAAACATGAAATAAATACTGGAGAAGTGAGGACTATAAAACAAGCACCCAGAAGTGTTCCCCTAGCAAAGCGAAACAAAGTTAAAGAATATGTCAAATAAATGGAGCGGAATGGAGTCATTGAACCATCATCAAGTCCATGGAGCTCACAAATAGTTTTAGTAAAGAAGAAAGAGAGCAACACCAGATTCTGCATTGACTACTGAAAACTCTATGAAGTCACCAAGAATGACTGTTATCCACTGCCAAGAAGTGACGATACCTTAGACACGTTGGCTGGAATGAAATGTTTTTCTACCTTGGACTTGCAAAGCGGCTACTGGCAAGTAGAGATAGCAGATAAGGACAAAGAGAAAACTGCCCTTAGTGCGAGCGATGGTTTATGGCAGTTGAAGGTGATGCCATTTGGGCTATGGATGGCCCAGATACTTTAGAGTGTTTAATGGAACGTGTGCTGAAGGGTCTCAATTGGAAGACATGTTTGGTGTATCTAGATGACATAATTGTTATGGCAAAGAAAATCTCAAAAACCTGGATAAAGTATTTAAGCACATAACAGCAGCTGGAGTAAAATGAAGCGTAAAGAAATTTGGTCTGTTTCAAAAGGAGGTTAAATACTTGCAGTACCATGTAACAACAGATGGCATCTCAACTGATGAGGACAAATACTGGCAGTAAAGGACCCTTTGGGCATCGTCCCAAAAAATCTTCATGAGTAGCATAGCTTGCTGGGGCTTTGCACATACTAACGGAGATTTGTACCAAACTTTGCTCAAGTAGCTGCTAGCTTGCATCAGCTCACCAGAACATCGCGACCATGCCACTGGAGTGAGGAAGCGGAAGGCGTGTTCCAGAGGCTCAAGGAACTTTTGTGAATGGCATCAGTCCTCGCCTATCCAATCGCTGGACCGAAATTCATAGTTCACACAGGCAAATAACCCTTCATTCACAATAAAACTGGCTCCATTTCGAAAGATGCAGAGATCAATTGTTAACAAAGTCATTGATAAATAATTAAATTTTAATTTTACCTATAATTTAAGTCATAACAAATAAATCCAAATCAAAATTCAATACAATTTTTCATTATATATATATATATATTACAATAGCATGACCCCAGCACTTGGAATAGTGTTATCCATTAATTTCCTAGTTACATCAATTTTAAAAGAAATTTGTAAAAAAGTAAAAAAAAAAAAAAAAAAAAAACATTGGGTCAAAGGTGCATTAAGAATATGTCATTTGAATCAAATATGAAGAATGTTGTTAATTAAAAAGCCACAAAACATTAAGAGGTTAATCAGAATAACTTTAAACAAGACAGTAATAATACAATTTTTGAATATTAAGTAATACTGATCATTAACAAAAACAAAACAAACAAAAAAACACAAAAACAAACAATACACACACACATATAAACATTTAAGACAATACACACACACATATAAACATTTAAGAAAATCCACACACCTACAACAAATATGTATTAAAAACTTTTATTAATACAACATCAAAAATAACAGACTGTTAATATGAATAAAGCATGCTGATATTTAAAAATTAAATAAAATTACAAAGGGACTGGCAAAATGAATTCAAAATTATGTTAAACGAGCTCACCAGGGAATGGGGATTTCATTGTTTTCCCAGATACCAAAACAGGTATACACTTCATAGTTCTAAGCCAGACCTTCCATAAGTCAAATTAACAGGGATAAGATATGAAATAAGATAACATCTTCATTATATAATCTCTTCATTGCAAATACTGGAATATAAACAATTGTTTTCCACTATATAGTAACTATAAAAAAAAGGTATTTGTTCAATTGCATATCCATGTATACTTATTCAAAAATTAGTTAATATTTAGGCAGTAAAACATTACAGAATTGCTTTTAAAAATTAGATCCCAATATTTCAAAGAACTAAAAATCTGTTTTCCAAATTAATATCTTTCAATATTGTGTGCTATTAATTTAATGTATAAGTCAATTTAAAAAAAAAAATAATCCCTGAAGAAAAACATTGTTGTTTCATAATGAGAGTAGCAAATTTAAGAAACAAAATTATAAGAGTAAATAAAATGATTTTAGTCTAATCTAGTGTGTTGATCAAATTGAACTGTTAAAATTCATGGTTGCTGTTAAGAAAAAAGTGTATATTCAGTACATTCACAAAACCATAAAAAATTTTTTTTAATTGGATATCAAATGTCTTAAATGAATTTTAATGGCTTCGATCAAAGTATCAAAGAAATACATTAAATGCTACATTATATAACAAAAAAAAATATGATCAAAATTGTTATAACAGTTGAAGGTTGTTCATAAATAAATAAAAATTAGTTATCAATAAATGAGCTTATTCATTATGTTCTACACTTGCTGTAATATTAATAACTAACAGTTCATTGAGTAACGCCATTATTCAACTGTTTTATTAACAAGATAACAGTAAGTGTAGGTTTCATCACCTAGCAACCATATAGCATATGCTCCATTGCCTAGCAACCGTATAGCATATGCTACACTTGTCATGCCATCTTGAGGTGCTTTATCTCACCACATAAAATGTTTTCCAAAACATTACATAGATTGTGTCAGTAAATCCCTCTCTAGCAAAGAAGTTTACTGAAACCAAATGCATAATATTTAGGCAACAATTTTATTTACTGATATAAGGCTCCTGAAGAAGTGTTGAAGATGGCATAACACATGTAGAACTTAATGAATAAGCTCATTTATTGAAAACTGAGGTTTATTTATTATGATTAACCTTCTGCCATTTTACCAATTTTGATTGATTTAAAGGTCACTGTTGATCAGAATAAAACAATACGGAAAGCATGAAAAGGGGATTTTATTGTACTTCTTTGGTGTTTGCAAAGTTGAGGGTAGAAATAAAATATGAAGTAAGCAAAATTTATATAAAGATTATTTTTACAAGACAGCAATATCCTGTTATCCTTTTCTAAGTAAAAGAAATACTTTCAGCACATGAATATTTATCCACTCAGAATAATTGTAATTACTAGAAACATTTAAAAAAATAATCACTAAAATTTAATAAATCATGTATTCATATAATAAAACACCAAGACAGAATATAGATGGAGAATCTAAGTTCATACTTCATAATAATAAAATATTTTTGACTTTATAGTAAAGAGATTTTGTAGAGAAAAAAAAAAAGTTTGTATAAATAATATGTTTTCTTAGACTTCTATGGGCCATGTCATGAGTAACGAGCTCTTCTGTAATTGACAATATCATGGTATTTTCTACGAACATTTCGCTACTCATGTTTCGAGCTTCATCAGGGTCATTCAACAGAAAATGATGGTTAAGTGTTCCATCCAATTTATATATACTAATCTGGTCTGGTTCTAGAAAGAAACCGTAGTAGAGGTTCCCTATAAATTCAATATAAAGACCATTGCTGCTGAAAGACTACTGACAGAAAAATCAAAGTCAGTTGATACAAAGTGCAAAAGATGCCCTGCAGCTAAGAAATCCAAGGAATTTGCAGCATTCCATGTGCATGTAGAAAAGAATAAAATGAACAAACGGACAGATTGATATATACACAATTTTCTGAGTGCCTAAAATCTTTTAAGAAATCAGAAGTAACAAAATTTGCAGAAGCAGACATTTCTATAATTCCAAAAATTTGACAAAGTTTGACCAAAGTAACACTATCAAGAAATAACCATTTAGGGTCGTTGAAATTGAGAAATGTCAGAACAATTTTAATAAAGAAGATGGCTAAATACTCAGTACACTCTGGTCACCCATTATCCTAAAGAGATCAGTAATAAATCCTGAGGAAGGCAAAAAAATGGAATTCAGATCCGAACGATGGATCCTTCCCTGACTTAAGGCAATCATATCTCCAGAACTGAACCTGGTAAGTATAATAATATTAGGCAGGAAAGCAGATGCTTACTCTCTGTCAAGATACCCTGAAGAAGCTAGAAGCATGCCTAGTGAAACATTGATAGAAAACATTGATAATAAAAATCATATTAGTTTCATTGCCAGTTATCAAAATGGATATTATGAACTAGTAAGCTTAATGAGATTTCTTCTGTGGAGGAATACATACACATGTCTGAGAACCTACAAAGTTCTACGTAGTACTGCCAAAATAACTAGAATAAATATTTCAACACAGAGTAGTGAAAATAAAACCTCACACTCTACTTAGTTTCTTCAACAACAGAATAATTTTATAATATTAAAAATCATGTGTCAGCAAATAATTATAATTAGAAAGCATTTGCGTAATTATACAATAAAATTATGGTTACTAAAATGAATGTCATATCATCAATCATAGTAAATATACACTAGAGATATTAATAAAATGGTATATTCCAGTATTAGCCACTATCAAAATTAATTTGATTATATAAAATACCAATATCAAATACCAATGAGGGATGGATGATTGTATACTACAATTAAGTCCAATTTGCAACAAAAAAAGTTATGTTCTAGAATAATAGGCAAAACATTATTGTTAAACTATCACTTGCAAACTACAACCAATAAAATTGTATTACAACGATTAAACAAAAAAGAGAATGAAGAGTAAATCAAACAACGTAATTCAAACATAAATAAATGAAAAAGTAATATAAACAATATTAGCACTACATCATGTGGGTGAAGTTGTAAACAAAATTAGTTCTACAGAAGTATTAATTTTTTGTGAGTTTCTTTTTTTTAAAAAAAAAAAATCAAAATTAAAAAAGTCTAAATCAAAAACAAGTAGATATATAAATGTATTTAGGTCACTCACCTTATATGGGCGCTGAAAATAATTTAAATATATTATTTAAATATCATATACATGAGGAACATACATTTTTTTTCAGGTCACGGACCAAAGGTTGGTAGAATATCAAAAAGTATAGTACAAAAAGAGGTAGGTTTGTAATTTATTTCCTCATTGACTAAAGTACTAATGCTAACAACCTGAACAGTTAGGGTGCAAAACTGAAGTGGAAAAAAAACCATAGGTATGAGCTGACCATTTTGTCTTGAGAGAAAGCCATTATTCACAAAAGCTAAATGTCATTATATTCATTATCTATTTCAACTACATTTCATGCCTACTAGCTCTGTCAGTAAGGTCATCCAAGAGTTATTTTATAAACCCTATGGTATTGTATGGAAGAAACACATGAGATGGAATGAAAAAAACATATTTTACAGGCTTCATCTTCGGGCCGTGACCAACAGAAAAAAATAATAATTCAAATATTATAAAGGAAGAATGTAAAGAATTTTTTTATAACTCAGGTGAATTTCATAAAGGAATGTAAATAAATAATTTTATTTGTAAGCCTTGGTATAAATACAAATTTTTGGTGAGTACGTTACAAGGGAAGTGTATATTCCAAGCACTCTTATACTGCATAATTACTTTTTATTTATATTTTTAGTTGTGATTTTTATGATGCCATTAAAATTAAATGAACTATATATACTGCTGCAATACCTTTAATAAAAGGCATAAATCAAAATCCTCAGAAATTATATTATGAAAGCAATATTTGGAACAGACAGAAAAATTACAAATAAATATCAGCATAAAAGATTATCTTCATAACAAAGTGTCAATTCTATATGGTATGTCCTGTTGTTGCAGACAAAATACTTTGTTCAGACTTTCAAGTTCATCAGTGCTAAGATTGCAGAGCTCGTAAAAACTATGAATAAATTACAGATACAGCTATTGAGGAACACTTTAAGAAAAGCAACCACCTTATTGCAATAAAGCAAAAGTAATACCAAAGTTTAATTTAAACCAGAAAGCATAACAAGGGAAGGTACAGAAACAGTGAAGTGCCCAAATAACATTAATTGTGAATATTAAATTAACTACCAAACCCCACTATACCATCTAGGCAGAAAACACTAAAAGAATTAGAATGATAAAAATCCTTGAGAAGAAGTTCAGACAGTCAAAACGAATCATGTATATTATTAAATATAATTCAGTTAAAATTTGAATTTATTTATTTCAGGTATGTCCCTTGAGATATCATTCCCAACAATACTTGGGAACTAAAACAGAAATTTTGAGATTTTCATCAAGAAAAATGAGGTCAAGGTTATTAGGTTAAATTCAACACCAATAGCAACATTAAACAAGAAATAATTAGAATAGCAGGAATAACTATTAAACAAGTAAATTAATAATTTCTTGCCTCTTAAAAAAAAAATAAAAAAACTCTTGATTTAAAAGATTTAAAAAAAAATCTACAATTATAAAATTGTAGAAATTTTCTTCTGCCAAATCCTATCAACATGGAAATAATACCTGGCTTCGTTCATTGGGTCAAGGACTAAACTTTTTAGTTATTCTACAGAAACTTTAAAAAAAAAAAAAAAATCATATCACGTCTATTATCAACTAGATTACAATTATTACAAACATTCTAGTTGTAAAAATTAATAATGTAATAATTGGAATAAAAAAAAAAATCTTAGAAATTAAGAGGCATCTTGGAATGAATTAGAATTTATTATTGAGCTATACAGCAACATTAATTTAATGCCACTGATGGATTGGCATAATGAGATAGATAGGTAACAAGGAGCAAGAACTAGAGGTAGTTCAAGGAAGAGATTGAAAGATGACCTAGAGCAGTGTTTTGGTATTTTTAAACATTAGAAACACTAGGATACTCCAATAAGAAAAAAAATGTTTATTTTTTAACAATAAAAAACCTGTATAAAATATGTAATATAAAAATATTAATATATGCATAATTGTATGTATTGTGAGTGTATATTAATACTTACTCCGTGGAAATCCATTATTTATGATTTAAATATTTCACCTAAAAAAAAAATGTGTTTTATTAAAAAAAGTCCTGCAATCGAATTCAATTATTAATTTTGAGGATAAAATGAAAAGAATCGATTTTACCTTTGTTATAAATAACTTTTAAGTAGTCAAAAACATTTTTGTATTAAAATTTATTATTATAAATGTTTCATACATTGTAGGCCTTGAAGATCTCTGTAAGCGGAAATTTGGCCTAATAAAATAATAATTGAACCTAATTGGGGACTATCCTTTTCAATTTATAGAGAATATTGTTGCACTCAACCAACTTATTATTTCATCATTAGGTTTGTGCTTACTCATATATATAGTCGCTTCATCTATAATCTTTACACTTGAAGCAATTTCATAAATCAATAGCAGATATGATTAAGTCCAACCTTCATTACATTTAAGATATACTGAAGATTTATATTTAATTTAAACAGTAAGCTTCAATTATAGAAGCCACAGTAAAATAATAGGATAAAAAATAGCACAGACTACTTAAGGAAAAATACTCAGAACTAATTACTTGAAAATTAAAATCACCAAAAGAAACAATTATTGGTGGTTATTAGCCTTTAGGGAGAAAAATTTCCTGCAGATTTATCAGTAGCTAAACTTTCCTATATGAGTTTCTCCAAATCTGGGAGACATTTTTTTTTCAAATCTCTTCTGTCATTCATATTGCAAACTAGTACTGGTCAAAACAGGAGTAAAAGTCTGTCATACAGGGGCTGCGTAAACTAAGCAGATTTCCCTCGTGAAGTTTAACAATAGATAAATCTACATACTGGTAACGTAATAGCACCGTCAATATTAAGTGAATAAAACAAATGATAATAAGAAACTGCCCGACGGGAAGTGTCTGAACTGTAAACAAACATGCCTGCCAACATTTTACCGGAAAGGAAAACAATTACTGAAATATATCAGAATATAGCATATTATTTTTATTGAAAACTATTTACTATATCTAGCACTATAATTTATAATGAATCAGAATAATTTTTATCTCATTCAAATTTCAGTAGTCCAAGAACTTAAGACAGGGGGGGGGACACCAGAACATATTTCCATGAATCAAATATAATAAAGGTTTCTTGAAAAAAAATATCTGGTGTTTAAGCTTCGAATAATGAGGTTTATTACATTACAGAGTAGTGTTCATGTAACATGAGTAGGAGTGGGGCTTTGCTGAAGGCTGAAAACTGTAAAATGCAAATATCTCAATTAATATTCAACAAAGAGAATAAATGTACTATATATTAAATTTTATTTGCAATAAGATTGATTATTTACAATTTTTTGATCCGACTGACCGAACGGAGATATTTCAAATTTTTGAAAATCCTCCCCTCTAAACCCCACCCCCCTCCACCTGGTTTGATTTCAGCCAATAACATACTTGATCTTTCTTTTTACAAGAAATGATTAAATATTAAGTTTGGTAACGATCAAACAAACATTGCGACACCTAGAGCGTTAACAGACAAATATATATATATATATATATATATATATATATATATATATATATATATATATATATACTAGCTCAGATACCCGGCTTCGCTCGGGAATTCATTGGAGGCTGAATGGTGATGGTATTTTTTAAGGAATGACAATATTTTGACATTTCCGCGTCCCAATGTTTAAGGTTTATACCCGTCTTTGCTATGGATTTGGTAATAATAAAATTAATTATTTATGTAAGACTTCACTGTCCTCCATATTGTCATATTTCCCGTCTCCTGTGCATTTTGCATAGATTTGAATTATTAAGGACAAAATATTAACATAGATTTGAATTAATTTTTCCAGGTAAGGTACCTGGTAGTTCATATTGGAAAGAATTGTTGAGCATATTAATATTTCTACTCAAATTACTTGCTTCATACATTTTTCACGAAAAAATGTATAAAATAAAAGTTACTCTAAATAACAAAGTAAACAACTTTTGTTATGTGCAAGTTTGTCGAAAAACAAATAGACAATGAAATGTAACGATTTTTTTTTTTTTCAGGCCTCCCTTATAACCCCCACTCCCGTTCGAATCTAAAAATTTTAATGTAGCTTATAATCATGGAATAATTAAAGCTAATTGACATACCGAGTTTTGTTATGTTCGGTTCAATCTTTAGTGAACAATAAAATTGTTGGGTCCCGCTAAAGTTTTAGTGTATATCTCGTTTATACTTTGTTATAAGACAAAACTTTATATAACAAAAGTTACTCTAAATAACACAATAAACAACTTTTGTTATGTTCATATTTGTAGAAAAAACAATAGAAAACGAAAAACCGCTATTTTTAAATTAAGGCCTCTCTTACAACCCCCACTCCTGCCCGTCCCTAGAAATGTTGGTCTGGCTTATTATAATGATGGCATTAGTGCTAATACACATACCGAGTTTTATTTATTTCGGTTGGGTCTTTTGTGTCAAATTAAATTGTTCACTTCCGCTATAGGTTTTAGCGTATATCTCGTTTATAAATCGGTATACGAAAAAAATGTATATAACAAAAGTTACTTTAAATAACAAAATAAACAACTTTTGTTATGTTCATATTTGCCGAAAAACCAATAGGAAACGAAATATCGCTATTTTTAATTTCAGGCCTCCCTTATAACCCCCACTCCTGTTCACCCCAGAGAATTTTAATATAGCCTAAAGTCTAAGTTGGGTCAGTAGTAATATACATACCAAGTTTCATAAAATTCGGTTCAGCCGATTATGCGTGAAAAGGTAACAAACAAACAATCATACACGAAAGAAACAAAATGCAGTTATGGTGTCTATGACATGTGAAACGAAAAGTTATCGTGAAATTTCGCGAAAAAAATCAATGTACAGACAGAGGTTACAATTTTATATATATATATATATATATATATATATATATATATATATATATAATTTTGAATGAACCTCATTTTCGTCATCTCCTGGGTAGGATCGATGGCATTTGAAGAACTTTTTCTAAAATCATGTCATGAGTACGACCTCAATAGACGATTTTCATTAAGGGAAATTTGCTAAAAGTCCATGATATCAGAAGAGAAGATAAAGTGGAGGTAAATAAAAATAACACGAGTAATATTCGAGAAAGAGAAAACATGTACAAAACAATAGTTGGTAGAATATTAAATTATCAACAAGAAAGAAAATTTTTCTATCAGACTCATAATAACGGATATATTTCAAATGTTTGATTACCCCTTCTCCTTCTTCCTGGTCTGATTTCACATATTAATGAATACGAACTTTAGTGCTGGATGTAATGGTTCAATATCAAGTATGGCATTGACAAAGCAAATATTTTCATTCAAGAATATAAAATATTAATTAATGTATATCAAATTGTGAAAATCCGTTGATAACAATATTTGGTAATTAAGTTTGGAATTTGGTTGTTATGCATCGGATCAAAAAATTGTATAGAATCAATCTTATTGCAAATATAATGTTCTATAAATGTAGTTATGCACACATGTTTTCAATATCTTTATTATTAACCGAGATATTTGCATAATTAAGTTACAGCCTTCAGTAAACCCCACTCCTACACATGTCATATTAACAATAAGCTGTTATATTATGAATCACTTTATTTGAAGCCTAAATACCAAATATTGTTCTCATTGAACTTTTACGTTTTGAGATAAATGCAAATACACGACGCACATGGGAAATCTGCTTAGTTAATGCAGCCCCGTGTGACGGACTTTCTTATTTTTGGTTTTCAGATTTCAACAGAATTACCTGTTTTAATCTTCCCTGAACTCATTTTGACTAGTTTCAATCATGGTGTCTTTACACACAATTTCATAAAAATAAAAATGGTTCCCATTGAGCAATAACTTTTGAACTTGCCAAACATATGTTTATGGCCCTAAAGTTACATAAAAATTAAGGAAAACTCACAACATGTCCACCCTTGGCCATTAATGGGTTAATTCAGGGAGTCATCGGTCTTAACTAAGCATCATTTAAAGTATGTCACTGCTAGTCTGTGTTATTTTTGGACTCAGGCTCACAAATAGAAAACTTGAAATATTAGCCTTGAAAAATATTCAAATAAGCTTGGAGACACATAGGAATCATATAAAAATGTTTACTATAAAAGGCCTGTTTTAAAAACAATTGAATCTAATAGAAACTACAGAACATAATTTTCACAGTATTAGAAAAATGGTAAATCAATGAATCATGAGAATAAGTAAAGTCTAACTTTAATCATAAAATGAGTAACCATTAAAACTGACCAAGAAATACCAGGTGATGCAATATTTTGCTAAAGCTAGAAAAATACTACAGATACGACTTTAAAATATATTAAGAAATAATATAGGTATAGGTTGTCTCTCTGTGCTTGTATATTAGCTACTGATCTTAAACTATAATCATAAACTTCATTCCTATCAGCTATGGTAAATACCTATATAACATTTAGGTAGTCAAAATTTAGACTAAAGAATACTGAATTTATAAAAAAAATAACTTATTTCAGCTATGTGTTTTTGTATATTCTTGCCTGACACTTAAAGTTTATTTTTCATATTTTAAATAAAGTCAAACCCTAGACACTTATTCCTTTAGAAACAAAAATCCCATTTTTCATAAAATTTATAGCATTAAAACTTTTGGTAATGCTTTAATTTTTTATGTACTGCAAATAAATTTTCATAAGATGAATGTTTTTCATAATAAAATGTTTAGCAATGTTTATGTATGCCTTTATTGAATTATTTTTCAGACCAATGTGCCAATGTGTTAGGATATTGTTAATAATATAAACCCAATATACTTGTTTGCTCTTAACAATGATTACTCTACAAGTCGACATATAATATAAAAATGGTACTCACTCAAACTAATATTATTAATTGACTTAATAATCATTTGCACTTTCATTCGGCCCCTTCTTTTTCACTAATGTTTTACTTCATAAATCATTGAAAATATAAGAAGTGGCTAGTGTTTCCTATTTGTGCTGTGTTTCTTGTTTGCCAATTTTGTTATATAAAAGGAAAAATTCCTACTTTGCAGATTCCAAAAGAATATATATTTGTTATAAAATTATGTTTACTAAATGTTATCCTATAAGTTATATAGCTTTGATAAATACCTACATAACATTTAGATAGTCAGAATTTAGACTAAAGAATACTGAATTTATATAAAAATAACTTATTTCAGCTATGTGTTTTTGTATATTCTTGCCTGACACTTAAAGTTTATTTTTCATATTTTAAATAAAGTCAAACCCAAAACACTTATTACTTGAGAAATGAAAATCCCCTTTTTCATAAAATGAGTAACCTTAAAGATAGCAAGATGACATTTTTATATATTGAATAGTGTTATCGTGAATTATATTTTGCTTTAAGTTTCAATTTCACTAATATCTAATAGATTTAAAATAAAGACCCCTGAACCCCAGCATTTCGATAGGGTCAAAATAAAACCCGTTGTTCACTACAAATGTGGTATGAGAAATTAAAAGAGATATCGACACTCAAATGGCTGAAGAATAAAATTTAAAAAATATTTTTCATAATAGAGATGCAGACAAGACCAATAATAACTAATTATTAAAAACAATTAATTTATAGAGGAAAGACAAAAATGTATAAACTTATAGCCTCTAGGTACAATGGCATGGATTGGATCAGTTCCACTAATCCACAATTGGAAAAAAAGTAGTAGAATGGAACAGATGCACTAGCCAATTTGAAAGTAGTATTTTAAGAAGTCTAATAATGGGTTGAGCTTCACATTGAATTAAATGAAAGGAAAATGCATTCAATAATGCCAGTTAATAATAAGTCAACGATTGAAAAAAATACAGCAACTATCAAAAATAAAGATAAATCTTAATGTGTATGTTAAAAATT
Organism: Riptortus pedestris; assembly: GCA_019009955.1. NCBI lineage: Eukaryota > Metazoa > Arthropoda > Insecta > Hemiptera > Alydidae > Riptortus > Riptortus pedestris. The sequence continues at coordinate 131,066,079 of CM032233.1, read as the reverse complement.
TTAGAAACCTACAGTAACTCAATCTCAAGAAATAATCCAGTTTCAAACAGGCTTGTAATCATTCAACTATGATAAAATGTAGTGAAAAATATTTTATCTAATCACCAGAAACAATCTCAAATAAAATTATATGAACAACAGTAAAAGGACATGTTATATAATATTAAACTTCAGTCTTAACACACTATTGAACAACACAAGACTATATTATTTATTTAAAAATTAATTCTAATTAAATAAAAATCTTACTTTAACTAAAAGAAGAGTGATCCGGATGAATAAAGGCTCTTATCTCAGAGATAAGAAATTAATTGCAGCATGCGCCCTTGCTTCACTATTTCATTAAAATGTGAAAGTTTCATAAGACAATACAATTAATTGGTTTTAAGGTTCCCACAGTTTGAGAATATGGTGCCGGCACATTAACCTGACATATTTTGAACTTTAATATCGAAAGCCCTTAATCCATAACAAAGAAGTACAAAATGTTTCCTCGAAGTAAAAATGTGAAACATATTTTTCTAACAAACTGGCAATGATAAGACCAAATATATCTAAAATTAAAAATTTCTTCTCATAAAAACATACTCTTATCGATGAAATATGTATTTCAAAGGAAAGCTCAGTATTAAAAAATTCCGTCAAGCAGGTCTGCGTAAATTAAGCATATTTCCCACTTGCGGGTATAAAACACTATTAATCTCATTTCACCATATATCTTACATTTCTAAGTAAAAATCCAGTGAGTAGAAGTGGGGAGGTTTACTGAAGACCGAAAATAAGAAAGTACAAACAATTCAATTAATATTTGAGCTACGAATAAAATGTATAGAGCAACAATCATAGGGCATGAATAGTTTAACAATATTGGTCCTATAACATTTTTCGATGCAACTCATAATAACGGAGATATTATGAATTTTCGAATCCCCCCCGCTCCTATTCCTGGCCTCATTTCAGCCAGTAACGGAGATGAACTTGAGTTTTGAATGAAACGACTAAATATCAATTATAGTATAGATAAAGTAAATAAGAACGAAAATTCTTAAATTATGACATCATAGAACATATTTGCATGTACGTCAAACAGTAAAATTTCCCAAAAAAAAAAGAAAAAGGAAATTAAATACGAATAAAGTGGTTCCAGAATATCTTAACATGTTTTGAACTGAGGTTTACTGAAGGAAAAGAAATTGGGACATCTAGATCGTTAACAGACAAATCTCTCTCTCTCTCTCTCTCTCTCTCTATATATATATATATATATATATATATATATATATATATATATATATATATATACTAGTTCAGATACCCGGCTTCGCCCGGGAATTCATTTGAGGCTGGATGGTATTTTTTTGGCAAGGTTTTACTTTGCACAATATTTTGACATTTACCCTTCCCAGTGTTTAGGGTAAATACCCGTCGTTTCTGTGGATTTGTTAATAATAAAATTAATTTTTTATGTAAGACTTCACTCTCCTCCATATTGTCACAATTCCCGTTTCCTGTGCATTATGCATATATTTAAATTATTAAGGACAAAATATTATAATAATATACTATAATTTGAATTAATTTTTCCAGGTGAGGTACCTGGTAGTTCACATTGAAAAGAATTGTTGAGCAAATTTCTCTAAATAACAAAATAAAGAACTTTTGTTATGTGCATATTTGCCGAAACCGTAATAGGAAACTATTTTTAATTCCAGGCGTCCCTTATAACCCCCACTCCTAGAAATGTTAGTACGGCCTATTATAAGGAAGGCGTTAGTGCTAATACACATAACGAGTGTTTTATTTAGTTCGGTTGAGTCTCTTGTACCAAATAAAATTGTTGACTCCCAGTATAATTTTTAGCGTATAACGCCTTTATACTTCGGTATACGGAAAAAGTATATATAACAAAAGTTACTCTAAATAACAAAATAAACAACTTTTGTTATGTTCATATTTGCCGAAATACACATAGGAAACGAAATATCCCTATTTTTAATTTCTGACTTCCCTTATTAACCCCCACTCCTGCCCGTCCCTAGAAATGTTGGTATGGCTTGTTATAATGAAAGCGTTAGTGCTACATATATATATATATATATATATATATATATATATATATATATATATATAAAATTGTAACCTCTGTCTGTGCATTGATTTTTTTCTCGAAATTTCATTATAACTTTTCGTTTCACATGTCATAGACACCATGTCTGCATTTTGTTTCTTTCGTGTCTGTTTGTTTGTTTGTTACCTTTTCACGCATAAACGGCTGAACCGAATTTTATGAAACTTGGTATGTACATTACTACTAACCCAACTTAGACTTTAGGCTATATTAATTTTCTCTGAGACGAACAGGAGTGGGGGTTATAAGGGAGGCCTGAAATTAGAAGTAGCGATATTTCGTTTCCTATTGGTTTTTCGGCAAATATGCACATAACAAAAGTTATTTATTTTGTTATTTAAAGTAACTTTTGTTATATACACTTTCGTCGTATACCGAAGTGTAAATGCGTCATACCCTAAACATTATAGCGGGAGTCAACAATATTTTTTGGCACAAAAGACTGAACCGAAATAAATAAAACTCAGTATGTGTATTAGCACTAACGCCTTAATTATCATAAGCCATATCAACTTTTCTAGGGACGGGCAGGAGTGGGGGTTGTAAGGGAGGCAGAATTTAAAAATAGCGGTATTTCGTTTTCTATTGGTTTTTCTGCAAATATGCACATGGCAAAAGTAGTTAATTTTTTTATTTGAAGTAACTTTTGTGATATTCATTTTTGTCTTATAACAAAGTATATATGAGATATACACTAAAAGTTTAGCGGGAACCAAAAATTTTATTGGGCACTAACGATTGAACCGAACTTAACAAAACTCGGTATGTCAATTAGCATTAATTCTTCCATGATTATAAGCTATATTACTATTTTTAGGTACAAACGGGAGTGGGGGTTATAAGCGAGGCCTGAAATAAAAATTCTCAATATTTCATTGTCTATTTCGACAAACATGCACATAACAAAAGTTGTTTACTTTGTTATTTAGAGTAACTTTTTTTCGGGAATAATGTATGAAGCAAGTAATTTGCGTAGAAATATTGGTATGCTCAACAATTCTTTACAACATGAACTACCAAGTACCTGGAAAAATTAATTCAAATCAATGTTATTATTTTGACCTATATAATTCAAAGCTATGCATAATGCACAGGAGACGGGAAATTTGACAATATGGGGGACAGTGAAGTCTTACATAAAAAATTAATTTTATTATTAACAAATCCACACCAATAACGGGTATAAACCCTAAACACTGGGACGGGTAAATGTCAAAATATTGCGCAAAGTTAAGCCTTGCCAAAAAAAATACCAACACCATTCAGCCTCAAATGAATTCTCGGGCGAAGCCGGGTATCTGAGGGAGTATATATATATTTGTAAAATCTGTCTTTACATTGATTTTTTTTCAGGAGTGGGGGTTATAAGGGACGTATGAAATAAAAGATCGCTATACCTCTTTTCCTATTGGCTTTACGGCAAATATGAACATTACAAAAGTTGTTTAATTTGGCATTTAAAAACAGCATTTGTTATATACATACACTTTTATCTTATAACTAAGTTAAAATGAGATACACGCTGAAAACTATAACGGGAGTCAACAATTTTATTGGGTTCAAACGACTAGACGAAACTGTGGATTAGTATTAGAACATCCTTGGTTATAAGGTACATGAACATTTTTAGAAAAGAATAGGAGTAGGGGTTACAAGATAGGACTAAAATGAAATATCGCGATAATCCATTTTATATTGGTTTTTCGGCAGACGTGCACATAAACAACGTTGTATAGTTTGTTATTTAAACTAACATTGGTTATATACACTTTTGTCGTATAGGAAAGTAAAAACAATTTATTGGGCATTAACGGTTGTTGGCAGGAATGGGCTACTAACCCTTTACCCGCCAGAAGTACACGTAACAAAGAATGCGAAACATTCTAAGAAACATTATGAATGCTAAGTTTCTTCGTCGGGCATACAATAGAATATTTTTAAGAATGGCTATTAAATACATTAAATAGGGATATTTGATATTCTTAGAGCTGCTTTTGGGAATAGAAATTGTGAATATTACATAGTTTATAATAATAAAAAATGCTATCAGCTAATAATATATTCGTGACCAATAATGGTTTGATCAACGAATTGGGATTAAATAGTAACCAATTAACGTTTAGTCTGACAAACATTGTCCAGAAAGCTGTAAAATTTAATAAAAGTAAAAACTCAGAGAGCCTTGCATTGAATAACATTCACACTCATTATTCAGCATAAATATTTCCTTAGCAAAACTAACTCAGTAATAGTTTTTAATAACTAAGAATGAATGCAATCCATGATCATGATTAATATTGTACACAATATTTCCAACAGTGCAGACGTGTCAGATCGGGAAATATTTTTTTACCCTTTAACTTTCAGGGCTAACGAATTCTATACGTCTGATATAGTTGCCAAATATTCAGGTATATGACCAAAACACGGAAATGGGGAAATGTAAAAACATTGTGTGCATATAAGCCTTGCCAAAGATAAATAACGTCCTCATTATGCCTCTAATGATTACTACCTTAGCTAGTATAGTAGTACACAGTTTTCAACGGACTTCATTTCGTCATCTGCTGGTTAGGACCAATTGACGTTTGGGGAATTTTTTCGTAAATCGCGTCATGAGTACAACCTGAATGCCTTCCTTAGACAAATCTGCTAAAAATAGAGCAATTCCGTTTTTTTTTTTTTTTTTTCATTTTAATTAATGACATATTATATTTAATTATCTGTACACAATTGAGACAATTTTTCTTCCTGAAGCATTAAAAATGGAAGATATCAAAATGTACTTGGAGAGATAAAAAGACGTAAATACCATTTGCTCTAAGATCGCTGTATTTGAACGCTTGTCCCAATGAAAGATTATTTTCAGACTTATAACCCCATATAATTGTTATCAATCCTCGCTTGGCGTCGCTCTGCCCAGTTTTTTATTATCAAATATCTTTCTGTTATACACAGTAAGTAAGTATCAAGCTAATATGTAGTATTCATTTGTTTAAAACTTGATGTATTTCCTAATTTATAATTAGATTTCTTTTTAAAGATACTATTGGTGAATTTTCATAGGTGTAAATGTTGGTTGTTTACATTTTGTTTAATTAAAACAAGAAGTTTGAAATGTTATTTTACTATTATTTTAAGTCAGTAAGTTTCTATTCATTTCGCGAATCCTAATACAATAAAATCTCTACAAGAACAAGAGAAACACTGTTTTGGTAATGAAAAATTAGGAATAAACTCAGGAGGAAGCAGCTAAAATGCACTGCATTACTGTATATGTTAAATATCATTATTATTATTATCCACTTCAGGTACTCCTTTAAGATCGAAATTGTTTGAACACTTTTCAGATAGACAGTGAAGGAAAAAAACAGGAGATATTAGAAATTCAGCAGACGCATTTAATTTTGTCACTAAAACCAAAAAATTATACCCCCAACCATCCAGTATACATCTTTTAAATCATGACTTATTGCAAAAATATAATTCTATAATAATAAATGTAAAAGATGTAGGCCACAACGTCAAACCCAGTTATTACCAAATTTATAAGTTACGAAAAGAATGTTATCCTCCAGAAGGATCCATTAACATTTCTGGAACTGAGTAAAAATCGAACTTCAGAATCTGCTGAATCATACTCCAAGCCGGCTTTTAATGCTATTTATTTATAAAACTAACTAAAACTTATTCAAGAGTTTATCAACAGAAAAGTTATTTATTTGATGGTACATCAAATCAATCACTAAACAAGTTTATTCGCTTAACGATTCTTCTGAAATTGATGATTCAAATATATATTTCATTTTTTTTTTTTTTATGCATATCAAGTTAGGTAATGTACAAAGGAACTTAATAAGCCACTTAACTTTCTATTACGATTTATTCTAAAAATAGAAAAGTATGATATCCAGACTAAATACATAATACTAGTTGTAAACTCCTCAAGTTGTTTATCAGAAACTTAAACTGATCTATGTATTTACAATCAAGAAAGTTATACTACACAATTCCTGGATTTTTAAAATTTAAAAATAAGTAACTCTAAATTAGTATTTATGAGAATATTACTCATAAGTAAAATAAATGCAAATTAACTTTTAAACTATAGCTCTTAACACAAGTTTCACACCTTGATTAGGTTCATCTGAACAGAACTCAAATAGAAAAGCTACCTTTGAACTTTTGTAACAGTAATATGGATTTTTATACGCAGAAACCAACTTATAATATTCGACTAGCTGCTGCAATATAATATAATGGATGCTTTTGACAAAGCTTACTACAAATTCATTTTATTTTCCACTCAGTAGAATGAACACTAAACGAATAAGGAACTAAATGAAAGAATGAGTGACTAGGGAGGCTAAAGTCAACGAATTCAACATACAAAAAGAAGAATTTATTTTTGAACGAATCAGGGCCTTTGCATTAAAATCGCTAAAAGAATTAGTGTGAATATGATTTAGGCTACATATCCGTGTAGTTGGGAATAACTATTCTGTTTGTAGAGGTAAACAAGCCTTCAATTAATCCTCTACATAGAAGTAGATAATTTCCTTGGAGATTAATGAATAAACATTTATTTCCATTGAAATTTATTTTACTTTTGCATCCCATTATCGGAATCTAGTGAGGGCTATTCCATCCCCCAACTAACTAACTTACTAGTTGCTAATTGAAAACTGGATTAACGTTTCAATTAATCTGTAAAATATTTGAGGTTGTATTGAATAATAAAATAGGTTTAAACGATATCTAAAGAACATTTATTTTACAATATTTGTCTCTTAAGCTGTAAAAGTTCAATCTTTTTCAGTGGATTACCATGGAACCAAAATTATGCGTTAGCCCTTATAATGCCAGTTCTCGATTTGCCAGTGATTAATTCTCAGTGAATCACTTGCAGTAGCACCTTTGCAAATCATTAGATAATTACACACAATATTTTTTTTGAAAAGGCATTGCCCCCTAAACTCTGTAAAAATATTCATAAGAAATGCCTTATACACTTTTGATTTATGTTATAAGTTAGCATGATTTAAGAACGTTAAAGAAAATTTCAGGTCAAAACCCAAGTTGTAATAAGAAAAAAAGTCAGAGAGGTTTGAAAGCCTTGTTACCAAACTTACGTTGTATTAACAAATGTAAAATATTGTTCACTCGCATTGAACGAAACTTTAGGAGTGAGCGTTTTAAACCTAGCGGGAAGGATTAAATCAGAATTTCTCTTAAATGTAATTTTTGATGTGTTCAGATGTCATATTCACCTGAAAACATAAAAACTGCGGTTATCTGTGCATCCCAAGAGGAACATATCTCCCTTGTATCAAGCTTGTTATTTAAGGTATATTGGACTTACATGTTTTTTGAACTAATGTTAACTTTCTCTAATAATAGGTTTTCATCCTCCCTTCATCATATAATTTCTCAATTCCTAATTAAATTTTCGTGTTAATCTTATCAAGCCAATCAGAGTTAATTGATAATACTTAGAATAGGAGTAGAAATAATTATCAACAAACAAATTCTATGACTTGTATATTATTGCTATTCAATGAGATTTAATCTAATAATTTGGCCCAGTAACTCTTTTGCCAGATTTCCCTTATTTTTATTATGTTGTGTCTTTAGTCAAATGGTGAATACTATTTCTCCTACTGACAAATATTGCTAATAATATGGTAAAAATGGGCATATTAGTCTGTTAAGTCTACAAAAGTCCTGTCATATTTGTATGAAAATAAAAATCATCTTGTAAAAATATATTTTAAATACATAAGAAAATAATGCATATTACAGACTAAAAGTTTTAGGTCCAGTAATTTTTGATAAAACTGTATTTTTGTTTAATATATTATTGAATTGTTTAGAAAGCGATTTCCTAGTTTGAATTAATTAAAATCTTCAAGTGTCTGATTTGATTAAAAACTCTGATTTTTGTAACGGATAAGTGAAAACAACTACATGTATATATGAATTGAAATAACAAATGAAGTGTAGTTACATTTATAATACTTTTCATTACGCCTTGTTTACAAACAGAAAGTGTATGTGCCTAAATTGACTGAATTTGAAATTATAAGAATACTGTTAGTAGGGAACATGTTCATAATTCAGCAGCCATGTTTCCCCATTGGTTTATAGTGCATAAAAGAAGTTCTAATAAGTTCCCCATTTCACTTCATAAGCAATTGAAAACTGACTGGTGTTTTGAAAGTAAAATTTGTCCTGTTTTTTTTTTCTTATTTCAAAGGTTTTATTTCCTTTCCAAGTAATACCAGGTGATGCAATCTTTTGCTAAAGCTAGGGAAAATACTACAGATACGACTTTAAAATATATTAAGAAATAATATAGGTATAGGTTGTCTCTCTGTGCTCGTGTATTAGCTACTGATCTTAAACTATAATCATAAACTTCATTCCTATCAGCTATGGTAAATACCAATATAACATTTAGGTAGTCAAAATTTAGACTAAAGAATACTGAATTCATAAAAGAAATTATTTATTTCAGCTATGTGTTTTTGTATATTCTTGCCTGACACTTAAAGTTTATTTTTCATATTTTAAATAAAGTCAAACCATAGACACTTATTACTTTAGAAACGATGAAAAGAACGATGAAAATGAAAAGAAACCCTTTTTCATAAAATTTATAGCATTAATACTTTTGATCACTATAAAGCTTTAATTTTTTATGTACTGCAAATAAATTTTCATAAGATGAATGTTTTTCATAATAAAATGTTTAGCAATGTTTATGTATGCCTTTATTGAATTATTTTTTCAAACCAATAGGCCAATTTTTAGGATATTGTTATTAATATCCACCCACTATACTTAACGATGATTACTCTACAAGTCAACATATTATATAAAAATAGTACTCACTCCAACTAATATTTATACTTACCCCTTATTTAACTTAAAACAAAATTCTGGTAGTTGGATAGGAATTATTTTCACAATACTTGTAATTATAAATGTTGTGTCTCATTTGATGTTTAGAGTAACTATTTCCTATGTTGTAACCACTATATGAAATTCTTGAAAGAGCTCAATTAAGGAAGGGATGACATGGTTTATTCTATATCCTATAATTTATGAGTACTTATTTCAGTGTATTTTTTCAGATTGCTTTTAGTTATGCCAAGAAAGGTATGGTTGTCCATATATTAAATAATCCTAATAAACCTGATATACAGGTGGAAGAACAATATTTGTTGTTTCCTGAAATATTAGAGAGGATACATTACAGGTAAATATAATCCGTTTAGTATATTGTAAATAGATTCAGATTTGTGTCAATATTACATATTATTCATTCTTCAATATTCTTACTGAATAATCAGTATAATCATATCATATAAATAATTATGATTTCCCCTGAAATAAATTCAAATTTTCTAAAGGCAATTCAACAACAGAAATTGGATTTGGAGGAGAGGGGGTTTATAGGGCATCGGGGAAACCAAAATTTGAAATATTTCCATTATTATGACTCGATCAAAAAATGCCAATCTGAATGCAACTTTGATTTCCTACTAATTTTTTATTATTCCTTTTTTTCTCTAACTCTAGTATTAACCATGATATTTGCATTTATTTTAGTTTCCCCCCTTCGTTAAACCCCCCACTCGCTACTTATTTCACATTAGCAATTAGCCATTATATCATAGTGTGCCTTACTTCAACGTGAAATACAAACATATTGTTTTCATTGGACAAGGAGGGCGAGTTTAGAAAAAGATTTAAAAAAAAAAAATTAAAATACACTTGTTATTAAAAAAAAAAAAAAAAAAAAAAAAAAAAAGGTTACACAAGTTATTGTATTGAAAATTCAATGTTCTGAATTGTTTCAGTGTGCATTTTTTCTCTAACTCGACTATTAACTGAGATGTTTGCATTTGTTTTAGTCTTCAGTTAGCTGTAAACTCCAATCATGCTCTGTGATTTTCACGATAAGCATCTTAGGCACTAAAAATTTCATGTCTGGTTTATATTAAGTGTTGTTTCACGTAGGCTTCTTATTACAGAAAAAATGGAGAATAAGTGATATCAGACCAGTAGGGTTTCTAGCCCGTGAGAAATCTGCTTAATTTACACAGCCTCAGTGTGATTTGTCAACCTGGACATAAAAAGTCCATCATGCAGATATTGCATCTAAGCACATTTCCTACCTATCCCCACCATACTCATTATGTCATATATTCTATTCTCTATTTCTCCCATAATAAAAAATTAACGCATATAGGACATCAAATTGAAACAGGGCACAAAATATTTATTGATAAAGTTACATTAAGTAAAAATTGTATAAGTAGAAATAAGAGTTAACTAAAGCTCGACAATTAAAAAAATACAAATAACTTGGTTAGTATTCAAGTAAGATAAATAAAAAAAAAAAAAAACTATATAAAATAAAAATTGTTGAATATTACATTTTTTATATAACATGTTTGACTATTAATAACAGAGATGAATTTGATTTTTTTATTTTATCCTTTCTCTGAACACCCGCTCCTTGATTTGATTTCAATTATTAACAACACCTCATAATAATAACCTATTAATGTCTACAAAAAGTGTATTCTTTTCTACAATATTTTTAGTTTTAATTAAGGTATTTCTATCTTTGTTTCAGGGACTCAGGTTAGCTATGTGAGTTAAAGCATTGGCCTTAATCTCACATGGTAAAACCTTGAGTGGTGAGTTCGATTCTCATTGGCGATTGGAATTTATTTAGTGACAAAATTCATTAAATAAAATCCTTAGTCCCACCCTGGCTAGAAAAGGGTGGCAACCTGTAGATAACCCGCCCCAATTAGCCTTAGTTGCAAAAAGTGGGCTTTCATATAAATAAAGAAATAAAATATCTATGTTTCTAACCTCAATCTTTTTAAAATGTGTAGTTCTTTTCAATGATATGGTTTGTTAAAGCTATTATATTTTCATGATTTTGTATTTATTCTGGTCATTATTTAATTTACTTCAGTAATATTTGAGAGGATTTGGTTAAACTTAACTGCTCATCTCTGGTCATTACATTACCAAATTGTTCAACAATCAAGGGTGGTCAATAGCTAGTAAGTAAAATGTATATGCATTCATAAAAATTTTAAAGTTTTAACGAACCATGTTCTTGAAAAACCATAACTTGAGATTTAAAATAAATGGTATATAACATTTTATTATGTTGCAGATATTTGACTACGTCAGAAGAAGTTATTCATTGGTGCCATGAAGCCCATTTTTTACCAAAAAAACCTTCCATGATATTGATACAATTAGATCATTTTTGTACAGCCGAAGATTTTGAAATAATTACTATTTGTGCTGCTCTAGTAGATGCAGCTTTGTACTTAAGCTCTTGTGAAAAATCAAAGCAACATTACTTGTTAACAACAGCACTAATTGATGTTGATAATTATATGCCATTTCTACATACTTTTTTTAACTTTTCATGGATGCCTACAATTAATGATAATGGTACTATATGTTTAAAGTCCTATGGTGAAATCGTAAATAGTGATGAAGAAACATTTACAATTACAATAAACAATGATCCGACACATAAAGATTTTAAAAAAATATTTGAAGAATATCAAAAAACAAAAACTAATCTTGCTTTAAAAGTGTAATCTGTTTCTACATGTACATAAAATGTATTATATTATTATATGTATTAATATATTATGTCGTGAAAATTTGACCTATTTTACTTCACTTTAACTAACCTATAGCGGAAGGTCAACAAAATAATGAATACTTCAAATGATTAATTTAAAAATCATTTTTATTTCTCTACTAGTTTCGTGTTCATGTGACACCTCATCAGGAGAAAGTCTAATACAAAAAGGCGACTAACGTTTCTTTAGTTGCCTTTTTGTGTTACAATTTCTTCTGATGTGGTGTCGCATGGACACAAACTAGTAGAGAAATAAAAATGATTTGAAGTATTCATTATTTTGTTGACTTTCCACCATAGGTTAGTTAAAGTAATATATTATATTATATGTTTATTTACTTATTGCAATAACTGAGTTCACCTTTATTGTGCGATATGGGTATTACTTTTCATCAATCCTCACCAAAATGACGTAAAACACTAAATCAATGGTACTATTCTCTCTTCTATATACACTTTATTTCACAATCACCTTACATGTTTTGTGGGCTATATAGCACTTCTTCAGGGGCAATACATTTTCTAAGTGCTTGTCCCTTCTACCACAAATCCAAAAGGTTCATTTGATGGGTGTAAAAGGGATGAGTACTTCGTAATTAAAAGGAATGGTCCCTGAAGAGGTGTTATATAGGCTACAAAATATGAAGGGTGATTATGAAATAAAGCCTGCATAGTGGAAAGCGTTTTACTATTGGTGTCCCATGCTAGAAAAATATTAATTTATTTTTATTTAATTAACCTTATTATTCATCAATTTTTTTTCCCTATTCTCTTAGTATGTCTGTCCATCTGGTGGAGTCTTTGTTTTACTCTAAGGTTTTCAGTGGCCTAAATATTGTATCTGAACTGTTGTTGAGTTTTCATTGATGATATCCCTGTTAGTTACTAAGGATGGTATCAGACCCAAAATATGAATCTATTTACATTTCATCTGTTTTCTTTGTATTTGTTCCATTGTTTTTACTAATATTACAGATTTATTTGCCAACTTTTTGCAATTCCTTTAAAATTTTGGATCAAATATTTAAAAAAGAAAAATATAAAAAAAAATGTACATATATCCACATTCTGGTTCGGGGTGATGTTAAAATTGCTTAATTGAGATTTTTCGTGCCTCAAATTTCTTTTGCTGATACCTAAGGATCAATTCACAGAAAATAAGGAAAATGCCAAATTTTTCATCATAAGGTTTTTATGATAGAAATACAAAAAAAAAAAATGTCCTGCTTTTTGCTGACACTGAATTCTAATCACAAATAGTAAAGGTATTGAGGGAATATGACAGTTTTTATCCAAGACAAGAATATTTCAGCACTATTTATTACTTACTTTCAAAAGGCTTAGGAGAGTATGGACAGGATAAATTTACATCTTTAATCCTTGTGACAATGCTTTACTGTTCCAGCTGAATCTAACATTGTACATAATCCTTGCAAATGTTTTATCTAGATAGATATTTATGCTGACAGTAAAGAAAATTTACACCCATCTAGATTGTGATATAAGATATGGCTATATGGGTAGTGGGCTCCTTTAAAAATGAATTCTAATAGCTGTTTTTCCCAACAAGTATAGTTTAAAATGTTTTGACTACTCCATAATTAGATAGAATTTTATTATGAACTAGAAATGCTTCTGAACAATGACACCAAAATATATGGATAAAGTATGCAGTGTTGAGGGTATATTGTTACCATATTATTTACTAAAGATGGCAATGTTGTGCTCAAACATCTAAACCAGCTAGGCCTCAAGTGAGGTGTACCTGGTTTAAGAGAACTGCCTCATCTTTACAACTTACCAATTTCTCCATGTCTCATAGTAATCTTTACCTTTCATAGTGATTTTTTTAGCTTCATTGAAGTAACCCCATTGCTGAGGTTACCTAGAGTATACTAAGATAGTAACCCCATTGTCATATGCTGTCCACAGCAATAATATTTAAATAATGAATATTCAGATATTCTCATTAACTGTTCCAGTATAGGGATTTAACCCTTTAATTGCGCAAAGCCACTGTAGTGGCTTTGCACAATTAAAGGGTTAAGAATACTAGGTGTATGTCGACATAAATAAACATAGTTAAAATTTAGTAATATTATGATAAATTATTTATTTCATTTGTGACATCCTTGACTTAGTATATGGAATTTGAACTCTATATACTAAGAAACAATCTCTTGTCACATCATTATCAAAAATATATATGATATAGAACCTATCAAACAACTAGATACTACAGTTCTTGTTATCCTCTTAGACCATTTGATGTGGTGAGCAGCCAGGTTGCTGCAATGGTGAACCCTGAGCTTCAAGAAGTCCTCATTCTTGCCATCCGGCCACCTTTGCCTGAAATTACCTTTCCCTCTTGCTATACATCATCATTATTTTTCTTTTTGGTAACCTGATTCTCTGAGGCTAGAAAGACACACATTTTCCCAGTTGAGAGCCCAAATTCCACAATTAGTGACAGTAATAATGATTAAATGTATCCTGTTTAAGCATAAGCTGGCTAAGATTAGCTAAAAGGGCTAATGAAACTTTAGTAGTCTAGGGATTTTGGAATTCTTTATACTCAGGAATTTTTTGATCTTTCTACTGGTAAAAAGATCATTTGACCTCCACCCTAAAAAAAAAGTAAACCCCTTATCTTGTGTGATTATTCAGAAAATTTGAGCCACTTAAATAAGGGAAATAATTACCGAAGGTAACTATTAGGATTATAAGGGAAATATTTAAATTTAAGAAGAGATCAAATTTATATAAGATATAGTTTATTTTATTTTCTCTTCGCTGACTAAAGACCATACATATGGTATAAAAAATTCTTCTGGCTTTTCTTCTTCAACATATTTAAATTTTAAGTCAGGAAATTTCTGAAACAAACAAAAATATATAAATAAAAGAGTATTTTTAAATAATATTAGATAACAGTAAAATTATTTAGACCCTAGCAGAACCTCGATCATTTAACAACACTTTAATACTTTATTTATATAAAATTGCCCTCTATAATAGGACTATACAACTTTTGTCAACATTACACGTTGCACGATAAAAGTTCATAAATTGGTGGGCCCAGGTCTGGTTGTCAGGACTGTTAATTCACCTATTGGTATACAGATCCAGGGATCCGAACTTATACATATATATATATATATATATATATATATATATATATATATATTATATATCTGTTAGACATGTATAAATACAACCCCCTCCCCTATCTAAGCCTGTCCATCATTTAGAGCTCACAGTAATAATGTAGTGACACAATGTCAATTATAGTTCTGCCTTCTGAGCAAGGGCCTAAGATGACCCTATATATGGTTTTCAGCTCCAGAACAGCCAAAAACAGCGATATTTCATTTTGTATTTAACCAGTTTCCTTTAACCATGGTTTTTACTAAACACCAGCTACAGACAAACATAGTTTTAGTTCATGGCAAAAACTTAAGTAAAAGAGTGAAATTTAACACACATCAAAACAAAAACCTAAAGAAAATAAATGTTTATAATATAACTGATTTATCCAAGATTTTCAATAAATTACAAATGCTTTCTATGTATGCTGCATGTTTACATAATATGGTTTCTATGCATGTTAGTAAGAAAGCGTTGAAACAGCAAAATCATAAACATTAGATAAAAATAAAATGATGTTGAGTGAATGAGTGTTCATTGTCTTTTGAATTTGCAATATTATTATTTTAATGATCTTGCAATGGGATAGTAAGAATAAAATTTATAATTTTGAATCATGAAAAATACCCAATTATATTACCTGTAATCTTTGGGTTGGACACATTTGTGATGAGTCTACAATAACTTTCAAAACACTATCCACATCTGTACACGGTTCTTTCTGGGACTCAAGTTTAGAAATGAAATACTCTAAAACCTGAAATGCACATTAATTAATTAATAAAAAAAATGAGAGTAAAGACTAAATATAAAACACTTTTAAATAAATTTTGCTTTAACAGTTGAAATAAACTTTAATATTAGCTCAATTTTGACGTGTGACGAGTTTGTCACAAGTAAAAAGTGTTAGACAGCAGATTATGATTTGAAGCAGACATAGTGGTGGTTAAAACTATTTAACTCTTTCAAGTAATGTCATCTGCCAATCTGCAAAAACTATGGTCAGGATAATTAATTCTATTTATTTTTATTTAGTTTTTGCCCAACATTAAGCATCATTAGATCTAATTTCCTAGATCAGTACATAAATAAAAGGGCCAGCAAAGACGATCATTTTCAATCATTATTTATCTCGAAAACTATAAGTAAATGATAAATACTTTTATTTTTAAAATACAATTAAGGAGCTTAGTAATTAAAGACAAAGGATTTAATTTAATTTTTACTCCCACCTCTTGGTTTTTCATATATATCCCTTTAGATTAATCTGGTTAAAGAAAGGAATAATGCAGACATTTCCTTCCGAGGGAAGTTTTACAGTATTATGTGTTTTCTAACATCAGGAGATTTCACATTTTTATTATGTATTTCAAATGAATCTGAGATTGAATTACATGATGACGTTATATTTTATATTTTGAGTAATGCCAGCACAAAGCTTGGTTAGAATATAATTTATGAATATTTAAAAGTAGAGTATGGGTCATTCCATCTCAAATCATCCAGGCCATGTCACCCATGGTTTCAGATTTCAATGAAAATTTGTTTAACAACACTTTTTACCTTCCTTATGAAGAATATAAAATTTTACATTGATATCTCCAGTAGTTTTTGTGAAAAAAAAATGCTGAAATGTTGAGAAAGTTTGTGTAACTGACATTTTTAAGGTTGCTTATTTGAACACATTGTATTAGAAAAAAAATCATAACTTTAGTGATTTTCAACATATCAAGATAAAATTTTCACTAAAGTGTTCACAAAAGCATGGAGATACAGGAAAAAAATAAATTGATGATCATATTAAAATATAAGCCCTCCAAAATTTCACTAACTGCATCCTTATTAAATTTTTTTTTAAGAAACCCCAATTTTTCAAATATGCTTTTGCACATGAGGCAGAATACTTAAGCAAGCAAACTTTTTTTTAAATTATGCGTTAATGTGCAAACTAAAAGACTATGAAAGAAAAACAATGGCTTTTTGAGTGCTTATGAATTTATTTGGAGATAAACCAAAATAATTTGGAATTTTCTCAAAAAATTCTATTCTATGAACAAATATGAAAAATAATAACAAAAAAAAATTAAGTAATGGTTAGTTTAGGTGTATGACATTTTAAAAAGACTTACGGATTTAAAAAAAAAATTCCTTGGTTTAATTAAAATGTAATATATATTTACAAAATTGATAAATAGGGAAGGATGCACATATAAGATTGAAAAAATTAAATCTCTATTAAATGACAAATTATCATTTGAAAAACTGGAAGAACTGGATTATCTTAAATGTATTATAAATCTTTAAATATATTACCATTTAGTGATGTCTTCTTTTTCAAATCAAGAGGCATTGTTTTTGAATGTCAGTTAAGTCCTTTTCAGGGACATTTTACACTCTACCAGTCTTGTTGTTGGTGCAGCGTTATGTTAGCATCTTATTAGAAATGAAAATGATAATTTTTCATTTATTCCATAAAAGTACAATATATATAAATTTAATTCACTTAAGAAATAAAATACATTAATATTTTAAGTAAAGTAAATATTAAGAAATAAAGTAAATATTTTAATATAAGTTTTTTATTTGACATATTGCATAGCACATGTTTATTTTTTATATTCTCCTCTAATACTGAATTTTACTTTATAAGTACTAATAATTATTTTTCAGCTTTCAGACATAAATAGAATTAATACTTTATAGAAACTGGTTTTAATTTTAAATTTGTCACAGCATATAAATGCATTAAACAAACAACAATAGTAATAAATCATAAATATTATTTTGATAATAATTATAAAAAAGGCCATTTTTCTTTTATGTGTGTGTATGGGTAGACAGTTTTTTTTTTGTTTTTTGTTAATTTGTAAAAAGTTAATAAAAAGGGAAGGAAATGTAATTAAGATCTTTTCTTTGGTACATACTTGCAAAAGCAGATTAAAAAATGACTCCTTTTTTTCCCATGAATATAAAATTACAGGGATTTAGATTTACTAAAAAATGAAAAGTAAAATTTTTCATTATTATAATTTAATGTCATGCATTAAAAATGTTATATATCATTTATTAATTTACATAGTTTTAACGAATTTCAAACTGCACTGCGCTACATAAATAAATTATCTTTCGTCTAAGTTACTAATAATTTTCATGTGACGACCAAATAATAATAAAAAAAAAATTAATAGAAATTCAAATAAATAATTAAATTTAAAGCTTTAAAAGAACTTGTAGCTTAACAAATAATTATTTAAATTGCAATTTGATAATTCCATAATCAGTTGTATCTGTAATAACATTTTCTGAAAAAAAATATATATATATATATTTTTTTTGTCCAAAAAATATATAAGCAATTCTAATTCTATTTATGTCTGAATGCTGAAAAATAATTATTAGTAATTATAAAGTAAAATACAGTATTAGAGGAGAATATAAAAAATAATATAATATGTCAAATAAAATAATTATATTAAAATATTTACTGATTATTTAATGTATTTTATTTCTTAAGTGAATTAAATTTATATATATTGTACTTTTATGGAATAAATGCAAAATTATCATTTTCATTTCTAATAAGATGCTAACATAACGCTGCACCAACAACAAGACTGGTAGAGTGTAAAATGTCCCTGAAAAGGACTTAACTGACATTCAAAAACAATGCCTCTTGATTTGAAAAAGAAGGCATCACTAAATGGTAATATATTTAAAGATTTATAATACATTTAAGATAATCCAGTTCTTCCAGTTTTTCAAATGATAATTTGTCATTTAATAGAGATTTAATTTTTTCAATCTTATATGTGCATCCTTCCCTATTTATCAATTTTGTAAATAAATATTACATTTTAATTAAACCAAGGAATTTTTTTTTTAAATTCGTAAGTCTTTTTAAAATGTCATACACCTAAACTAACCATTACTTAATTTTTTTTGTTATTATTTTTCATATTTGTTCATAGAATAGAATTTTTTGAGAAAATTCCAAATTATTTTGGTTTATCTCCAAAAAAATTCATAAGCACTCAAAAAGCCATTGTTTTTCTTTCATAGTGTTTTAGTTTGCACATTAATGCATAATTTAAAAAAAAGTTTGCTTGCTTAAGTATTCTGCCTCATGTGCAAAAGCATATTTGAAAAATTGGGGTTTCTTAAAAAAAAAATTAATAAGGATGCAGTTAGTGAAATTTTGGAGGGGCTTATATTTTAATATGATCATCAATTTATTTTTTTCCTGTATCTCCATGCTTTTGTGAACACTTTAGTGAAAATTTTATCTTGATATGTTGAAAATCACTAAAGTTATGATTTTTTTTTCTAATACAATGTGTCCAAATAAGCAACCTTAAAAATGTCAGGTACACAAACTTTCTCAATATTTCAGCATTTTTTTTCACAAAAACTACTGGAGATATCAAAGTAAAATTCTATATTCTTCATAAGGAAGGTAAAAAGTGTTGTTAAAAAAATTTTCATTGAAATCTAAAACCATGGATGACATTTTTACATTTTGCTGGATGATTTGAGATGGAATGACCCGTATATAGTCTGACATTTTGGTAGTTAATGTCATTATATTTTTATAATATTATTCACATATCTTGAAGTCAATGCACTGAAAAACATTCAAGATCAATTACAATAATTAAATTATCTTTAAAAGCCTTTTTGAGCTTATTTGATTGGTCACTATGAAGTCTACCTTGGACTGACACTATATAAGGGGGAATTGGCGAATGGCTTAGAACAGTCGGATCTCAGACATCCTGGAGGTGAGAGCCTGTTTGGTGATAGATCGCTAATTCCTCAGCCATCATCTGCTACACTCACAGTCCAGCCTACATTCAGAGCATCTACGATTTTCAAACTAAGTTCTTCTTTCTAAGTTTCTTTGTAACATAGTTTAATTAGATATAAATGTTCCCATTATATTATTTAAAATGTACCTTTCTCTTATTTTGACTATAATATTTAATATTGGTGAATTCTTTATTTATAAATAAATTTATATTTATTTAAATTTGATCAAGAGTTGGAATTGTTAGTGAATTCCTTTCTAAATTCTTTTAAGTGATTTGGTTGTAGCCAGATCGCTACTACTCTGAAGCAATAAGTTATTCTACTCTATTCAAGAGTATTAAGTAATAGACTAACACATTTTTAACTTGAGAACATATTATATTTATATCTAAGAATGAGAATTATGATATATAATGAATATTTTAAAATATAAAGAACCCTGAGGGAATAGAGTATATCACTGTATCAAAATCAGTTGAGATAAAAGCAAATTCCTAAATAAATATAGATAGCCATGATGAATCAGGATAAATGTTTTAACATCAGATTCCTATGGGATGAATGTAGCAACTGATGCAGTTCAGAGACATACAACTTAAAAATGCGTACTTACTACAGTGATGAGACTGCTGAAATGAGATTAAACCCCATTTCAATGGAGCTCGAATCACTTGACCTCAACAACTCAATTAAAGCATCTGGGAGTGGTGAGAATAGACTACTCTATCAAACCAATGTATGATTGAAGTTTCGACATTATTGTACATAGGCATGGTGATTAGAATAAAGTATTGAATTTTCAACTAATCTATAGCAATCACTGGTCAGGTTTTTTCATGAGATTTATTGACTGATACACAAGAATTGCAATTTTGTAACACACTTTATGTTTTGAAAACTGTGTAGAATTTAAAAGAAATGGAATATTAAACTTTAATTGGTATTAAGAGCCTTAGAATTACTAAAAACTTTTAATTAGTATGTAGGACTGCTTTGGTTTGCGCTAAGCATAGCAGTAATATTATATTCTTTACAATCTATATTTCTTAATAAACCATTTCACAACTAACAATTGGTATTTATAATTTAATTATGGCTATATCAACTAAAATAAAGTCAATCATTCAGTTAAAATGGAAATGTAATAGAATATAGATTTTTAAATCAAAATACTGTAAAAACCAACACAAATTTTAGTACCTGATTTATATTGCAGATGATATCTTGGAATGCTGGATTTTCTCGAAACGTTTCAAATATATTCTTATTATACAATAATGAATAAATCAAATTGGGATTATGGACCAATTGATTCGCTAAACATGAGTTAAGCACTTCTAGAATTATCCGAAGAGCTTTTTCAATAGCCACCAGCTGAAAAATAAACATAATATGTACATAAAAAAAATCCATACAAATATTTAAATTTGATGACTACCTATTGAGGTGAAAAATAACTATAAATTATAATCATAACCACGAGATAAAAGTGAAGGTCTCAGGGTTAAACACAACTGGGTACTGAAACAGTTGAGAGAGAATGTGTACATATGTGTGTATTTGACTGTTATTGAAGTCCCTGACTATCTATCCTTTTTGATTGGGAGTAATTTCCTAGTGAGAGAATACATGTAAGAATTTCTTAATATAATTATAATATCTTTTGAAAAATGAAAACAAGTTCAAAAATGCTTATTTTTTTCTTCTACATCGAGTACTTAGTAACAGTCACAGTCATCTAATTAACTACATATTCTATTATATTTTCTAATCAATTATATTGGAAGAGAATAGTGAAGTTAATATCCCATTTATGAATGGGTATAAGCAGGACACTGTAAATAACAACTGAACTTTAAGAAACATTATTCAAATGAGGGATGAAGTACTAGAGCTTACTGGATGGAATTCACAAGCTCTCACCTATAAGTAAATGACAAAACCAAGATATAAGTTTATTTATTGTGAATACCATTTTTTTAATCTCTAGATAAATAAAAATTATCAAATATTAAGTTATATAAACAATCTATAGTGAGATTGCAACTCTAGTCCTTCAGAAGACAATTTTCCATTTTCTTAATATTTTTTAAAATTGTAAATAATTAAAAACATAAATTACCTCTTGCTTTGCACGGATGTAAGTCTTGGCAAGGACTTCAAACAAACCCACTAGCCTTTGACATGCATATGGATGCAAATTATAAAATTGAGACGACATATTTGCTAGGGCAGCAAGGCAATTGGTGTGCAAATACTCATCCTGAAATATTTAAGTATACTAATTTAATATTTTGATAGATAAAATAAAATATCAATATACAATTTATTTAGTGTCCGACATATTTTTGATGATGAATCATCAAAAATTATTTCCAAGCACAATTTTCAAAGTTTAATATAGTGGCAACTCCTAAATGTTATTCATAAAAACCCCCGCTTTTTCAATGGCTTTAAGGAAAAATTGACCATAAATAAACAAAAAGAAATGAAATCTAAAGTACAACAGGCCACGATTAGCCAGGGAGGGTCAAGTGCTCAACCTGATGCATTCTTTGCCATATTATGGAGGCATTATAGACCAAAGAATACTACTTCATTATTCAAGTAGCTACTACTATGCTGAGTGTGCATCAGGAAAATGTATAGAAGGCTGGTAACCACAAAGCTAAATTAAGTGTAGGGCATAATCCCAGGTTTAAACACAGCAATTGTAGTATGGAGGCATAGAACATTGTCCTCAAAATCATCCCACCCCTAAAGAAGTAGAAGTTGGAAGAAAATGTAGTGCATAAATTCATATGTAATTTATGGACTATACTAGGAAATATAATTATAAAACACAATTAAAACGAGTCTCGCTACTCTAGAATTTTGATAAGACTGGGAAAGAAGTCTTAAAAATCAGTGGAATCTATAATAGTAGACAAAACATAGATAACTATCAGACGGATGCATATAATGCTGAATATGACATTATATCTCATTTCATAATATTTGCTTATGGATAAATGCAATGTCAATGATCATTCACTCATATGATCTGAAAACATTGACAGCTAAAAACGTTTTGGTATAAGAAGAAATAATAAATTTTCAGTTCATGTAGACTAATCTTTTCAAGACTAAATGACAATCCAGACCTAAACTGAGTCTTGAAGTACCAATACTAAAGTAGTAAAATTATGAGCCCTCATGTTCCTTAAAGAAGCAAGCATTCGGATATAACACAGCCCAAAACTTGGTCCCAATCTCTTATTAACCTAAAAATAAGATGGCAACCCATTATACTTCTTTAAAAAAATAATTGAAGAACAATGTATTGAATATATTGGTGACTCTATACTTCAAAAATTCAACTAATTAAGTCCAAATAACCAGGTGAGGAATGATACATGTGCACATCAAATTTGAAAGTTTCTTGAAAACAATGAAAGCATTACAAAGAAATTTAAATATAAATTGTAGCAGTTTTTCATCATTGACATACTAAATGTTTTAAACAATTAAATCTTGCTCAAGATCATTCAATCAATTTGCTTGGATGGTTGTTTTCTATGAATGGTAGAGTACACCATCAATAAATTTTAACCCCCACCCTCATGGGTCCGGAGTACACCTATAGCCCAGGGACATGTATAATGGCATTTCATGTACCCTTAACTCATGTTAACAGTGATGGCCCACTGTATTATAGTTCTTTGACATTTTATATTAAACCACCATATATGGGCTCTATTAGCCAGACGACCACTTTACTATGAGTCATTAGAAACCATAAATTCAATGTTTATTGATAAGTTCACCAAGACAAATTCTTAAATAAACTGATATATTAATGTCTGCATGGTGATATTCTGAATTTATAGATGATTCTTAAAATCCATACCCTCATTTTTAGAAGGTTATATTGTACTGTCCTGGTAGTGACGAGTATTATTAATCCACCCAGAGTTGTATCACCAATACTTCTATCCGTATACCATGGAACAGCTTTCAGGACCTATAATCAAAATTAAGAATAATTTAATGAAAATTATAAATGATTAAAAATATACAAAACCATAAAAACTTACGACTCAGTATCTTTTCCATGTGGCAGCTGTTATTTAATTTGTAACTAGTACTTATTTAATTTGATAACTAGTACTATTTAGCATGTCTGAATCTTACTGAATTTTTGGAATAAATGCCACAGAAAAATTCAGGAAGGATGGCCATTTGACACTCACACAAAATATATGCTACATTCTTAGAGGGATAGAAGCCCCCCCCCACAAAAAAATAAAACATTTAAAAAATATATTATTAATTAGATTTCCATGAAATAGTGGCTTAGATAAAGAAAAGAACAAATAGAAATGATAAATATACATATTATCATAAACAGAAAAACATACATATACCAATAAAAAGTAATAGGAATTATACAAGCTTAAAAGATAGATTAATTTTTTTTTAAGAATCAATTCAATTGTTTCCTAGAGTGACGAGTTCGATTCTCGCCTGGGCAAAGGAAATTAATTAGTGACGAAATTCATTAAATAACGTCCTAAAATCCCACTCTGGCTAGAAAAGGGTGGTAACCTGTAGATACCCCATCCCGATTAGCCTAAGTTGCAAAAAGTGGACGTTAATAAATAATAATAATAATTCAATTGTTTTGGAATTCTCTGGTCTATACATAACCATTCAAGCAGGAGGTATTATTTTTATGTAGTACTTTAGTTTGAAGGTTCATGGTCCCAAAGATTAATACAGAAAATTGAAGATTAGTGAAATTTTTTATCAATCAGCCCATTCTTATAGTTTAGAAAATAAAATATTAAAATAAATTCATAAAATAAAATTATGTAGTATTAGATTCAGAATGGCACTTACAATGTCATGAACTCTTCTGTTGAATTGAGTGTCCTCAGTCAATATTAGTAAAATTATGAGTGACATATACATATGGTGGCAACTACTATCATTAGCATGATATATAGCCTGCAGCATAGGAACTACCTGGAAAAAATAAAGATTGTAAGACACTAAGGTAAGTAAATTAGTGAGGTTAGGAAAGAGAGGAAGGGGGAAGAAAGTGAGGGGGGGCAGGGAGGGAGAGAGATAGGGGGGGGGGGGAGAGAGAGAGATGTGGAGAGATATGAAATATTAGTACAATACAAAAGATCCTTCACCTAGCATTCATGAAATATATAATTACTGAAGAAAATAAACCAGTTGGAAAGAGATAATACTTACAAGAGTCTCTATGTCAGGCTGCTTGAGTAGAAAACTTTTAAAGCCCTCATTTCGGTGCAATAAATGATAAAGTAATAATGTTGTCTCTTCTCTTTCTAAGGATGAACTAATTTTTCTGTAGAGCAGAGGATAATCATCTTGAAAAAAAAAGAGATAATATTGAGAATAAATTAAACAGAATCTTATAAAGATGAAACACCTAATTTAGGTCATCAAAATACAGTCAGATGTTGGACAGAGTTTCTGGGGAAAAGATATTGAAAGATTAATTACATTTTTTAATAGAGAAGATATTCTAAAATTCACAAATGAATATTATTATTATTATTTATTAACGCCCACTTTTTGCAACTCAAGCTAATTGGGACGGGTTATCTACAGGTTACCACCCCACAAATGAATATGAAACATATGTTACAATTTTTTTTATTATTATAAATTGAAATTATGTTAGAAAATTATTGCTGGAATCAACTTATAAAATATTTTGCAAGGTATAAATATATACCAATATGTAAAATACAGTAGGTTAAGAAGAAGATATTTGTCCTCTATTATTTCATTAATCCTATGAGCTTGAAAATAATTTATAAATGAAATATTATTTATTAAACAATGAATAAAATCATTCATTTTTATTCGACTGATAATCTCATGGACTTACTTCTGTCAAACAATTGGGTATAAGAAACAAAAAAAATAAGGATGAATAAAAATGAAAATGTGATAATCTTTGTCTTAACAACCCATTAAGGGCAGGGTCACACATCTTATGAGTCAAGTAGTTACCTAAATAAAAACTAATATGTAATCCTTGGTTTTGAACTCAACAGTTCTAGTATGCTAAATAGTCCATTCAAATTAGCAAAAATAGAAATATTAATCGGTAAAAAGCTATAACTTGGCGTAGACCTTTATCTTGGCTTACTATTGAACATACTAAAAGTCCTGACCTCTATCTGCAGGGCTTGATCCGCCATCTTGGAAAAAAGGTGCACCAATCCAGTTTTTTCCTCATATTTCGGTAACCATTGATCCTATCGTAATGAATGTTATTATAAAAAATGAAGCTAATGAAATTCTCTATAAAAAAAGGTTCAATAAGTTTTTTTCATATCTTTAATAGTTTTTCTACAATACATCGTTGAATATAAGTATATTTGTATTTCGTCTCTCAAGCTGTTGTAAAAATCACACTTTCGGTATAGAATCTGTATAAAAAAATGTAATTAGACAAAAAATATCAAATATGTGCGTGATATTTCTCTTACATATGAAAATTTGGCAACTCTTGCTATTTAAAATTGTAGTACACGGCTAGTACTTAAGGTAGTGTCATCTATAAAATCCTGAGCCGTTTCTTGATGTTGTGAATCTGCAAGGCTATAATCATCATCTTGATCTTCAGCATCCATTACAAAGAAATCATTCTCTAGAATTCAGACATGATGTACCATGGCAGTAGCCACATATAGTCGAGCAGTTTAGTCCTGCTTTTCTACACCCGCAAGGATGAAGTGCAGCCTTTTTTACAATTACACGATATTAATGCCAGCAATGAATCCGGAGCCTTGAGTGTCAATACAGGTTTCAGATTGTCATTGATTTTTTCCCAACCCCAAAGTTCAGGGCATTTCTCATTACCGTGTCATTTTTGTACCTGGTAATACACGCGAAACGAGTGTTGCTGAGCTGCTGCAGCTGTAGGAGGCAACAAGGCTAAATTTGGTTTACTCTTGTATGCTGAGTTTGTGAAAAGATTGTATCGATGTCGATTTAAAGATGTCTTAGTTACAGGTGCTTCATATATAGTATATCATGAAAAAAAGTTCTCCAGCTCGATTAATATCATCATAAGAAGCATTGTAATCATTAAATGTTGTTACATTATCATGTAAATCTTCTCGTTGTTTCAATAGTTTAAAGCATTATAGTTTGCCCTTTTGGAAGAGACATGATGTGCCACAGCCACTAAAAGTGAGTGCAAACAGTATTTTATTTCGAAGTCCTTCATGCAATTCTAAAGTACGAGACCAATAGATCTTGCGTTCGGCTTTTCCTCTTCCTGGTTTCAGGAAATAAATATTCCAGTAGCTAGAGCAATTAGTAAAACGAGAAGGTCTACGTCCTCACCAACAACCACAGTTTCTTCGGAAGAAGATACTCCTACTGCTGTTGTGACGATAAGAGTATCAGCATCGTCTGTAGCCTGTTTAACAGTAAAACCTTCAGCCTCCAATTTTTCCGATAACATCGAAATCAGTCGGGCTTTATTTTTTGCGTTGCCAAGAAACTTTTCTTGTGTGACAGTGGCTGTCATTGTATCTTCAAAAAGTATGTCAGCACTCGTGTGTTTCGCCGACCGTAGTTATTGCTCCACTGTTTTAGTGCTGGAGGTGCTGTTGGTATAACCATTGAATACAATTATGGCCATTGCTCCGAAATGATTTTTTACATAGTTTATGTATTTGGCACAAAATGATCGATATGTCTGATTTTGATGCCAAATTACGCGATGCAGGAGATACCCACCGTCAATGACATGTCTGGAATCATTAAAATTCATGCGAACACGCGATTCTTCAAAAATATTGTACAGCGCGGATTTTTTAGTTTTCCGCATACCCATTTCATTAATGGGTATGGTGCCAGTTCGTATTCAAAATAATGGGCTAATTGTTCATCATCTTTCTTTGCAATAATAATTCTTTGAAAGAGTAACTGAGGATCGATTGGTACTATCGCATCATGAATTTTGATAGCAGAGTTTACTGTAGCCAGAGGATGAATTTTATCAGCACGCTTAAATTTTACGTCTTTGAAATTACTTCCGATGATTTTTTTAATCCCGTGTACTCCAATTTTTAATGCATTGTAGCAATTTATGGTGCTATTGGCAACAACTCCAGTACTAATCGAAAAATTTTTATCGGAATTTGGGAAAGGATCGTGAGAAGACACCATTGCTGCAGTTGTTTTACGTCTTTGTTATCTTGTTCCATCCATGATTCCCTTGAATTAACATGCTGATCTCCACTGAAAAAAGATAAATCTATTATTTGTTATCAATTTGTTGATATTTTAAACGCGTAGAATCAAAAATTTACAGTACAGCGCAGAAATAAAAATTATTTATGTATTCACCGGTGTATTACAAAGAATCTATTAAAGACACGAAAAAAATGTATTGAACCTTTCTTATAGAGAATTTCATGAGCTTCATTTTTTATAATAACTTTCATTACGATAGGATCAACAGTTACCGAAATATGAGGAAAAACCTGGATTGGCACACCTTTTTTCCAAGATGGCGAATCAAGCCCTGCAGATAGAGGTCAGGACTTTTAGTATGCCAAGATAAAGGTCTACACCAAGTTATAGCTTTTTACCGATTAATGTTTCTATTCGCTATATTTTGATCTAATTTGACTGGACTAAAAGTGCTTTCAATCACTCCACCAATGACACCCTATAATTAAATTGTATATAAATAAAATTGAATCTACAATTTAGTTATGAGTTTAAACCTTTATAAGAAACTAATTATAAGCAAACATGCTAACATTTTACCTGAAACAGAGGAAAGAGTTTCTCTATAAGGATTAGGAATCACAGTATACTGGTTGACGAGAACTACAAGCAAAAGAACCGCATTTTGGGAAAGATGACGACCCTCTGCTTCGCCAGTTGGAATTAGGAGGCTCATGAGATCAGCTTCAAAACAAATATTAATATATTTACATAAGAATAGTTGTAAGACAAAATGAAATTATTTTAAAGTGATATAAAAACTTGAATTATAGTATAATTTAAATGTTAAATCACAAAAAAAAAATATATATATATATATATCAATTTACTCACACAATCCCAAAAAGAGACCTCCATGGTGAGGACTTTTATTGTGATCAATAAACCTTTTAACCAGAGATATACACAAGTTCGTTGAATTTTTGGATTCAAATATTGCTTTATATATTTTTAATTCAGTAATTGTTTCTGTTGTAAATAGTTCAATTGACAATAATACTAATAATACATTTATACACTCGCAGTGTAATGCATATGTTGAATCCCTAAAAAATAAAATCATATAATGAAGCATGGTTAAGAGAAATTATAATGTACATAAAGAATGACCAAAGAAATATTCAGGACAAGAATATGAGTAGGATGAATTGGGGTAATTGTATATAAATTTCACATACATTAAACGTTCTATAGCTACAGTGGGTAAACTTTTTTTTGTTTACTTTTTAAATTGTAAAGTTACAATTGCACGGTTCTTATTAACCAATAACAAATGAGCTTTCCTATAGATCTGATTTTTGACATAATCTGTGGCATAGAGATAAAGAACCAAACAATACCTAATAGTAGTATAAATTGACTTTTCATTCTCTCGTCATAATATGGAAAAATAAATTATCCAAATTTACTAGAATATTCTTATATTATACTGTCTTCTAAATAAACCAGGTTAGATAAATTGTTTAATTCAGTAAAAGATAAACAATCCAAAAAAAAAAAAATAAAATGGACGGCTGCAATATTTTTTTTAAATGAGGATAATCTGGGATGTTGAGTAAATCATTATTTGTTAAACAAGATTTTTGTTTTTCTAAATAGAAATGTTATGAACTAAACCCAAAATATGCCGATGAATTTGAACAAATGCTGTTTTTGCTACCTTACTCGTCATGATTGATTAAGATTTTGTGAAATTTTATGAAATCACATTATTGTGCCAATCTTAATAGTGGATTTCCTTTAAAATCAATCTTTATTTAGAATGGGTGATTATAGGACAAACAAAATTGTTGACACTTATATGATAGAAAGGGGTTTTCCAGCCCCAAATTCCTCTTTTCCAAAGGGTGCTTTTGTTGGTTAATGACCTTAGATCTATAAATCACAAGGAAAACTTATATTTGCAGATTTATAAATATAGCAGACAATTATTGCAGGCATTATCTTGATAACAAAAAAGCTAACATTTTATAACAAAACCACCCTTTAGTTTAGTTTGGTGATTTTTGGAAATTCTAATAGCCATATACCAACAGCAAAGTCTGAAAATCTTACAAACAGAACTAACACCTACGATATATAATATAGGGAATATGCATTGGTTCTCCATAAGTGGCCATTAGGATCCGAATGCTATGAAAAGGGTGATTTTTAGACCTATAAACTGTCTATAAAAATGCGCTATATATAAAGCCAAGAAAATTAAACAACACTAAATTAAAATATAACAAATAATAGTTTTACAATACTGGTGCTGAGGGTGGTATTTTAGTTCAGGAAAATTCAAAATAGCGATCCCTCAAAAAGTTTTATTTGAACTACAGCAATCTATTGGATTAGGGGCTTCAGAGATACAGTTTTCAGGAGGTAGTATTTTTGTAGCCCTATGCCACTCACATCGCTCTAGTTCTGAAGACGGTGTGGTGTAGCTGCTTAAAAGCACTAAAGCTTTTAAATAAAATTATTGAAAGAGATCAATATTCTTAACATTCAACAAAACCTAAGAATCTGTCTGGTAACTTATGAGTTACCTTATTATAAAAGATGCTAACCATTATCACATAATATAAACTTTTATAGTCGTGTGGTAATGAAAAGAAAAAAAGAAGCAACTATTCAATATAAATCTAAAAATTAAGCCAGATACTTACAAAACTGGAAAACCAATGATAACAGAAATTAACGTATTGATAAACCTCTCTAACAATGTTTCAGTATCAGCAGTATCCTTATTTAACAGTGATCCTAGAAAATATAATGTTAACATATAGCTATACCTATGTTAAAAAAAAACTAACATTGTCAGAAAAATGTTGAGCTTGTTAATGTTGACAATTAATACATTTTTATGTCGATGAATTCTATAATAACTAGGTTGTTACAAAAGCTCCCTGCTTCAAAGGCTCCCTTAATAGTGCCCCTTTTCCCATGTAGAACCTTAAATACTTTTATAAACTTTTCTTCAAACACTAACTGGTTTTATTGTAATTAAATTAAAGAGTTTTATTGAGAGTCATTATTAAATTAAGTATTAGTCAAAGCAAAGTGAACATTAAAATAAATAGTGCAAATATTAAGAAGAAGAAAGATTAAATAATAAATCTCAAACTCATGCCACAAACACTTTTGCAACAACCTGAAAATAAAATACCATAAATAAAAAAAATAATGAAAGTAATAGATATATAATAATAAATTCTCCAATAAAAATTATTTGTTGAAAAAACGAAGGAGAATTTAGAGAACTTAATAGAACTTAAAAAATGAAGAAAGTTGGATTTAATAATTGATAACTCCTCAATATTTTATACACAATACTATAGACATTAGACACATATGTCTGTCTTTTGTTGTTGTTTTTTTGGCATATAAACTGTGTGGAGAAGTTATAATCAATATTAATTTAAATGTGCTAATAACACAACTCGCTAAATAAAAAATATGTAATCTGTTAATTTACCTTCAACATTTACTTGTTTAATTATTTCACTCTCAGGATATTTGTGGATAAGATGTTGGAAAAAATATCTTGAAATTAATAGAGCATTGATGGCCTGTGAGGTAAAATTGGCACTAAAAAAAAAATGTAAAAGAAATATTACATTACACTAAAAATTAAAGGTAAGTTAGCTTTAAAATGTTAATAGAGAACATTTAAAGAAACAAATTAATTAAAATAAATAAATACTAAGTACATATATATTATAAAATAGTATACAAACCGTGTAATGCCCAATACTAAGGGGGATAAAGGAGAAACAAAAAACAAAATTTCAACTCCTGCACATATTTTTTCCATTTTAGGTAAATAAACATTACACTTTCATATTCTAGAGCAGTACTCAATTTATTTCAATATGCAATAGAAAAAAAAAAAAAAACTCTTGAAAGCTTCCTACAAATATAATCTTCTTTCTGGTATGACAAAATTTGATATCCCCATCATTGAAAAATGTAAAGCATAATGGCATTCAAGTATTAATCAATTATAGATTAAAAGTTAGAGAAATAGCAAATCTCCAAAAATAAAATAAAAAAATATAAGGTGGAAGTTACTTATAGAAAGGCCTGTTTAAATAAGATTTTTACATTATTACAAGTCAAAAGCTGCTATTTTTTAAAGAGTATATCCTGAATATTCCTAAAACTTATTATGTATCCAGAAAATGTACCCAACTCCACTCACATTCTTACAGGTAGTTGAAATTACGTAACAAAAACCTAACATAATTATTACTTAAAATATCATACTCAACAATAGTTATAATTGGCATCATTGTTTTTAAGCAATTGTAATCTCAAAATGTCTGCCCACTGCTGGTTTAAATTGGATTAAAATATCTCAATTTCTCACACAGATATTTAAAAAGAAATAATCATAAATTCGGTTATAAGCCAAAGTCACTCAGCAAATCTAATGCACTAAATGCTACTCATGAAAGGCTAGGGCTGACTTCTTTTAGTTGTTGCAGGGAGTGTATCACTATTCCCTAAAGCATTTGTAGTAAAATACTAAACTTTGAGATGACAATGCTCCAATAATAATGACAAAAGTAGGTTTAAGGTGAAATGGAAAGGAAGGTCCTAAAGTTTATTAATATTTATTTTGTTGTCATGTGCTTTTTAATGTAATAGTTATCATTATTACAGCAAACTTTGATTTTATAAAACCTTAGTTTATTTAAAAGGTTTTACACACATTATATTAAATTATAAAACACTAAGGATGGAAAAGTTCATTCTTAAGTCTTGTACAAAATAAGCTGAAGGATCTTTTCACATAGCTTTTAATGGTATTATTACGTCTCATTTCCCTGTAATAATAATAAAAGGAAGACAACAAAACAAATTAAAAGTAATATAAGTATCTAAGTAAAACCTTTACTTACTCAACTTCTTCAGAATCCTTAAATATGTCTGATATTCTGGCCAAAAAAACCCTTAAAAGAGTTCCAAAGTTTCCTGTTTTCCAATTATTTATAGTCAACTGATTAAACAATGGCCACGTCTTTTCAAAAATTAATTTGGCATCTTCCCTACAAAGAAAGTGGGAAAATGAATAATGTTATACGAATAACAGTACTAGTAAAAAAAAAAAAAAATTCTAGGTAATTGTTCTCAATTATTAGAAGGGCAAGTGTTGCATTAGCTAATATAAAGTGCCGAGAAATGTGCTGTGCTCCACATACTCTGAAATGACGAAAGAGGAGGCTTTAAAGTACAGAATGTATTACCATTCTGCTACATTAATAAAAATATAAACTTAGAATACGGGGTGTGGCTATTAAATAACGAGACTGACGCTGCTACAGAAGAAGTGCGCATGCGTCAAACGCCAGCAACTAACAGCTGTTATCGTGAAGCTTCCTCTTTCGAATATAGTGCCTCTCGCTTCTGTAAACAAATCAGTACAGCCGTAGCCTTCATTCGCATTAGAGTTGTTTTTTTGTTTCGCCGGAAAAATGTTAAGTGTAACAGTAGAGCAACGAATTGTTGTGAAATTTCATGTGAAACTTGGAAAAACCGCTACTGAAACTTATAATTTATTGAAAGAAGTGTATGGCAATGAATGTTTATCGTGTCCACGTGTTTTTGAGTGGTTTAAGCATTTTCAAGATGGCCGAGAAGACGTTCAAGATGATTCACGCCCGGGTCGCCCTTCCACGTCGAAAACAGATGACAATATCGAAAAAATCGGTAATCTGATTCGATCTGACTGTCGGTTAAGTATTCGTGCGATTGCTGAAACTGTACGAATTGATAAACAATCCGTACGGGAAATATTACATAACAATTTTAACATGCAAAAAGTGTGTGCCAAAATGGTGCCTAAAATTCTCACATTTGAGACACAACAACTGGAAGCTCGCAAAAATGTTTGTACTGACACTTTGAATGCCATTGAAAATGACCCAAACTTACTGGAAAGGATAATAACATGTGACGAATCATGGTTTTTTATGTATGATCCTGAAACAAAGCGCCAATCCATGCACTGGAAGAGCCCATCTTCACCGAGAGCCAAAAAAGCTCGAATGAGCAAATCAAAATTCAAAGCAATGTTGATTGTTTTTTTCGATATTCATGGGATTGTGAACCCTCACTGGGTTCCTGAAGGTCAAACGATTAATCAACATTACTACCTTCACGTTCTTGCTGAACTCCGTGAAAGAATAAGGAAAAAACGACCTGAATTGTGGAAGGACAAGTCATGGGTTCTCCACCAAGACAATGCGCCGGCTCATTCCGCATTGTCTGTTAAGAGGTTTCTAGCCAAATTCAGCATCCCAGTGTTAGACCATCCGCCTTATTCGCCGGATCTTGCGCTGTGCGACTTCTATCTGTTTCCTAAGGTAAAATCTGCATTAAAAGGAACAAGATTTGAGTCTGTTGAAGCTGTGAAAGAGAAAGCGGCACGCGTCCTGAAGGAGCTGACAGAAAAAGACTTCCAGCACTGTTTCGAACAATGGAAGGTTCGCATGGAGCGTTGTAGGGATAAAGGAGGGGTGTATATTGAAGGTGTTAATAAGTAAAAATGTATGAAATAAAAATAAAATGTTTTACAGCGTCAGTCTCGTTATTTAATAGCCACACCCCGTATGTTGTCATCCAGTTAGCTTATTTTAACTTAAAGGATGTTATGCTTTTCCATATTAACACTTTCTTGAGCACACTGTAGAGTTCTACTCTCCCCCACAGACCCAAATCTCTCTAGACACTCCCTTCTTAATGTGCCATACATGAAGTCAGTTCCACAATTGAAATCCAATAGCTTAGCGTTGGCTCTCATGTACAGTCTGAGCTGCCCTTTGACAGTTCAAAATATTAACCTTTCTATTTAGAATATATATATTTATATGGATATACCCTTAGGGCAAAGTGTTATCTACAAGCTTTAGTTGGCTACAAATGTTGGAATCATCTATGAGGCAATAATCACTAACAATAACAAAAATAAAAAATAATTTTCCTCGAAAGTTACCATTCTAAATATCAGCAAAAGAATGAGAGTTTTATGATGGAAGAGTAAAGACAAGTATTTTAGAGGATAATAGAAATTATAATTTGCAACTTAAAAACATGAATACTTACTGAGTTAATGCCCTTTGAGGAAAGGACAAAAAACTTTCCCAGAAAGGATCATTAACTGAAATACATTCATTTCCAATGAATTTCTGAAGGTCATTTTCCGAAAGATCCTGTAGTACTTTGCTATTGGACGTGCCCATTTGACTTTTTCAAGAATATAATTCAATTGATCCCGCACCTAAAATTTAAGTATAGTACATCAGTAGCCAGTAAAAATATCTGATATATCATTATATACTATATAGTGTTTTTTTCAATTAAATTTAGACTAATGATATTCTTAACAACATAAAATAGTTCACTTGACAATCAAGAGTTCAAAAGTTTTTTTAAAAGTGAAATGATATTAAGTTAAACATGAAAGGGAAGTGTATAAAAACAAAAAAATTATTAGGTGATATGTAACAAATTATTATTGAAGAACTCTTTTGTTATATACTCTTTTGTCCTATACCGAAGTATGAATGAGATATAAACTAAAAACTATAGTAGGAGTCAACAATTTTATTGGGTACAAAGGACAGAGCTGAACATAACAATACTTGGTATGTGAATTAGCATCAACTCCTCCGTGATTATAAGCTGTATTAACATTTCTAGAGATGGAAAGAAGTGGGGGAAAAAATTGCAATTTTTTGTTTCCTGTTATTTTTTTTTTGTCAAAGATGCATATAACAAATGCTGTGTATTGTTATTTAAAGTAACTTTTGTTATATACACTTTTGTCATATACCAAAGGCTAAATGAGATATACGCTAAAAAGTGTAGCAGTCAACAATGTTATTGGGCACTAATGATTAAACCAAGATTATTTAATTTGTATAATGTATTATTTAAACAAAGTCATGCTGAATTTGCACAACATGTGATAGTGAAAGTTGTGAGGAATCAAACACTTTAATGTGGTATATATTATCTGATTTCCTCTGATATGTTGGCATTATTAAAATGACTATGTACTATGTATAACTATTAAACGCTACTTGGTAATGTCATTATAATGAAAGACAATATATATTTAAACTCAATATGATTTGAGGCTGCAGGGAGGGCTACAATCTCTACTTCACCTCACTTTTACAATATAAATTAAATTATTTTTAGGGTACCTCTGTTATTTATTTATTGTTATTATTTATTAACATCCACTTTATGCAACTGCTGCTAATTGGGATGGGTTATCTATAGGTTACCACCCTTTTATAGCCAGGCTGGGCCCAAGGATTTTATTTAATGAGTTCACAAATAAATTCCTATAGCCCAGTCGGGAATTGAGCTCTCCACTCTAGGTTTACCATTAAGGGCAATGCTTTAACTCACATGGCTAACCTGAGCCCCAGTGTTATTCATTTACACCAGGTATATAAATTACAAGAAATTTGGTGGAAATTGCCGGAAGGCTACCACACTTAATTGTGTTAACTTACTATCTGTGAAATGATCTATTTGCTTTCTATTCACTTTTACTATTATGTATATAATGTTATGTGTATAACTAAGCTCCACAATGTGTATTAGGACTGTTTTTTGACAGGAAACATGTACATTATTTTATTTTATTTTTTTTTTAACCTTACAGGAAAACAATACACCCAGATGGGGAAATGAAGTTGTAAACATTAAAGCCTTTCCAGAAAAAAATACCATCATCATTCTGGCTCAAATGAATTCCCAAGCAAAGCCCATAGCTACACCATGGGTACTTTAGTTAGTAATTACATAAAATATAATAAGGACCCATGTACCAGAATTTAGCTATAAAATACTATCCATTTATCAAAATTTAGCTATAAAATACTATCCATTTATCAAAATTTAGCTATAAAATACTATCCATTTATCAAAATTTAGCTATAAAATACTATCCATTTATCAAAATTTAGCTATAAAATACTATCCATTTATCAAAATTTAGCTATAAAATACTATCCATTAATCAAAATTTAGCTATAAAATATGTTTTATATTAAAATGAAATAAGGACTGCAGAGCTCATTGGTGATATAATGAACTTGTAACTAGATGATTCAAGTTCAAGTCCCTGGATGACATGCTGGATTTTATTTATTTGTGTAATTTCTGGGCTCAAAGGTTTCGGTTTCTATTTATTCCCACAGTGTGTAAAGAGCAACATGAAGAGATTCAACATAGTGGCTACTTCAATAAATATGTAATGAATTTCGACACATAGTACCACAAGCACACTAGAGATTGTAATGAACTGCCAATCAACAAAATGCATTTTGGAACATCTCTGGCCTTTCATTAGCCATGGAACCAAAGAATTGCATTAAAATTAACACTTATGTTAAGCTAAAATAGAAATTTAGAAAATTTCAATCCAAATATCTAACTTATAGGAGAGGGAGTATTACAAAAAAGTTCTAATCCCCTAGCTGTTATAACAGTGGACAATCTATAACCATAAATCACTATCTCCAAGCAGCAATTCCAAGAAACTCCTCTCAATGGAGCAAACTGAAAAAATGTTAAAATCTTTAAGCAACTGCTTTGATACTAATTTAAATTTCATTTAATTAAAATAATAATAATTCAGTACTTTATTTAATAATCATACCAAGTAAAAGTAATTTAATTTTTCATCATAAACACAGTATGAGCAGAAGAGTCATAAAAGGCTAGGGGCATTCGAGTTGGTTCCAAATAGCCATCTCTCAGGCCTAAATTCATTATTTTTTATTCACTGTAGTGGAGATTTTTTTATTCATGTGTAGTGGAGATACCTTTTGTGACACTACCTTTGGACTATTATTTTTATTTATTTACGCCCACTTTATGCAAATATGGCTATTTGGACTATATATGAAAATGGAAATACTTTAAAATCAATTTAGTTTATCAAATAAATTTGTGTGAATATATTATATGAAATAAAATGCATACCAAGTCTTAAAAAGGTTAAACCAGGCATCCTGCCTTGTTGGTGCTTCCCCAAAGATCTAGCTGATGAGTTTCCATCAGTATTGTTAAATATATCCAGGTTCAAATTATAACATTATTCGAAAGAGATTTTGGAAAATTAATAAAACTTATAAATATATCGGCAATAAAAGGTGAAAGACAGTAAGTATCGGCAAATAAAGTGTTACAGAATAACAGGCATCAAGGCTAGTAGGTTTATTTTAAGAATTTAATAGGAAGGTAGGCTTATTTTTAGATTTATTTTTACTATAACTTTGGTAGTCTAAACTACCGTTCTACAGTGACTATAGCTAATAAATTATAATTGATTGTTGTACATTTTCCTATTAAAAATGTTGAAATCAATTTTTTTTACATGGATTTAAGATAATAACATTTAAGTTCCAGCTAATATCATTTGGCTCTGAAAGCATATCTCTTACCTTTCATAACAATTCTAGATGAAGATGTAATTTTTCTTGAAGACAATACAATTATTCAAAATACAACTTCATAAAAAAAAGTGTTTTCAAGACCTGAGAATCAATGCTATTGATGGTAGTTCTTTAAGTACATGCCTAAATCAAATTCAAAATTAATGAAGAATATTAACTAAAAGGTACGAGGGTAAGTCAAAAAGTATCACAAATAGTTGTGCAATTGGAAAAATCGAAGGAATTAGTTCTTCTAAAATGTTATATAATCAATCTTCTTGAAAATGTAATAATCAACAATTGTTTTTTTTTTTATGTTACCCTAACTCAAATGTTATAAAAGCTATTTGTATTTTTTAATTTTCGGCATTCAGGTAACTACCTTAACCCACTTGTACTCATGTGATTTTCACTTAAAGCAAATTTGTCAATAAACTACACTTTCAAGACCTGTTTACATAGGCTTATTATAATGGGAGAAATAGAGAATAGAAAGTGGTATGATATCATCAGGGTATTATTGCAGCAGATAGATGGGAAATCTTCATAGTTTATGGGAGCACCTGCATGATGGACTTTTACAGTCTTTTTGTAATTTGATACCTGGACATCATGAACAAGTGTGATTTTCAGGAAGATACCAAATGAATCTTTCCTGAAGGACTGTGTAGAAAGCTTCTGCAGCTCTTAGAAATTAACAGACAGTTTAAGGTAATCATTATACTCATAGAAATGCTGATTTTAGGGGGATATAAAAATTCTAAAATGATAGAGGTCAAAAAATATTTAAGGGAAAGAAGTTTATGAAATTTAATTAGAGTCAATCCAAGTAGCTCCGAAAAACCATTTTTCATCATAATCATACACACACTCATGCCTTTTAAATACAAGGCAAATTGAAACATTTTTTTTATTCTGAAAGCGAGAGATATTTATATTTTTAGTTTTCTGCATTAACTGAGCCCATAAATCTATTCATTTAACATAAATGAGGCAATATATTTTATTCCAACTTTAAATACCACTTACTCTTTTCATCAAACTTTTACTATGCGGGATAGGTGAGTGAATTTATGAGCATGATATTACCACTGTGTATTAGTTATATAATGTTCCACAGGCATAAATCTATATTTGGTCATTATCATACTCAATATTCAAGTATTCTGTGTAAAACTAAAGATCATTTTGATTAATAGCCATAATTGGACCACATGAAGTTTGGGTTTAGAAAAAGGGTAAAGTAAATCTAAATCTAAGTGTTGTTATGTGTCAGATCAAAATATTTTACACAAACAATCTAGTTGGTAATATAATGTACTACAGTTGGTCTTTGGCCTATGCATTTTTCTCTAACTCAATAATTAAGGGAGTTATTTGTTTTTTTGTTGTTGTTTTTTTTTAATGTAAGCCTTAGGTAAACCCCTACTCGTGGTATTTTAAGTTCCACTATAGATCTCGGGTGAAACTTTAAATTGAAGTCTTGTTGATATGGGGGTATTACTAACAGAGAAATAGAGTAAAGAACATGAGATGAAATCACTATATGAGTCATTTAAGCAAATAGTAAATCTGCTTAGTTTAAGCAGATCCAGAGTGGACTTTTGCCTTACCCTCGTATGTAATGTGCAGAAGCTATAAAGACAAAATTAAATAAGGAATTTATAAAAATATAGCATCTATTATATGTTTCATAATATTCTCTAAGCAATTAATATAAAATGGAATTATGTTGGAATGACTATAATAAAAACCTAAGTTATTTCTTTCCTAATACCTATGTTATTATTAGTTGGACCAAAAAATATTATAAAGCCAATCTTGCAAATTTAAAATTATTCAGTGTTCTTCAATACATTGTTGTCTTTTCTCAAATATTACGAAATATTCTTTCCATTCTTTTGTTTTCAGCTTTTATTAAAATCAAAATTGTACTCATCTCACATAATCAATGAAAAAATCATCCAATATATCTTGAGATATTTTATTCCAAGCTTAAAAAGAAAATATTGTTTTTACTGGACATTCACTATGTGAGACACATGCAAACATGTTCGATGTGATGTCATCAATTAACATTTTATGTTCTAGATTCCATAATCTTCATTTGATCAATGATGATGATATTTAACCATCTTAAGCAAAACTAGAGGTCCCGTTCATTAATGGCTGAAAACAGACTACAAAGAGAGGGGAATTTTAAAATTCAAAGTATTTTACTTAATATAAATAAAAAATGTAATATAATCAATCTTGTTATACATGAAATGCCCTACAATTGTTGTTTTATACATATTTTTGTAACTCGAATATTTAAGCGAGTTATTTGTATTTTATTATTTTAGCTGCCAATAAACCCCCATTTTTCTCATACAATTTTTACTTGAGTAACTGAGGCACTGAGCATCTCAAGCCCATCAAACCTTTATTACTTGTTTACAAACCTAGGTTCTACAGGTTTCTACCTGTGTGAGAAATAGAGAATAGATGGTGAGATAAGATCAGCAGTGTGTGATCCCAACTCTATGTGTGTGGGAAATCTGCTAAGATTATAATTTTTAATTCTATTTAAATAGCTAAAATTAAATATATACCTGAAATATTAATGATTTATCTATTGCCTTTTTTTAAATTATAAAGGTTTGAAGTTGTGAGATAATTATAATTTTGACATGTCTTGCCAAAACCTTCAATGAAATAACTCAGCCCAAAGTTAAACTATTTAAAAATATCCATAAATTGAGAGTCATATTTTACATGATGATTAAAAATTTTGAATTATACTAAGACCTAATTTATATGATTATAAATTTTCAACAAGAACATTATAATGGCTACATACTATTTTTAAAAACTAACTTAAAAATTTCAAATTGGGTCTCCAATTCATAAAAATTCCCCCCAAAAATAATAAAGGGAAAGAAAATGTGTTTTATTTAATGTAATTTCCCTTCATAATAATAAATAATTTTTTTAAAACATAACACTATTTTTCCTATTCGCAAATTAAATACTCAATGTCATGTTCATAAAAAACGAGGAAATGTTATAGTAAGCATAAAAAGTGAAATCTAGTTGGATTGAATAACACAGTGACAAGCTGTAATTAAGACTTTTGTCTTGTCTTTCAGCAAAGATGATGAGCGATTTTACTAATTTGTTTAAACTAGTATTTACATTTGAATAAATAAATTGTAGAACCTAATTTTAGGGAATTTTTTTTATTTAATTCAAATATTTAAAAAAAAAGTCTGACAACACAGGGGCTGTGTAAACTAAGCAGATTTCCCACAGGAGGGTTTATAATAGATAAATCTACATACTGGTAACACCACAGTGAATGATTAATTTTATTGAAAACTATTTACAATAGCTAGTAGAGTACTTTGAAACGAATCAGAATAATTTCTATCTCAATCACTCAGATTTTAGTAATCCAAGAACAAAGGAAGGGGGGGGGGGTCAACAGAACGTATTTGTTTGTATCTCATATAATAAAGCTTTTTGTTAAAACAATATTGGTATTTAACCTTGTAATGAAGTGATTCATGATGTAACAGCTTATTATTAATTAATTTTTATCAAGCTTATTATTATTATTATTAGTAATTTTCTGATACGGTGCAGAAGGCAATGGGAAACAACTGCATGTCCTCATGGCCCTCTTATTCCCTTGTTCGTTCCTGTGAAAACCAGGTTCACACATTCAATTACCAGGTGAGGCCTGGAGTACTACATATGTACAAATAGTCTAAAAATAAAAGCTTCCACACCATGT
This sequence comes from Riptortus pedestris, assembly GCA_019009955.1. Lineage (NCBI taxonomy): Eukaryota > Metazoa > Arthropoda > Insecta > Hemiptera > Alydidae > Riptortus > Riptortus pedestris. Next base: position 131,023,810 of record CM032233.1, on the reverse strand, counting down.
GAATATTTTCATTTTATATTACTTTTTATAATATAGTGTGGACAAAAATTCAACATGGTTTAAAAAATTATATTCTTGCAACTAAAATCGTAACTTGAGTTTAAAATTTAAAACTTGGTTTTAAGGAAAAATTATTTTTCACTTCATGATCCCTCTGAGATCCTGAGGAGAAACTAAAATTTAATAGCAATACATTTTTAAATGGATTCACCATGTGGTTAATTGTCTTAAAAATTAAAATAGTGAAATTTTAAGGGAATAGTACATTTAATTTCAAAATATGTCAATTATATGCTAACTTATCAAAATTTAAATGCAGTATAACAGGAAAAGTTGAGGCCTTTTGAGCCCTCATTACTCAAAAAGAAAATAGAAATCGATGGAAATAATTGAAATGATAATCACTTGGCATGGAATGACCTATTTTTGAATTAACAAATAATTCTACAATGAATGTAATGATTAATATATATAATGATATATATATATATATATATATATATATATATATTATTTATTCCAACCATTAAAGAATATTTAAGACAAAAATTAACATCAACAGACTATTACTTCACAGTTATTAACAGAACACGGAACAACAAACTCTTATTTTAATCGTTTTGGCCTAACAGATCAACCAAACTGTTACTGTGACTTTACTACTGAACAGACTTACAGAGACTTACTCTATGACTGCAAACTACTAATGGACCAAAGAGAAGACTTTAAAACATAATTAAAATGCCGACAAGATAATTGGTCTAAGAGGAAAAACTTTTATTTTATAAACACTAAAACTTTCATAAACAACTAAAAAAATTGCTGAGGAAATGTATCACTACCTGAGTTATTTAAAACTCAAATACAGTTAAATTAATTATTTATTCATCATTGAAACCTAAATTTGTTTTTAGTTTTTCTTTCTGTTGTAAATAATTTTATTTTACAAATATTTTATTTTATTCATAGTTAAAAAAATGTTATGTATCAAGCACACGTTATGTACAAATTGTTGTACGGGGCGTGCAGCTAATAAACTCCCTTCCTGTAGGCTTACTTCAGGAAGGAAATAAATAAAAAATTATATATATATATATATATATATATATATATATATATATATATATATTTCAAAGGAATTTTAAGAAGCAAGTGCAGTTAGATTAAACTAAAAAAAAAAAAAAATATTTTCTTAAAACTTAACTAAAGACATTTTACACATTTTGATTATTCTTTGTTTAAAATTAAAATAATGCAAACAATGCCTAAAGACATTAGTTATCTTAATTAATAAATAAATCATTATCATTTTACATCCCTCTCCTCCCATATAGCTAGCTCACTCTTTCTAAATGATGATGTTTCGTGCACAGTATCCCTTTTTTTAAAAAAAGCTGAACTGATTTATCTATACATTTTATAGTCATAGTTATGGAAATTGTTTGATGGCCCAATCATTTAAACAGGAATTTAGAGTTTCAAGATAACTAAAGACTTCATAATCTAGGACACCTATAAAAAATGTAAATAAAATAAGGCTTTATTAGAACAAAATTCATTACTTACATCTTAAGAAATCTGGATGGATTTTCTGGAACGTAATTGCATCTATATGCATATGTAAATACTTTCTAATAAACCACTGCTGCTCGCCCATAGATTTATTCCACACTTGCAAAAACATTTAGGCTCACTTCCAACTAAATACACTTAAACACTCCATTCCCCTTATAAACCTGCTTCAGGCATGAAAGTTCTATGAGAATAGCATTACTCTCTTAAATATTAACACAACACAGTTCAAACATTAAAATGACTCTAAGTCAATTTTGTTACTGACTGAAAAACAAAAATATTCATCTCGCTTACAATATGAATTTTGAACACCTGTTATATTCGTTATGTAAAGAAAATATTTTCACAATATATCGTACAAATGCAAAAATTAATGTAAAATATTCAGCAACAAAAAATGTATATAATGACAACAAGAATAAACAGATATGATAACGTGTCCTGTCACATTTTAGAAACCTCCTCAGAACTAAAACAATCAAAACCAAAGAGGTAGCGACTAACACACAACCTTCCAACTTAATTCTGAGTTGGTATTCTGGCAGGTCGAAGTGACTTCTAATGTATGTAGGATGAAAAAATTGTTGGCTACGCTTACAATATAATAATTTATTGTAACGGCAAAGCGCTTTCGATGCTGTGCATCATCGTCAGTGCCCTGTTGACACACAAACAACACACAATTTCCATAAAATATGTTAGACACATATAACAAAAAAACTTATCTTTCTTAGAACTAAATAACATATAAAACATAACGTAGAACTAAATAACATATAAAACACTTCATATATCAACAGTTATTTTTTATTAAATTAAGTGGGTATAAGTAGGAAGTTAAAGCTAACTGAAAGAAAGACTATTTGAACAAAGAAGAGAAAGGGAAACAAAGGAGAAGATAGCGGGGTCTTACTGAAGGTTTTCGATGTTGACCTGACGGCTCTTGGAGCTAGACTGGCTTTTCATTCCAGCTAGTTGAGGAGGCTATTGGTACAAATTTTAGAGGGCAGACATCCTCTTTAATATTAATGTTTTTCTTTGCCGTTAGAAGGTCCAATCTAATCTATAGTCCCCCAACCCGTTCCATTTTCCTTCCTTTAGGTAGGTAGTGTAAAACTTCCAATTGTAAAGAGCCTGGTCATGATTTTCAGCCACTAGGTGTTTTTTCATTTCACTTGCTTTTGTGGTGAAATGCTCTTTGACCCTTGTTTTTATCTTCCTGCCACTCTGCCCTACGTATGTATGTAGCTTCACAGGAATGACAAGATATCCGATAGACGCCAGACTTCTCCAGAGCGGAAACAGGATCTTTGGGGTTGGGGAAGAGATTTTTGAGGGTCTTCTTGCTCCGATAAGCCGTCTTGATGCCTGCTTTTCTCAATAAGTTTCCTATTTTCACTGAGATTGGCTTAATGAAGGGGATGCTAAGTGGGTAGCCGGAATCATCATTCCTTTTGTTGGTGGGGGTGATTTGCAACTCTCTCTCTCTCTCTCTCTCTCTCTCTCTCTCTCTCTCTCTCTCTCTCTCTCTCTCTCTCTCTCTCTCTCTCTCCTCTCTCTCCTCTCTCACTCTCTCACTCTCTCTGACTCTGACTCTCTCTCTCTCTCTCTCTCTCTCTCTCTCTCCTCCTTCTCTCTCTCTCGCTCTTCCTCTCTCTCTCTCTCTCTCTCTCTCTCTCTCCTCTCTTCTCTCTCCTTCTCTCTCTCTCTCTCTCTCTCTCTCTCTCTCTCTCTCTCTCTCTCTCTATCTCTCTCTCTCTCTCTCTCTCTCTCTCTCTCTCTCTCTCTCTCTCTCTCTCTCTCTCTCTCTCTCTCTCTCTCTCTCTCTCTCTCTCTCTCTCTCTCTCTCTCTCTTCTTTCTTCTCTTCTCTACCCTCTCTCATCTCTCTCTCTCTCTCTCTCTCTCTCTCTCCTTCTCATCTCTCTCTCTCTCTCTCTCTCTCTCTCTCTTCTCTCTCTCTCTCTCTCTCTCTCATCTCTCTCTCCTCTCTCTCTCTCTCTCTCTCTCTCCTCTCTCTCTCTCTCTCTCTCTCCTCTCTCTCTCTCTCTCTCTCTCTCTCTCTCTCTCTCTCTCCCTCTCTCCCTCTCTCTCTCCCTCTCTCTCTCTCTCTCTCTCTCTCTCTCTCTCTCTCTCTCTCTCTCTCTCTCTCTCTCTCTCTCTCTCTCTCTCTCTCTCTCTCTCTCTCTCTCTCTCTCTCTCTCTCTCCCGGTTTTTCTTCGGTGTCGTTTTTCCAACATTCTATCAACTAAGCTCTCAGTGTATCCGTTTTTGAGCGCTAAGTATTTGATGAAGGATAATTCCTGGTAGAAGTCCTGTTCTGATAGGGGGATATTGATAAGGCGGTCGATTAGAAATGTAAATCCCGACATTTTATATTGATTGGTGTGGTGGTAGGAGCACTGGGTTTTCTGTAGATATTAAACGAATGACGTCTCCCCTCTCTTCTTATTTGGAGATCAAGAAAATTTAACAGGCCCTCTTTTTCGACTTCTACTGTAAACCTAACAGACCTATGACAGCCATTAACGTAATTTAAAAGGGCATTGACTTCGTTACGCTACCTTCAAAACTTATAAATATGTCATCCACATAGCGGACGTAAAAGTTAATTAAATTGTAACATGGCTTTCTCGGTGACATGACGTATTTCGTCTCCAAGTGTTCCATAAATAGGTTAGCTGCAAGCGGTGATATTGGAGAGCCCATGGTCAAACTTGTGGATAAAGTGTAAAATTTATTTTGGAATTTAAAGTAATTTTGATTAAAACAAAGGGCAAGCAGATCTAAAAATTCCTGGGATATGACAGGGTTTACATTTTTAATTTTGAAAATTGAATCAAATACATAGAGTACATCTTTGGGCGGTATGTTGGAAAACATATTCATAACATCCAGAGATGCTATAATCCTCTCTTCCGGAAAGAGTTTGTCTGGGTTTGTAATTCTCTTGACGAATTCCGTAATGTTTTTGATAGAGTAGGTAGGATTAAATTCTACAATGTTATTAAATTTTGAGATAAGAGTTTTAGCTAATTTTTCCGTAGATGCCGAATTGAAAGAGACAATGGGCGTAAAGGTATGTCTTGTTTGTATGTCTTTAGGTGGCAGTAAAGGCGCGGGGGCAAAGGGTTCATTAGGGTCACATATTTTCTTTCAGATTCGCTCAAGAGATTATGTGCATTTTTTATAGCTTTCCTAGCGGCTTCATTGTATTTTCTAGTAGGGTCCGATTCTAATTGAACACATTTTAAATCTCTGATTACTTCTAAAACTTTATCGTCGTATGTTTTTCTATTCATTATCACGCATGTGGCGCCTTTATCTGCTCTAGTAACTATAAGGTTGTTTTCTTTAATTTTATTTATTAACTTATTAATTTCAGGCCAATCCCGACACCTCGTTGATTTTTTGAATTCTTTATTATAAAGATAGTTTTCAATTTATAATCTTATCTTTCGAATTTCTGGTCTGTCAGCGTCAATAGATTCAATGGCTGCTATAAGTTCGATCATTTCTTCTCTATGGGGAGGGAGTGAGGGACAATATTTCAGTCCTTTGTTAAAGATCTTGATCTCCTCTTCTGAAAATTGAATGTCACTTAGATTTATTAGTCTAGGAGCAGTTTTGAAACTGTTTACGTTCTCAGCTGTGTCGCGTATTTTATCCTTTTGAGAAATATTCGTTTTTTTTTTTTTTTTTTTTTTTTTTTTTTTTTTTTTTAACAGGATTAACACTAATATTACATGGTCGCCTCGGATTGGTTAGAGGCTTTTTAAGTGCGTTGATTTTCTTATTTATAATAGAATCTTTGAATTCTAACTTTTTTGAATGCATATTTTTTACCTGGGCTGTGAACGTATCCCAATCACTGCTCCTAGACTTAACATGCTTGTGTATTAAATTTAAATAAAAATATAAATTATCTCTTATGCTGTACCATTTTTTTAATTCGTAGCGGAGTATAATCTTTTTAAATTTTAATAGTAGAGGTCCCGATATACTTAATTTATACAACATATTATTGACATAAGTTGGGGAAAACTCCTAATCTAACACAGGTTTGGTTAAAACACACGTTTCTACATGCAATTCCGTGTTTTATGTGCATCTTAATGTATAATTTTTTGAGGTAATCAATGTCCATTATTTTTATATCTTCAATTTTCTTACGTGTAACAGTGTGCCAATGGTTAATGGTTTTTTCATCCTACATACCTTACAACTTAAGTTTAGAAAATAGAGTTGGCTGTAATGAAGAATTAAAAACATGATTAATGTGAAATCTCATAGCGGCAAACCCAACATACCAAGGATTTTCAATAAAAGCAAAAAGAATTAACTTTGAAGTAAACTAGCAAAAATACAAATAGAATAGCTACAGTGGAGAAAAACATTATTTGTACACCTCGTTTTTGTTTAAAAAATAAATTGAAAAAAAATCATTTGAGTTTACCCAATAACAAGTACAGCTAAAACTTGTTAAATATCAGTAAACATTTAATTAAAAGCCTTGATCATAATATAAAAAATATTTTAAAATAACATAAGCACCAGGAAAAAAGTATTTGCTCACTTTTTTTTTGTTTGTAGATAAGTAAAAAGGTCTGTTTTATTTGCTAGTTGTTTTTAACTTTCTAGAGTATACTCCTGTTCTTTTTTTGTCAGAATTCTAATATATTTCAATTGTGTAAGATCTACATATTTTTAACTGCTTAATAATACCCATAACAAGTGAACTGAGTGCTGCCTCTCTCTAAAGAGTGATTTCATTTCGCAACCAACAAAAATCGTATCGTGAAATATCAGATTTCTTGAGTCTTAATTTTTCTAAAGTAAGATAGGTAATTAAGAGATATGAAGAATGAGGTTCAACTACAAATAACCGACGGAAAGGCCGTCCCAGGATACTAATTGAAAAAATAAAAATTGGAGCTCATAAAAATCCACCAGTTAGTGGAGGTGACCTAGCAAATATGGTCGAATCAACTTCTGGGGCATATGTCAGCGTGAAAAAGGTAAGGAATGTTTTGAATTCTAAAGGTCTTTATGGCAGAGTCTCGAGAGATAAACCTTTTGTTAGTGAGATAAATACGTTCTTTTGCTAGAGAATACATTAATAAGCCCATCAGTTTTGGAGGAAATGTGCTGTTCTCTGATGAGAGTAAGTTTAAATTGTTTGGATCTGACGGACGAAACCATATATGGGATAAATGAGGAACTGAAAAATCAAAACGTTACGGTTACTGTGAAACGTTGGGATGGTAATGCAATGGTTTGGGGGATGCATAGCTTATAATGGAGAAGGAAATATTGTACCAATTGAAGTTATTATAAATGCAGAAGGTTATATGAGAATTTTTGTAAGATTTAAGTTTCATTTTACTAAGCAAGAAGTTTTTCATTTGAATTATATATGTATTATTTATTATATTATCATTTTTTTATATTACCTAAATTCATAATTTATATAAAAAAAAAAAACCTGGTGTGCAAATACTTTTTTCCCCTACTGTAGGTAAAGGCATAATTTTGAATAAAAGAAGAGTGATGGCTGATTTAAAAGAAATAAAGTGTTATTTCATACGAGCTTGGTGCATTAAAGAAATTATACTTGTCAAAATTATTTTTAAAATCCCATTGAAAAAATTATATATATACACTAGCTCAGATACCCGGCTTCGCCCGGGAATTCATTTGAGGCTGGATGGTGATGGTATTTTTTTGGCAGGCTTTACTTTGCACAATATTTTCACATTTACCCGTCCCAGTGTTTAGTGTTAATACCAGTCATTTCTGTGGATTTGTTAATAATAAAATTTGTAAATTCAGGCCTCCCTTACAACCCCCACTCATGCCCGTCCCTAGAAATGTTAGTATGGCTTATTATAAGGAAGGCGTTAGTGCTAATACACATACCGAGTGTTTTATTTAGTTCAGTTGAGTCTTTTGTGCCGAATAAAGTTGTTGACTCCCGCTATAATTTTTAGCGTATGACGCCTTTATACTTCGGTATACGACGACATTGTGTATAACAAAAGTTTCTCTAAATAACAAAATAAACAACTTTAGTTATGTGCATATTTGCCGAAACCCCAATAGGAAACGAAATATCACTACTTTTAATTTCAGGCCTCCCTTATAACCCCCACTCCTGCCGTCCCTAGAAATGTTAGTATGGCTTATTATAAGGAAGACGTTAGTGTTAATTCACATAGCGAGTTTGGTTTAGTTCGGTTGAGTTTTTTGTGCCAAATAAAATTGTTCACTTCCGCTATAGGTTTTAGTGTATAATGCCTTTATAGTTCGGTATTCGACGATAGTCTATATAACAAAACTTTCTCTAAATAACAAAATAAACAACTTTTGTTATGTGCATATTTGCCAAAACCCCAATAGGAAACGAAATACTGCTATTTTTAATTTCAGGCCTCCCATATAACCCCCACTCTTGCTCGTCCCTAGAAATGTTAGTATGGCTTATCATAAGGAAGGCGATAGTACTAATTCACATACCGAATTTGGTTTAGCTCGGTTGAGTCTTTTGTGCCAAATAAAATTGTGGACTTCCTCTATAGTTTTTAGCGTATAACTCATTTATACTTCCGTATACGGCAAAAGTGTATATAACAAAAGTTACTCTAAATTACAAAATAAACAACTTTTGTTATGGGCATATTTGCTGAAAAAGCAATAGGAAACGAAATATCGCTATTTTTAATTTCAGGCCTCCCTTATAACCCCCACTCCTGTTTGTCTTAGAGAATATTAGTATAGCCTAAAGTCTAAGTTGGGCTAGTAGTAATATACATACCAAGTTTCATAAAATTCGGTGCAGCCGTTTATGCGTGAAAAGGTAACAAACAAACAAACAAACATACACGAAAGAAACAAAATGCAGTTATGGTGTCTATGACATGTGAAACGAAAAGTTATCGTGAAATTTCGCGAAAAAAATCAATGTACAGACAGAGGTTACAATTTTATATTTATATATATATATATATATATATATATATATATATATATATATATATATATATATATATATATAGAGAGAGAGAGAGAGAGAGAGAGAGAGAGATAAATAATCATTACATTCATTGCAGAAGTATTTGTTAATTTGAAAATGGGCCATTCCTACCCAAGTGATTATCATTCCAATTATTTCCATTGAACTGTTTTCATTTTAGTATATTTTCTAAGTTTTGTTTTCTTTATGAGTAATGAGCGTTCAAACGGCCCCAGGTTTGCCTGTTATTCTGCATTTTAATCTTGATAAGTTACACATAGAATTGAGATATTTTAAAACTAAATGGACTACTCCCTTCAAATCCTAACCCTCTATTCGACATGGAGTTGGTTGTAATAAAGAATTAAAAATATAATTAATTCGAAAATTAAAATTGAGTTTCAGAAAAGAAACTAATTATAGACAATTCGACAGGCTTCAGAAGACGTAAGGAATGAAGGACGTTGAATTCACTATATCTTGCATTGTAAATTTAGCAGCGAAGCCTAAGAAGCTGAAATTATAACAGCATTGCTCGATTTGGAACGTCCGTTTGATACTATTAAACTTAAGCGTTTTTAAAAATGGCCATAAAATATGAGAGTGAATGGCAAAATCTTAGGACGGCTAATGGGCATTTTGTTTCATTCATGACATTTGTGTTTAGCAGCTATTGAGTTCGTACTTCTAACGCAATTTTCGAAAAATTTCCTCATATGTCCACCTTTCCCAACCTAGATGACGAAAATGAGGACTTTTCAAAAATATATATTCAGTGGTTAAAAAAATTATTCATACATTTAAGTTTATTATCCAAAAATATTTTAACTTGATATCAGGACAGATAGCTATAAGCAACAACGTTTCCCATTATTTTATTCCTATGCAAAAATTAAAAATAAATACAATTTCTTCAATAAATTTAATTTCTCAAGGCAAACAAATTATTCATACACTTAATAAGCAATTCATGAACATGAAGTAAATCTATTTGTTTTGAGATTTTTAACTCCAATGAAGCCCATAAATGTTCTATCGGGTTAGACCCGGTGAATGTGGTCGTGTTTAGAGCATTTTGTTTATTGATTAGCTTGTTCCTATAACTCCCTCAACATAGGAGTTAAGAGAAAATGTATAGAACAAGGACACAACATCAATAGTTTAAAAATTTTGGTCCTATAACATTTTTGGACTCATAGTAACGGAGATATTTTGAATTTTAAAATTCTCCCCTCTTTAAACGCTTTAGAAAATTCAAAATATCTCCGTTACTACGCGTTTAATCGAAACGAGTAAATATCTAGTTTGGTAACAACCAAACAATATGCGGTAACAATTATTGTTTGATCGTTACCAAACTCGATATTTACTCGTTTTATGCAAAAAGAAAAACCTTCAAGTGGGAAGTCTGCTTAGTTTATGCAGCCCCTGCGTGACGGACTTTTAGTACTTATACTTCCAGAGAAAAAAAAAAACCTCCAATTCTTCACAAGTTTTTTATTTCAGCGCTAAGCGCTTTAGAAGACTATTGTTTCCATCTTCAGAGGTACATACTTGCATGCGCTCATAGGGAAAGACAGCAAGTGACACCTTAGAGGTTAGTACTTATCATAGTGCAAAGACTGAGCAAGAAACAACTAATCCTAAAGGCTATATTCCAAATCCGACTGAGAAGTGGATTTTAGATGGTCCATTAGATGTACTTACACATTATAACTTGAAGCCAGAAATATGAACCGATTTACCATCTTTGAACACTACTCGACACTAACCATATTGATAAGACTCTAATATTTATGTTAAAGATGTTGATTAATTCCTTGATGTGTTAATAAAAACTGCCAATTCTCCACAATGTTTGGAAGGTAGGGTTTTAGGTGGAGCAATTTCAGAGCTCTCAGCCAAAGCATTCCATAAGCAAATAAAACTTTATGGAGCATTAGGGCCATTAATTGTTACCTTGATCTGCAACTGTCATCTACCAGCCCCCGTAATGTTTATGTTTCAGCTCCAGAATTCCTCAATGAGTGTAAAGAAATATAAAGAAGACACAACTATAATTGTTAGATCCTAAGAAATGTGTTACAGCTCCTTCAACCTATCCTTCCCAACATGGTTTTTGAATTGGCTGAGGCTTGATTAAAACAATGGATGGTCTTACCAGCTCCTGAATAGATTGTGTTAAGGATATTTCTCAAATATTAGAAAATATAAGAGCAATATTTTTCAAACAAAATCTGTATGTAGTAGGATTCTGTAGAGTATTTTTTATGATAGTTATCTGTTAGTTTAATGTCTGTTGTAAATTATAGGGTTTTTTTTTTCACATGGCTGGATTGGGTAATAAAAATATATATCAAAACTTATACATAGTTCTTTATTAGTGGCTTACATTCTACAACACCTAAAATACAAAAGTGTTTACTAATTATACAATAATACATTGAAATTCAATGTATGATTTCTTCATTTTTTTTTTTTTATTTCTGTATCAAGTCATTTGAAGAAAATATCCTTGCACATGAAGTATTTTTTTTTTTCATAAAAGCTCTCTCAGATTTCTACATAAATGAATAATAAAAAAAATGTTTAAAATTACATTTTTATGTATGTTTACAAGATATTGATAACATACATTTTGTTCTCTAAATAATCATCATTAATTTATTTCCCTCAGCGATTATAATTGTTCATTTCTAATGTCCCTGAAAACAATTTTATTTAAACTTCATTTATTCTACAGATAAGTAAAATTAAACTGCTCTCTTTATGTTATTTCTTAAACTGACATTAGAAGAACAAGGTTTGATCAATGACAAAGGAGATCCATTTAAGAACATTTTTGTTTTTTACTTTTAAATATTTAATACCAATATTCTGCAGCTCTATCAAGATTCTTAAAATTACTGTCAATAATCAAATTGTATTTATGTTGCATATAAATAAATCCTTGAGAATCAATTGAGAAAACTTCAAGAATTTATCATAAATAAAATTGTAAATTATTTACTGTGTTATGTTCCTTAAATTGAAGACTTGTTAGAAGTTATGTAATTCCTCCTTCAAGTATAGTCAAATATGTTTAATTTTAGATGAAATAAGTATTACATATCATCAATAATTAAAATTATTAACAATGAAAAACATTGGTAATTTCAGTTTGTTTTTATGATATACCCTTGCACTTTTCAAACTCAAAGTTTTCACTTATAAATGAAATTCTAATTTACGTTATACGTAATTTTCATTAGTCATATATACATACACATATATATAAATATTTCGAAAGCAGTTCTAATGACCACAGTATAGATGTTTTTAGATACACTTGAAATACATTTCTGGGATAGTATAAAAAAGAGGTATATTCAAAAGAATACCAATTTAATTAACAATTTTTAGAGCTAGGAGACAGGCAAAATATGGACGTAAATAATAATAATAAATTAGGAAAAATATTAAGAATTCTTATCTATGATTTGTTAATAGCTTCAAGCCAGACCCTTATTGAGAATTAATTCTGGGTACACTATAAATAATATGATGTCAATTTTATTCAAAATTAATATTTTACAAAACCATAACTTGATGTATTTTAATGACATTAAATAAGTTATATGTTAATCAGTTATAAAATTTAAATATTTCTGGCAAGATTTATGGAGAAGTTCAATAATTCAAATAATGGTTTTATAAAAGAGACAAATTGAATGTACCCCCTTTTCTACAGATAAATAGTATATACATTAAATAGATTTCAAAAAGTAATTAATTATTGCACTAATCAATTTATGAAATATGTGGCCGTGATTAATATTTAAATAGGTATATCTAGTCGACGAATTAATTATTAAATAAGTTCAATTTAAAGAATAAATGAGCTTAAGTAGAACAAAATGAAACTTATAAAAATAATAAAATCAGCATTTACTAAAAATTTCTTAATAAAGATTCATTAGTCAGTCAGTAGAATACACCAATTAAAATTAATCCAAATAATTTTTAAAAAACAAACAAATCCATTAGTAGAATGATAATATTTCTTAGACCCTTCAAAGTATGAATACAAGATCACTTATTCTATGGTCAAACAAAATTATTTGAATAATTTTAACTAAGTGTCAAAATGTAATTTTAGATTCCAATGATTCTTTGTGATAACTTTAAAAAAACATCTTTTATTCTATTATTTTTTAATTTTTTATTGGTTACAAAACAATTGATGATGAAATCATTCAATAATGAAAAATCTGTCAATGGCTTATAATAAATTACACTTGTCAAGACTTTGCTATGTATTCTCAATAATAAGCTAGTAAATGTGGCCTCCATTAAGAGATTGGACAATAGTTTTGTATTTAATTGTGGGATCATTGATTTGAATTTAGTTTAGTTCTATTTGATTTTCAATTTAGTTTTATGCAGTTACCAGATTTTAGATGCATTCTGTCATTGGAAGCTCCTGTACATGATTCTTCTCCAACTGTTCTGCGACACCTTCGATGAATTGATTGTACGCTTCTGAATACATGTTTTTCTCTAAGAAATATAATAAAAGCCAGTCACTGAAAGAGGATTTCAAGCAAACTGTTCTCATCTGTCTTCTAAAAGTTTTACTTCTTCCAATACACAAGATGCGATATCGAAACCAAGGACTAAAAGTTGCAAATCTGTTTATAAAATATATTGTAGAGAGAACAGCAACAAGAGCAAACCAATACCACAGAAATAGATAGACTTTATCGTGCAAATGATTAGCTGGAAGTTCACACATAGCATCTTGTAATTCATCAGTTCCAGAGATTCCGAACATTAAATAACTGCACTTAGCTTTCACTGGAAAAACACGAGCCATTGGAGTCACTTCTTCTTTCTTCCACAATAAGCTTAAAACATCGATACCATAAGTAAGGAATCCTCCATTTAGGAAGACATTCATCAGATAAATTTGTCCAATAACATTAAAGAAAGCTATCAACTCACAACACACAAACCCCACTGTGTAGCATCCTCTATTCTTAAGTGACTTTATATAATAACTAACAGACTTTTTAACTCGGTCTTTCGAGATTGTCATGTTTTCTCCATAATCATTCTGCAGGCCGTCTAACATAGCTTCAACTCGACCACCTTCTATATTATCCCATACATAACGAGGTAAATAAAATAACCCTGCTTGGAAGAAAAGAACGAAAGCTATCCACTGGTAGTAGGTCAAATACGTGCTATATTCTTGATATGGTCCAACACCTGCATACACCACATCCAATCCTGGCCGACCTTTATTATTATATGTAAACATTGCTTGAGTCCAACAGTGAATGTTCATTTGACTTTGATTTAAAGGCTCGTCGGTAGAAAAACAGACTATCGCTTCACCCACAAAATAGAAAGTTGCCACCATAATAGAACACACTAGAAGAATAAATACTGATAATCCCTGGAGTTGAGAGGCCTTATTGTCAAAATAAACTTTGTTTCCCTTTAAAATAGGGCTAAGTGGAAGTAAATTTTCTAACATATTCATAGTGGAAAGAGATAGAGAGGTACAATGAGGCTAAGGTTACACTAGAGTACAGTCATACGCCCGCTCTCCAACCAATGGCGCATGCCCAGATTTCTGATTATCTTATGTCCCTCATTAAATATAACACCTCTCAAAACAGTATTTTGTAGAATCTATCTGCTATTAATTCTTTACATAATTTATTACTTGAAAATGAAATGTTAGTTTAGAGCACACAGGTGTATATTTTTATTTAAAATAATTTTAAATGGAAAAATGTTTAAAGGGCGAAATTTTTAATAGATTGGACTTATCCGCAACAGATATTCGAACCTTATATATAGATGGGGCTCAGGTTAGCCATGCGAGTTAAAGCGTTGACCTTTATCTCATATGGTAAACCTAGAGTAGCGAGTTCGATTCTTGCCTGGGCAAAGGAAATTATTTAGTGACGAAATTCATTAAATAACGTCCTAAAATCCCACCCTGGCTAGAAAAGGGTGGTAACCTGTAGATAACCCGTCCCGATTAGCCTAAGTTGCAAAAAGTGGACGTTAATAAATAATAATAATAATAATATATAGATGTCATCAAGGACTCGGTGAAAATTACTATTTATATAATTCTTTAGTTATTGGTTGGTTATGGAGTTACTTATTGCTGTTTTTCGTTTCAGCTACTCATCTTATTTTCATTTTACGTATTATATTGTCAATCGTTTGCTGTTCAGTTTACGTGTCACCTCTTGTTTACATAGAGAGTTTGTTTTACTCAGGGAGAAATAGAGAATAGAAAATGAAGTGACGTCATCTTTGGGTTATATAATCTCTGCAAAAGGTACTTTTTTTTAATACGATGAGGACGTACGATAATTTAAGACATTTTTGAACGGAATCGTGAGAGCAACCTCAATGGGTGATTTGACCTGTATAATCTTCCTTACCGTTCATTACCATAATAGTATCTATCTCAAATTATGTTGCACAGATGGTTCGACTGAGGGGCTACATTTCTAAGGGAAAAGTGTTAGAGGTGAGGCGGTGTGGAATGCATGGTGTGATTCAACAAGGAAATATACCTTTGTCACGCCCCCCCCCCCTGCTACTAATTCGGGCCTCTTTAAATATAATACTGAAAACTTGATAAAACTAAGTTAAATAAAATTTTATTTGCAGCTGTTTGTTGCGTAACAACGAACAAAAAAGAATGCAATATTCCTACACCAGGCCGATTTTAAATGTAAAGATTGTTTATCTCTTCCAAATTTTACGACTTCCATTCACTATTATGGCGCAGAATAGAATTTTTTGAGAAAGCAAAACAAGAAATAAAAATGAAAAAAAAAAAAACAGTTGCTTGTACACATTGAACTAGAGAGGTCCCATGGCTAAACTGAGAGTCAACCCCTTAAACGTGCTCAGGTTATCAAGAGGTACAATCTTTTTCTGTGTATACGTAAAGTAATCAGTTACAACATGAAGCCTATCTTTTTTTATTTCTTGATCAACGTTCTTGGGATCACTGCTAAAGCAATTAACTCCTCTGAAAACTTTGTGAATCGCTCAACAGTTCCAGTGAAGTATGTGGTAGTTGAAGAAAGCTATTCCAATGAAATGGCCCTTAAACACGGTTCTTCGGTATCAATGGAGTGGGACGAGATAATTGCAACATTTATAATAATGTCTTTTGTACTGTGGCTCTTAATTTGGAAGTGTCCTTGCCAGGTAGTCCTTCAAGGCATTGGGAGATTTGCAGGAGATATGGCGGCACATGAACCAATCTTACCTTTTTACTAGTACTTGTATATCTAAAAATGTAAATAATTCTATGTCTTTCATACATTGCATTAGATTTAATCAAGCAATGTACTCTGTCTTCCAAAGTTTATATTCTTTTCAACTTACAACTTAGTTGTGACTTCTAGTCTTAAGAGAAATTATAACTCCATTGCATTTTTCATGGAAATAGAACCCATTGTAAGAGCCATGACCATATATAGTAGAATACTGAAGATGAGGGAATGATGTTATTGGCCGGTTTTTATCCATTAGTTATTGTGAATGTTGTTTTCCATTAAAGAATTTTAGGTTATGATAAATGTATTAAGAGCCCAAAGTTTTTAAGAGTGTGTCTAAGAAAACGCTTGTTAGGTTTCAGCTATAGCTAGTTGCACTATTTTGTACCACATTGTATAAAATTTATAAAAACCCATATTAATTGTTCTGTAACACGTTCATACTTATTGCTTTGATCTGTCGATATTATGAAACTTTCACGTTATTATAAATGAAGCAATTTTTAAATCTTAGTAGTTCATTTTAATATTCATCAAAACATAGGTATAAATTTACCTTTAAATTTATGTTCACTTATTGGGACTCAGGTTAGCCATGTGAGTTAAAGAGTTGATCTTAATCTCACATGGTAAACCTAGAGTGATGAGTTTGATTCCTGTCTGGGCAATAGGAATTTACTTATTGACGGAATTCATTAAGTAAAATCCTTAGCCCGCCTTGGCTAGAAAAGGGTGGTAACCAGTAGAGAACCCGTCCCAATTAGCCTTAGTTGCAAAAAGTGGACGTTAATAAATAATAATAATAATTATTGAAGCTAAATTCATGAAATATTAAAGTTTATCAGAATACTATTTCAGTCATGAGCTTTGTCCATAAGATTTCAATTTTATCATGTCTATTTTGTGTTGGAAGATTAGAATGTTCATCAGAAATCTGTACAAACTGGTAAATATCATCTTATTTTTGTCTTTTTGCATTTTAATACCAAAACATTCATAAATATGTGTCAGATTATATTACTGTAATTTAAGAAAGCTATTGATAATGTTTGTTGTATTTTCAAATTACTCTCCTGCTGTTTTGATGGCATCAGAGATTGAAGTTTGTGACTTCTAGTTTCTAGTATCTTCTCTACTACCTGAAAGCTTCTCTAGCCATTGTTCACCACCTATATTTATTACATAAAATATTTAAAAAAGTTTTCCATTTTTATTATTTTTTTTGTAAATTTCACATATTATTTTAAAAATAATAATTACATATAATTAACACTCTGGCCAACCATAAATTGGATCTCTAGATGAGTAATTAGAAGTTCACCTCGTATACGCAGAAATTAATTTGTTTTCGTTTTTTTAGAATAAAACTAGAAAAATTGGTTTGTTTGTGGTCTCATTTTATTCATTTATTTTTAAATCTTAATTTTCACATTCATTTTATGTCTCTCCTAAACATCCTCCATGTCTTGCTTTTGTATTAGTCCTTCAATAATGTTTTCTTTTAAGCCAGAAGCAGCCTGTGTAAAGACTATTGTATTTATATTTTTGTCCTTTGAGGAATTAAATAAATTTTGAACAAAAACTACTGTGAAACCTTCTTTTGGTGTAAATTACCATTTTGTTACCTTTGAAATTAAAACTGTTGGATAGGTTAGGATATGGGTTTATGGGCAATAAACATCTAGGTTATTACACCCTTGATTTATGTACAACTAAGAGTTATACTGTGTGTTTATTTGCTTTATTTTATTCTTTGAAATTTTGGTATTTATTTTCTTCAATCTAGCTTAGTAACAGGTTAAAATTATTTTATTTAAAATAAACATACAATCACAGACATTGAATACATATACGCATACATGCTTTTATCCTAAGAACACTATAAAATATATAAATCAGTCAATTATTAGTACTAACAATAAAATTTGTTTTATATATATCGTATACGTATGTTTCATTTTTATAATTATTTTATTTTTGTTTTATATATATAGTATACATATGTTTTATTTATATAATTATTTTATTTCTGTTTTATATATATATATATATATATATATATATATATATATATTACTCTTTTTTTTATACAACACAAGGCATATATTATTATAAACTACTATTATTTATGTATTAAAAGTATACATACAAATACAGACAGACGCACACAACACTTACACACATTATACTATGGGTAATAAAGTATTTTTTCTTTGAAAGACAAAAAATATTTCAATTTAATAATTTCTACTGATGTTTACACATTTATATATAAATATGTTTTATACAACAATTTTTCAAAGTCTCTTTTTTCGGTTATACTATTTTTCAGAGTTGCACTTACAAAGTTTGGGGCCTCATATCTTGTTAAAAAGTCCGTCACACAGGGGCTGCATAAACTAAACAGATTTCCCATGCGAAGGTTTGCAATAGTTAAATATGCATAGTGGTAACACCACCGCAAATAAGTGGATAAATACAAATGGTAATGAGAAATATTTCAGTTACAAGTTAATAACTCTACAATGGAAAGCATCTGAATTGTAAACAAACAGGCCAGCCAACCTGAATTCTAGACCAGAAAGAAAAACCATTAATGACATATATCTGAATATAACATATTAATTTTATTGAAAACTTTTACTATAGCCTCATTTTCATCATCTGCTGGGTAGGATCGATGGACTTTTGAGAAAATGTTTCAAAAATCACGTCATGAGTATGACCTCAATAGCTGATTTCCCTCAAGGGAAATATGCTAAAAGGTTGATGTCCTTTAATAGTTGGAATATTTTATCAATGGCCTTGGGTGGGTCTTGTAATGCTTGTGCTGTGAATCGGGGTATTTTATTGGCTTTAAAATTCTCTGCATTCTTCTGTAATATATTGGATTGTTAGGGGAGCTTTGCAGGTATCGCATGTTGGGTGAGGTCGTTTTGTTATTAAGTGGATGTGAGTTGAATTCATGTGACCAATGTGCAACCTCTTAACTACCAGTTCCTCAATTCTGCAGCCTCTCTCCGAGCTTGTCCATGGTTTTACTGTTGTTTTTAACATTTTTAATTTATTGGTCATGGGTATCTCTTCTCACATTGCTTCTCATCTGGCCCGTACTCTCATTTTTAGAAAATTGTACAAATTTATAACCCAAAATGAGCCATTTCCATTTTTACTGAACAATTTCTAAATCTACACTACATCTTTTGCTGTGCAGGGTGTTTATTCAGCCTTCTTATTCTTTCTAGACACCAATAATTTTATTGCCAAGCCAGCAATAATAGTTTCTAATAAACATTTAATAAAGATGTTTATATGCAAGTTTTTCCTTAATTTAAATTCTGGAATTAAATTACAGTGATGTTCACATTTTTCCTTCAATTTATGGAGGTCCAATTTTTACCTCCAATATTAACCGAGTTATTCATGCTTTCTTGTTTTCAGCCTTCCGTAAACTCCCTTTTCTATTGTTTACATAGACTTACAAGATAACTACTCTTCACATAATATAGATTTTGCAAAGCCCTCAGGAGATGAAAACCTTCAGCAATCTGATTATAATCAACCCATCACCTCATGGGAACTACAAAAAGCCATCAACGACCTAAAACCCTCAGCACCGGGTCAAGATGAAGTCCACAATCTAATGCTAAAAAGCCTACCTAAATCAGCAAAACCCAGAATATTGTAATTTACAACAGGATCTGGGAAACTTCAGTTTGCCTAGACCAATGGAGAGAATCAGTAGTCATTCTCATATTAAAACCTGGTGAAAACAAATTGTCCACCAATAGCTACAGACCTATCGTACTTACTAGTTGTCTTTAAAAATTATTCGAAAAAATAATAAATATACGATTAATGTGGGTAATCAAAAAATATAATTTGTTAATGGACAATCAATGTGGCATCCCCAAACACAGGTCAACTATTGACGGGCTTGTAACTATGGAGGCTGAAATGTATAATTGATTTATCCAACAGCAGGAAGCTATAGGCATATTCTTTGATATTGAAAAGGCATACAATATCATAAATAGCAGTTCAATAATACGCACGCTTTTCACATGGGGTATCAGAGGTAAGCTAGGCAACTTCATCTAAACTTTTCTGGCGAAAAGATATATTAGAGTTAGAATTGGCGACACCTTCTCAGATATCAAAGAAACATTATTCGGCATCTCACAATTTTTGCGATAGCGATAAATTCAATAGTTGAAGTGATACCCCGGCCAATATAATGTTTCCTCTTCGTGCATGACCTCACCATTTTCCTCATATTCAGAAATAAAAACTGGGTGAAAAGAATACTACTAAATGTTCTCAGCAGTCTCCAAAATTGGTTGAATAGAAACAATTTTCAGTTATCTGTCGAGAAGACCAAATGTATTTTGTTTTCCACAAAATGCACTCCAAGCCCACATCCAGTACTCAATTTGAATGATAATATTTTAAATTTTCATGAAGAGGTAAAATTTTTATTTTTGACATTAGCCTCAATCTCAAAGACCAAAGTTTCAAATGACTAGGAATCATGAGAGTCCTAGCAAACACTTCATGAGGAGCAGATCGTAAATCCATGATAACACTTTACTCCAGCCTAATCAGATCTAAAATAGACTGCAGAAGTGTGGTATGTATACTCATCGGCATATATTAGAAATCTTCTACTTCTGGACTCAATTCACCACACGGGTATTAGACTTGCAACAGGAGGTTTCAGAACCAGCCTCATAGTTAGTCTATGTGGAGAAGCCTCTTTATCACAACTTGTGTTTTGATACCATGCATTGATCAACACATATATATCCAAAATGAAGCTGCTATTTAGGAATCCGGTGCATAATTATATCTTCCACCCACACCACATCCGATTGTACAACAATAAACAATACCACCGAGCACCATTTGGTATTCGGCATAAACGAGTAGAAGAAGGCTTTTTCATTCCTTCATTATTTTTTTTTCTTAGACAAAAAGTTGTTCAGTTAACGTTTTTGCTTAGAATATATTAAATTAAAATTTTTCCTTTTGTTTTAGTACACCCATTTAACTTTAACTGCTATTAAAAGTAATGACTATTATCCAAGACAGAAGAAATGCAAAATATTGAAAACAATAGAGAAATGAATTCAAAAGTCTATCTTTGTTTAACATTTTAAATTACTAAAAAACAAAAATATTTTAATTGAATGGCTTAAAGGTGAAAAGAAAGTTAAAAACTTGTGACTCTGAGCCTTTCTAATGGTGTCAAAAATTTATAAATTAAGAAAATGATTAGTAGTAATTAAAAAAGGAATAATAACATCTGATTATAAAGTTTGTAATAACAAATTAAATAACTAATTCTTTGAAGAAACTCCATATAATTATGGTAAATCTCTAGCTATTAAAATTCATTTAAAAAAGCATCAAGATAATAGTAGAATGTAAAGTAGTAGATAATCAATTTGTTATAAAAATTGAAGAGATATCCTCCAGTATTATTAACAAGCCTAAAACTACAGTCAACGTATAGAGTTTAAACAAAACTTGGAATATTAAGATGTACGAAAAGCTTTTTGATATGTACAAAGTCACATGAAATTATAAAACCTTATGAGTATCATAAATAAACCCACCAATTAAAATGTACTTAGTCAAAATAATTTAGTTTCCATTACAATGGAAAACTCAAATCATTAACAAACCTCTAGGGGGTACTCATCTTCTTGGCCAAGCTGGATTTGAGTGCCCCCTCTCAGAGTACTTCCCCTAAGGTGTTTTCTTCTTCTTCATTTTACAATACTGGCAAAATCATAGTTTCAAAAACCAACATTCAGGCTAATCAGAGTAGACGGCTGCATTTTAGGATAAAGCGTGTTAATATGACGCAGTGGTTAATAGGTGCATTTGAATTCCAAGAGAATAAACCATCAATCACCTTTGGCTAAATCATACTGTAGAGACTAGGAAGCAGGTTGGAGGTGGTGGAATCCTTCCCCCAAACATGCCACGTGTTTTGTTTTTGGTTTGCTTCTGATCAAGGTAGGATCTATATTTTTTATTTATTTCTTGATTCTTTGTCATTTTTATAGACATGTGTATGTATTACCTCCTTTAATTATGGCAACAAATATGTAAAAAGATCTGTGATAAAGGATACACGGATTAAATCAGTTCAAAAGTCAAAGATGCCTAAAAAGGACTCAGATACCATCGACATTGAATACAATATACTTAAAAAAAAAACAAATGTAATTTGGTATAAATAATTCAATTCTGCATAATTCGACTTCCATTTCTTCTTACAATATGTAATTCATTTAATAATTTTTAGATGACGAAAGAAGTGTTATTTCATTTTTTAGCAAAATAATCAAAAATTTCCTTTTTGAAAACTGACAATTCATATTACCCAGTATGTAGGGAAATATACCACAAAAGAATTTATTTTACAAGATTTGAAGTTGTTTAAAAAATGTAATAAACAAGCAACAGGGAAGGTGGCTAGTATATGCCTAGTTTTAAAGAAAATTACTGAGCAAATTGAACAAATTATAATGATTTTATAAATGAACCCCATTTAGGTGCTCCATATTACCCCAATATCCCCTAACTTTTGTATTTCTTTATTGTTAGAATTGAAATCACCTCAAAATCTGACTGTTGGATTTTTGCTGCTGCTGAGCTGGTCTCTGCACTTTGGAAGATGGTGCAATCGTTGCTCGTTCAAATCTGAACCAGACACCAACCAATGAACAAAAAATACTTCCAATGAAAAATCTTCTTAGTTCTATCAGAATGTATGGTACAATAGAATAATTGGAAAAATGAACTTAAAACTCTATGTACACTAGTAGAGTAAATAGAAAGAAATTATATTAAATATGTATAATAAATGATTTGCTTTTAATTAGTAACTATTTTCAAACAGGGAATTAAAAAAGTGAACACTGCCAAATGAATGTTAAAAATCAGGAGTAAAATGTGTTAATGATTAGTAAAATATTCTTTTCATGAGCATATGCAGCAGTTTCTTCAGGATGGTGTTAACACATTCCAATTCTGTTGTTCTTGAAGAATGTCTCTATCCTCTCATACATAGCATTACGATTTAATATTTGTTGACCATCAAGCATACTTTAAAATAACTTTTGAGAAATTTATAAAATACTAATATGGTAATATAAAGCAGTTACCAATAAAACACAAACAAAACCAGTCTACTGGATAGTTCTTAATAATTTTTTTATGAAATTTCAATGCTATGGGCTAACTATTTTAATGTCCAAAAATAATTTAACTGTAATGTCAACTATAAGTTATAATTAAAATATTTTTTTACTTCCATTATATTTTTTATGTTTCAATCAACTTTGGACAACTATAAAAAATAGCTATTATTTAGAGATTATTCTTCATACTTCATCATACTCTGCATCTAGAATCATAAAGTAGTTTACCCTTGTACGAGGTAAAAGTTAGTTGCCCTTATGCAAGGATATATTTATAACAATGATTCCATGTTCCAAACACAATCGAGTCTTTTATTTTAATTTTGTTAAGTTTCTCTTTGTAACAACTATATACAGAATATAGATATGATGAGTCAAATGCATTTCCAAGTTTTAAAAAGGACAAATTAAATAAAAGAAGGTAACTTAAGTGTAAAAACCAACACCAAGAAAATTTTTCGAAGCTAAGCCAAAAATTTGAACAACAGTTGGAGAATGGAATAGAAGAGTCACTGATAGCAGGTAACAAACTAAAAACTAACAGTCCAAGAAAATCCCAAATAACAGAACTTCTCAACAAAGAAAACTCAAAAGTCGCAGGGAACGAGGAACTCATAGAGACAATCAGGGAATACTATAATGAACTTCATGGCGGAGATGGACAAAATATACTTAGTTCCAGTTACTTGTTTTGAAAAGGAGCCTTTTGT
>CM032233.1:130900000-130995000 GCA_019009955.1 Riptortus pedestris | reverse complement strand
ACTTTTGTCTTATAACTAGATATAAACGAGATATACATTAAAAACTAAAGCGGATGCCAACAATTTTATTGGGCACCAACGTTCGAACCGAAATTAACAAAACTCGGTATGTGAATTAGAATTAATACTTCCATGATGATAAGGTATATTACTATTTTTAGGTTCGAACGGGAGTGGGGGTTATAAAAGGGCCTGAAATAAAAAATTGCGATATTTCATTTTCTATTTGTTTTTCGTCTAACGTGTACATAACGGTAGCTGTTTACTTTGTAATTTAGAGTAATTTTTGTTTTATGCAATTTTTCGTATGTATGAAGCAAGTATTTTGCGTTGAAATATTGATGTGCTCGACAATTCTTTCCAATTTAAACTACCTCACCTGGATAAATTATTTCAAACCTATGTTAATATTTTATCCTTAATAATTCAAATCTATGTTATTTTTTTTACGCCAGTAACAGATTATATCAATTAAAGTATACTGCCCCCCCTCTCATATCTTCTTCCGAACATGAATTCTTGAGAAACGCCAGTTTGCCCTTAAGTGTATTTAATACTTTATTTGATTAAAACGTGAAAAATATATGAACAAACAGTTTTAGTATTGTGAAGATAATGTAATCAGATTTGTTAATATAATTTAATGTATTACTGGATTGAGATCCTAGATAAGTGATAGCTTGGCACCTATGAGCATAGGGAAGTGTGGGGATGATACTTCCTTTGTGCTATTAGTTCTGCCGCTTCCCAGCCGACTTCATATTGGTCTATGTTTACATGTTAATTGATGCTTATACATTTAGCAATGTAGTGTTATTCTCAGCAATGTGAGTTTATTTAATTATTATAAATAAATCATTTAAAAGGATGAACGCTGGGGAGGTCCACTCAGTTATTTCTGGTATTTATTAACTGTGCTCCGGTAATATATGATATAAATCACTGAACACACCGCTGTGTACCAATATAAATATACAGTTTACAATCGTGACATTCAAAAAAGTATTTTTAATAGCTGTTATTACGTACCTAAAACAGCGGTCACCGGTGGGCTTTTTACCGCATCAAGGGAAAGGAACTTTTATTTATACATGGTTTGGAAGACAGGATACTTTCTATGATAATGAATTACATGGTCCATTACGTTATAAAAAAAAATTACATGCACAGGAGACGGGAAATATAAAAATATTGAGGACAGTGAAGCCTTAAATAGCAATTTTATTATTAACAAATCCACACCAACAACAGATAGAAACCCTAAACAATGTGACGCGGAAATCTCAAAATATTGTGGGAAAAAAAAACCTTGCCAAAAAAATACCATCTTCATTCAGCCTCAAATGAATTCTCGGGCAAAGCCGGGTACCTTAGCTAGTATATAGTTAAGAACGGACTTCTATTTCGTCTTCACCTAGGTAGGATTGATGGACATTTGAAGAAATGTTTCGAAATTCATACATTTATTCTCTATCTTTAGTATTAACGAAGATATTTTCATTTTTTAGTTTTCGGCCTTCATTAAACCCTCACGCCTACCCCTGTCATACTGACTATAAGCTATTTTATTATGAAACACTTCATTTGAAGCACAAATACGAAGTAATATTCTCATTGAACTTTTGGGGTTTGAGATAAATGCAATTACGTGACGCACGTGCGAAATCTGCTTAGCTAACCTAGCCCCTGCGTGACGGACTTTCTTTTAAAACTACGATGACGGCGTAGGATAATAGAAGACATTTTTAAACTTCATCATGAGTACAACCTCAATAGGTGATTTGGCCTTGATAATTTGCTAAACTGTTCATTCGGTGTAAATATTTTAACTAATGACGAGTCATAATAATATTTATCTCAAATCATGCTGCACGCATGGTTCCACCACTGAGTGGCTACATTTCTAAGGAAAAAGTGTTATAGGTGGGGCGGTGTGGAATACATGGTGTGATTCAGCAAGGAAGTATATACCTTCATCACGCCCCCCCCCCCTTGCAACTGCTTTAGGCCCCTTTTAATTATAATATCAAAAACTTGATAAAACTAAGTTATCCTAAATTGAATTTGCAGCTGATTTTGCGCTAAACATTCGTCATAACAAACAAAAAATAAAGCAATATTTAAAAATGTTTTTCTGTGTTGGCGCCCCCCGCCCAACCGTATGCCGCTTTTAAATGTAAAGATTGTTAATCTCTTCCAAATTTTACGACTTCTCCAGTCACTATTATGGTGCTGAGAAGATTTTTTTAAGAAATCAAAACAAGAAATGAAAATGAATAACCAATTAGTTGTGCACTTTCGAAATGGAGAGGTCCCATGGCTAACCTGACAGAAGGTGCCTTAAACGTATTAAATTAGTAGCTAAGTGGTTCAATCTTTTTCTGTGTATACTTAAAGTAACCAGTTACAACATGAAGCCCATCTTTTTTTATTTCTTGATCAACGTTCTTGGGATCACTGCTGGAGCAATTAATTCCTCTGAAAACTTTGTGAATCGCTCAACAGTTCAAGTGATACCTGTTGTAATTGAAGAAATTGATTCCAATGAGACAGCCCTTAAACATGGTTCACCAGCATCAATGCAGTGGGATGAGATAATTGCTACATTTATGATAATCGTTTTTGTACTGTGGCTCATAGTTTGGAGTGTCCTTTACAGGTAGTCCTTCAATGCGTTGGGAGATTATTTGCAGGACAGATGGTAATAGATGGACCAATCTTCCTTTTTTAATAGTATCTGTATTTCTAGAAATGTAAATAATTCTATGTCTTTAACACATTGTATTAGATTTAATCAAGCAATGTACTTTGTCTTCCTAAGTTTATATTCTTTTCACCTCACAACATAGTCTTGACTTCTAGGCTTTAAATAAATTATAACTCCCTTGTATTTTTTCATGGAAATAGAACCCATTTGTAAGTACCATGCTTGTACTGAAGATGAGGCAATGATTTTATTTACCAGTTTTTATCCATTAATTATTGCGAATGTTGTTTTAATTTAAAGAATTTTAGGTTATGATAAAGGATTAAGGGCCCAACGTCTAAGAGAGTGTGTCCAAGATTCACATGTTACGTTTCAGCTGTAGCTAGTAGCACTATTTTCCACCACATTTTATAAAATTTATAAAAACCCATATTAATTTTTCTGTAACACTTCATAATTATTGCTATGATCTGTCGATGTCATGTAACTTTTACATTATTATTAATGAAGCAATTTTTAAATCTTAGTAGTTCAGCTTACATTAATATGCATGAAAACATAGGTATAAATTTACCTTTAAATTTCTGTATACTTGTTGAAGCTAAATTCATGAAATATTAAAGTTTATCAGAATACTATTTCAGTTGCTAGTGATATGCTTTGTCCATAAGATTTTAATATTATCATGCTCATTTTGTGTTGGAAGAATGTTCATCAGAAATCTGTACAAACCGGTAAATATCATCTTATTTTTGTCTTTGTTCATTTTAATACCAAAACATTCATAAATATGTGTCAGGTTATATTACTGTAATTTAAGAAAGCTATTGATAATGTTTGTTGTATTTTGTCACAGAGATGTAAAACATCTGTTTATATGTTTTAGGTTGATTTATTAATGCCAGGATTTACTATTTGTTGTTTGATTTTAAAGTTATCATGCTTTTTTCTGTGTGTATTGAAATACAAAAATGTTGGTTAGCCAGAGGACATTAAATTCATATTTATTTGATCATTGGTACAACAGACTATTACATAAAATCTGGGTGTAATTGGTCACAGGTGGAACTATTGTCAAATTACTCTCCTGCTGTTTTGATGGCATCAGAGAATGAAGTTTGTGACTTCTTGTTTCTAGTATCTTCTCTACTACCTGATATGCTTCTCTAGCCATTGTTCACCACCTATATTTATTATGAGTACATAAAATATTTAAAAAAGTTTTTCCATTTTTATTATTTTTTTATAAATTTCACATATTATTTTAAAAATAATAATTACATATAATTAACACTCTGGTCAACTGTAAATTGGATCTCTAGATCAGTAATTAGAAGTTCACCTCATATACACAGAAATTAATTTGTGTGTGTGTGTGTTTTTTTTAATAGAATAGAACTAGAAAAATTGGTTTATTTGAGATCTCACTTTATTCATTTATTTTTTAATCTTAATTTTTGTTTTGGGCAGGGGTACTATTTGTTTGGGTGCATTGCACATTCATTTTATGTCTCTCCTAAACACCCTCCATGTCTTGCTTATATATTAGTCCTTCAATAATGTTTTCTTTTAAACCAGACGAAGAGGCCTGTGTAAAGACTATTGTATTTATATTTTTGTACTTTGAAGAATTAAAGAAATTTTTAACAAAAACTACTGTGAAACCTTCTTTTGGTGTAAATTACTATTTTGTTACCTTTGAAACTAAAACTGTTGGATAGGATAGGATATGGGTTTATGGGCAATAAACATCTAGGTTATTACACCCTTGATTTATGTACAACTAAGTGTTATACAGTGTGATTATTTGCTTTATTTTATTTTTTTAAATTTTGGTATTTGTTTTCTTCAATCTAGCTTAGTAACAGGTTACAATTATTTTATTTAAAATAAACATACAATCACAGACATTGAATACATATACGCATACATGCTTTTATCCTAAGAACACTACAAAATATATAAATCAGTCAATTATTAGTACTAACAATAAAATTTGTTTTATATATATATTGTATACATATGTTTAATTTTTATAATTAATATATATATATAGTAGACATATGTTTTATTTATATAATTATTTTATTTTTGTTTTATATATATATATATATATATATATATATATATATATATATATATATATATGCTACCTCATTTCCGTGTATTCCTGAGTACCCAGGGATCCAAAGAAAACATTTTCATTTTGCTTGGAACTGTCAGTGTAAATTTTATTGTATTTGGAGTATTTTTGTAGCACTTCTGAGAAATTGTGTTTGCAGGGTTAGATTTCATATTTTTTGGGATGTAATTAATTGTTATATTTGTCGTCAACGTAAAGGAATGTTTTAAGAGGCCTTGGAATTACATCTATAATTGAATTTATAGCAAACAAGAATAATATAAAGCTCAAGACACATCCCTGAGGAATATCTATGGATGTTTTCTTCCTGGCCTGAAGTCTCTAAGGTACTGAACTTGGCCCACACAAACCAAGTCATACTGAGGACTCTGATGGCAATCCCCTCCACTGTGTCCAGGTATTAGTAAAGGTCCTTGTTACATTTGTTGAGGCCCACACATAAAAAAATTCTGTGCAATTAAAAATCTATGGTGTGTAAACTGAAATTGAAAGCAGAATAAAAATATACACGAGTTGGAGGCTGTTAGAACTAAGAGTAGTTCCAACATGCTTGGCGGTAACAGAGACGAGAACTTGGTTAACAAGTCATTGAGAACAGTGTTCTCCTTGGTAACAGTAAAACTATATATCAATAATAAGATGGTAGCAATGCAATTCGATACTGGGATTAGCGTTTCAATAATTTCTAAAACTACATGGGAAAAGGTAGGAAAATTTGAACTAATTCCCAGTAACCAGTTTTTCACCTTCTTCACAGGCCAAAATGTTAGGCTACTGGGGGAAAACAACGTGAAGGTCCAGCTGGGCTAAGTCATAATCTCACTCAGAGTATAGGTAGATTTGGGAGTGAAACAAAACATTCTAGGAAGAGACTGAATTTACCAGCAACATCTTAATAGGACTGCCATAGAAGTGGTGGGATGTGGATCAAACTTGCACTCCACCAATACTGCTGCCCTTACTGCATCAAAATGAGCTGGACAAACGGCTTGACAATGGGTCACATCTTCTAGTATTCGGCCCAGTCCCTCCATCCAAAACTACGTCTTCAAATAATATCAATTTTGCAGTAAACCAGGGCCCAGGTAATCAAACCATCTCTAGTTCAATTGAAGTGGATCTTGCTTCTCTCTCTATTCAAATTCTACTGATTCTTGTGAGACGGAACGCAAAGAATTGACTAATGTGAAGTATATAAACACTATTCTGTTTGGTATTTATGAAATAGACACTTGGTATTATAGCTCTTTTCCTAATGAGTATGGTGAACAGAAGATATTGCTTATTTGTGAGTTCTGCTATAAATATATGCGACTCCACAAGTTATATTGTTATCATTTGGGTGCCTGTATGCGGAGAGCTCCTCCTGGAAGTCAACTTTACAAAAAAGCCCCTATAGGAATTTTGTAAATTGATGCAGCTTTTAATAGATTGCACTGCCAAAATCTATCTCTAATGTCAAAGTTATTCATAGACCACAAAACTATTTGTTGGAAATTGAATCTCTAGATCAGTAATGAGATGTTCACTGCATACATGCAGAAATTAATGGGTTTTTTTTTAGAATAAAACTAGAAAAATTGGTTTCTTTGTGATCTCATTTTATTCATTTATTTTTTAATCTTAATTTTTGTTTTGGGCAGGGGTACTATTTGTTTGGGTGCATTGCACATTCATTTTATGTCTCTCCTAAACACCCTCCATGTCTTGCTTATATATTAGTCCTTCAATAATGTTTTCTTTTAAACCAGACGAAGAGGCCTGTGTAAAGACCATTGTATTTATATTTGTTTACTGTGGAAAATTAAATACATTTTAAACAAAAATTACTGTGTAACTTTATTTTGGAGTAAATTACTATTTTGGTACCTTTGAAACTAAAACTGTTGGTGTCTTATGATTAGATATTTTCTATAGTTACTTATTGGGGGAAAAGTAGCTGTGTTACATTATGAAAAAGCATTTTAATCTCTTCCTGTTGTTTGTTGTGGATTTATCAGGAAATACCTCATAAATATTGCTAGTAGAGACCTTTCGTTTTCACATGGAGGAGTTATACATGTTTTTATATAATGTGCTGAACTGCTTTTCATTTTATGTTCGTATGTATCATTTTTTTTATTTTATGGAGTCCTGAATGACACACCTCACAATGATTTTACTGCTTATATAACAATTTGTGAATATGATTAAACAACCCATTTTTTGAGGTGCTGGATGGTGAACGAATTATTATCTCAGGTAAGAAAAAAACGCCTCTTTCCTTCACTGTTCTTTATTCGTTGCAACAGAGCGCTTTCAGAGCATACGCTCCATCATCAGTGCCCTGCTGGCAAACAAATACCATAAAAACGTTGTACAATATGCCACTTAATTAAACAATTTAGAAAATATATGTACATGTCGATGGTCAAGAGTTAAAACAAACAACTTTAAAAAAAAAAAAAAAAATTAAAAATTAATGTCTCAGTGAATATTTACAGAAATAAGAAAAACTATACCTGTCTATAAGGAAAATCAGGCCTGATATTTTGTATTGGGGGTGGTGGAAAGAATCCACCGGTATTATCAGGTCTGTCGATGACTTCTTCCTAAAAATACCAAAAGAATGGCCACTACCCCGCTTCTGTATCTCCAAATCTAGGTAGCACAGCTTATTATGCTTCTCTACTTCCAGGGTGTACTTTATTGTCTCATGGCAACTATTCAGGTACGAGTGCAACCCATTAAGTTCTAGCATGGTACCTTTAAAAACGATAAGAACATCATCAACAAGCGTCCCCAGAACTCAATGAACTTGAAGTAGGGGTTGCGTGGGGACAATATATATTTTTCTTCCATGTAGTTCATAAACATATCTGCAGCTAGAGGGCTGATCCCCGATCCCATAATTAAACCATGGTCCATTTTGTAACAGCTGCCGCTGTGCTACCTAGATTTGGAGATAGAGAAGCGGGGTAGTAGCCATTCTTTTGGTATTTTTAGGAAGAAGTCATCGACAGACCTGATAATACCGGTGGATTCTTTCCACCACCCCCAATACAAAATGTCAGGCCTGATTTTCCTTATAGACAGGCTGTTGAATGTGCCGTTGGATGAAAAGAACTATGAAGCTGAGCTGTGCCACATCAAGTGCATAGCATCCAACAACGGCTACAAGAATGGGGTGGTGGACAGACTAGTTCAGAAGAGACTCCGTCGGAAGTTGGCCAAGGATATGGAGGTCGGCGACGGTCAGGTGAGCCGAAATAAGGACGTACGTTTCCCTCTTTCTATTCCTTATCTGGGCTCTGTATCTCATAAGATTGGAAAAAAACTCAAGACACTCGGGATGACGACCGCTTTCAAAAGTCGACACTCTTTGAAAGCAATGCTCCCAAGGGTCAAGGACCCTGTTGACTCACTCAACAAGTCGGGAGTTTACAGGGTAACATGCTCTAGCTGTGAGGTATTGTACATCGGTCAAAGTGGGAGAAAGATTAGAACCCGGCTGAAAGAGCATGTTACCAGAGACACAGAGCTCCATGCCCACATCAAGAAGGAGAAGGAGAGTCATGATAAATCTGCTATAAAGTATGAAGCTGCTCTATGAAGCAAAAAGAGGCAAGACCCTGAGCATAGCCGAAAACCTATTCATAAAACTAGATAGGATGGAAAAAGGAGGCCTGAATATTAATAAGACGGGAGAAGGAACAAGGTTGAGGCATGTCTCGGAAGCCTCTCTCATTGCTCTCCGGTCCCAAGGCCTCAGTCACAGGGAATCCTTGGTTCCTGTCACATCATTGTGAAGAGGTTAGTCGTTGTCTCGCTTCTCTATTTTCCTTTTTTTTTTCTTTTCTTTCTTTTTTTTTTTTTTTTACGTTTTCTGTATGTATGTTTTCTGTAGCTCCTCCGGTGGTTGTTCCTTCATTTTTGTTTTTTTAAATTTTAATGTGACTATTCACTTTTTACTATTTATTCTATTTTAGACTTCTTAATTGTAAATATTCATTTATTTATTTTAACTATTTATTGAAATTGTGTATATATTCTACTGACAAGTTTTTAATTTTTAATTTTAATCTGTAAAAATAGTTTTTCTTATTTCTGTAAATATTCACTGGGACATTAATTTTTTTTATTTATTTATTTATTTATTTTTTTAAAGTTGTTTGTTTTAACTCTTGACCATCGACATGTACATATATTTTCTAAATTGTTTAATTAAGTGACATACTGTACAACGTTTTTATGGTATTTGTTTGCCAGCAGGGCACTGATGATGGAGCGTATGCTCTGAAAGCGCTCTGTCGCAACGAATAAAGAACAGTGAAGGAAAGAGGAGTTTTTTCTTACCTGAGATGATTAAACAAATCTGCTTCTTCACTATTTCAGGCATAAATCATATCAATTGAAATTTTTAATTTTGACTCTTGTTTATAGGTTGTGTGCCAATGAATAAAAACACATTTCTTCAATAAATAAATTTATTCTGCTTCACTCTATATTTTACAAACCAACTACATTTCCTCATCTGGAGTAATTGGTCACTAGCTTATCTTTTCTTTGAATACTTGTCCTAAGGAGCAAATTCTGCCGGGGGTAGGCACTATGCAAAATGTAGAGTGAAGTAATAATAAATGCATTTATGAAGAAATATGTTTTATTTTTTGACCTAAAGCCTATAATCAAGAATGAAGTTTTAATTGGTGGTCACCATGAAGACGTAGGAAATTCTAATGGTTATGGCTCTCTCATGATAAAAAATAAATGGCTTTTGAAACATGAACTGATACAAATTTCTTTTAAAAAAAAATAGAAGAAAATATTCTCTTATTTAAAAATTATCTTAGAACTGAGGCAAAAACAAATAATCAGCAAGTTCCTAAAACACTATTTATTTTTGACATTTTTTTTATATTCTTCTAATATGTAATTGAGACTAAGATCCATGGGTTACATTCATTGTTTTCTTTCCTCACTTATTATATTCTGAACCTTCACATTTTCCACTACTTGTGTACTTCACTGAATGTGTGTAAAATAATGTGGCCCATATTTTGTGAAAATAGATTAATCATTATTAAAATCTGTTATTGAAGCTCACTAATTTTTTAATTGTCCCCAATTTCATTCCTACTACAATTTGTTTTCCCTCTGTTGTACATATACATATTAAGGTTAGTGTGATTTAAGAGGGAGGGGATCTATTTATTTTAAGAATAAAATATTTTTGTTAAATGAGTTAATTAGAAAAATGCATATTCTTTAAAAAATTTCATTATATTTTTTTGTAAGTGTATTTAAAACTTTATAAATCATCTATTTATAGAAAAAAATTCAAACTGCCAGCTGCCCTGAAGACTCTATGAAAGGTACTAAATTTGGGCCGCACGAACTAAGTCACACTGAGGACTCTGATGGTAATCCACTCCAGTGCATCACAACTCATTCCCAGCTCTCGCAGCTTATCTGCCATCTCTCTGCACCAGAGGCCCTTGTAAGACAGGGTAACTACATCTGGTTCCTCATCAGTATGATTGGCAATAGCCATCTTTAGCTCCAGCTGATCATACATATTTTTCTTGCGAAAGAAGCTATTCTCCAATGGTTCTTCCCCGGTGAACATGTGTATATCAATAACAGCCTTTCATGTATGCTCTATGACCAAATCTGCCCTGAATTTACCCTGTTGGGTCATAGAGACGTTATCATGCCAGCAGATGCTCATGATGTGGGCCATTGTCTCCTGTGCATCACAGCCAGCTCGTCAAGTGGCAATCCTCCTTCGCTCCATCTGACCGCATCCTGATCGGAGTCGGCCCTCCCACAATCCTTGAGAAAGCAAGCTCAACAATTCCTCCTCTCTTGATCTTGTCCATCCAGTAGAGGCAGTCACCTTATTATATTCACTCAAATCCTTACAGTCGATTCTCGCTTACAGCTCATTCATTCATACAACATTCCCATCAAGGACATTCTCAGGTGGCACCCCCTCCCCAACTAAGTCTTTGTCTCACCTCAAGTGTAGCTCCCCTCTCTCCCAATACTTGACCAGTGCAGGCCTTTAGCTCTAAAAAAGGGAATAAAATAGGTCATTGAATAGATAACACATGCCACCTCTTCTGTGAGTAGATATTCTAAGAACAAGAAGAATGCTGGAGCATAAAGCCATTATAATCCAGGAGAACAGTTTTACCAGCAAGGCAATCTACAAAACTATAAATATTACTAATATAAGGCTGTATAGGAAAAATACACAAGGATTTTTAAAATATTTTTAATTGTTAATTTTGAATTGACATGGAAAAAAATGCCATTAAGAGATATAAGAATAGTGGAAATACATAGTACATTGCCAGTCGATCCCATTAAAATAAAAGAAAAACTACAATATTCATACACTTTGTGAATGAAAGTTTCATTTACATAAAAAAATAACATCTATGTTCTTAAATCACATTGGTAACTACATGAGCTAAAATTTAAAAATAAACAATTGTGCAGAGTAATGATGGGGGGGGGCATATTATATAATTGAATAATAAAATACTCTTCACTAGAGACTGCGAGGATCATTTAGTCCAGAAACCATCATAGAGCCGCTAGATGCTAATCTGAAACATACAAAAATAAATAAAACTAGTGGTAAAAAAAAAAAAAAGCTGCAAATTATAAAAATTCAAACATTAGTAATATAAAGGGTGAAATAATGAATTAAAAACGTATGAAATTTAACCTGAAAATTGGCTTAGACTAAACATAACAATGTTCAGGTGAGTTTTTAATGACATTGTTATATATGTTCTTTTCTCTGTTATGTTGTCTTTTTCCAGCAGCATGACACGTAACCAGTATTTGGTCCACTTCTTTTCAGGCACTGCCTACTAAATCATGGTAATCAAATCAAATAAATGCTATCACAATGCATACTTACAAACTTCTCTACCTCCTTACCTATATTTTGAAGTAGGCCACTATATATCAAAAGTGGGGAGGGAAGAAAAAGGGGAAACCTGCAGTAAATTTAGTGCAAGATTTCCAAGATGTAGGGACTTCTCTCGTCATTTTGCAGTATAAAATTTTATGTATGGAGTTCCAGTAAAGTGCCCATTAAAATTCCACAAGAATTTATTTTTATTTTATTTTAAAATATGTGCAATTCTTAGAGTATCTTTAGGTGCTGTGTAATGCTAACACATCATTGTCATTTGAGGTGTAAGCACTAAACTTTCTTAAATCATGAAATAAAAATTGTACAAATTTATAACCCAAAATGAGCCATTTCCATTTTTACTGAACAATTTCTAAATCTACACTACATCTTTTGCTGACAGGGTGTTTATTACGCCTTCTTATTCTTTCTAGACACCAATAATTTTATTGCCAAGCCAGCAATAATAGTTTCTAATAAACATTTAATAAAGATGTTTATGTGCAAGTTTTTCCTTAATTTAAATTCTGGAATTAAATTACAGTGATGTTCACATTTTTCCTTCAATTTAAGGAGGTCCAATTTTTACCTCCAATATTAACCGAGTTATTCATGCTTTCTTGTTTTCAGCCTTCCGTAAACTCCCATTTCTATTGTTTACATAGAAATAGAGAATATGTTGTGAAATGAGATCACTTGTATTTTATACCATAACATGGGAAATCTACTTAGTTTAGGAGTTTAAGCGGCCTCTGTGTGATGGACTTAATTATTTTCATAAAGTTCGCCACACTGGTTTTGTATTTACGAAGTTGATTTCCCTTCCCCACCTACTGTCTTGACATGTTGATGTTGAGAGGTTTTAAGTACAGGAAGCAGAACCTTCAGGTTATTAAGGAAATAAAGTGTCTTTACTCTCAACTTAATGATAAAGCAAATTATTCACTGCTTTAAATATATATTTTTGTAATACTATTTACTGAACAATAAAATATGAAAATAAAAAGTAATTTCAGATTACCAGTAAATTTCACTGCACAGGACACAAATAACATGCATTGAGTTAACTAAAAATACAAATATCTGAGTTAATATTCTATTCATACCAAAAATGAATAAAACAATAGTACATAATTAAATCTGTAAAGAGATTGGTTATGTGATATTTTTTGATCTGACTCTTAATAATGACAATTATTTTGTATTTTTGATTCTCCAATTTTCATTTTTGTTGTTATATCAGACGTTTTAGTCCTTATCAGTCAGTCAATAGTTATTGTAATACCTTGATAAAAAAATGGAAATTCGCAGAACATTTTTTTTAAAGAAATGTAATTAACAAAATTACAATATGTGCCAAAAAGAAAAATGTTATTACCACTCGTAAATCACATATTGGAATGTACAGCTTAAGGGTCACAATCTAATTTGATTTATAAGAAACTATACATTAAAATTTTTATTCTTGAACAAAATTGTACATACAATAACCAAATCTAAGAAATTGCACTCCCTGAATTTCACTTTAGAAACTGATGCTTTGACCACCAAACTGATTGAATCCTTATGACATGAATAATAGTTAAAAGCCCTTTAAAAATTATTCACAAAAATAGATAGAATAAAAATCCATAACTTTTACAGAAACATTTTTCCTTTATGATATGGACAGAAAATATTGCAATGTTGACTTCTTCCTTCATCATATTTTAGCACATTGCCTGTGGACCTGATTTCTGACTGTTTACAAAAATGTGATACTGAGTTGGTTGACACCAATATGGGCATTCATGTTAGCTGCCTCAATGGCTGCCTTCTAGAATAAAAATTAAGGGGGCAATCAATCATAAACTATTATTCCACTACCAGATAGTACAGACTATCTAAAATGTTATTCAAAAATGATTATTTAGCCCTAACAAAAACATTCTTCACATACAGTTTCTGACTATGAGGAAAACATACTATGAGGGTCTTGCACACAGCAAGACTTTGCACAAGGCACTGCATGGGCCTGGGTGACCCTGACCTACAGTCACGATGTTAGCAAACAAAATATTTTATGCTTACTTGCACTGAAAAAAATTTAAAAAGTTTTTAATAAAAGGGCAGAGGTGGGGATATGGATCAAACTTGGACTCCACCAACACTCCTGCCCTTACTACATCAAAATGGTTAAACATTATTATGTTTAAAAAGACAGGAGCAAACCACTATTAATTTTAAAACCCATTTTGTCATTTTCAGGTTTTTGGAAATGAGAAAAATATTTTTAATTATTCATAAAACAGGTAAAATTACACTTCTCACTAATTGAACATCAAATTAGATTATAATGTGTTAATTTAATTAAAGTTAAATTACTAGAACACATTAGAGCTCAAATTTGTTTTGTTATAACAGACAGAATTAATGACTACATACAGTGAGAAAAAACAAAATGCAGGAAGATAAATCCTGGAGATAACTAATTTTACCTAATTTTAATCAGTTGTTGATTGATTGAAGTGGAAAAAAGGTCAAATCATAATCATAATACCCACATATTGCTTAATTTCATAAAGCGAGATATTTGGTAAGAAAGGCAGGAAGGTCATTTATAATCACTATAATTCCCAAAAATTATTACAAAAAGATAAGGTAAAAATATATTAGGGTGATTAGATGAAAACTGACCACACTGTGCTTAATAATATACCTGATATTCTCACTATTGACATAATCAATAAGACCAATATTATTGACATTATATCAAGAATTAGCTACATAGAAGCATGCACGGTTAGGTATGCCACACACACTTATTACAATTAGTACAAATGAACATGGACAAAAGGAGTCGGGACTGGTGGGAGCTAGACCTACTGTCGGCTTCTTTGATCTACATCGCACTTCCCAATTACGCGACTCTCCCTGCTAACCCTTCATTTTCGCAACAGTATAATTTATTTTTTTTGTTGATTTTCATAGAATACAGACTTCAAATGAACAACAAATAATAAATGGAATGGGGGAGGGAGGGGCCCATTGAAAGCAATTCTTTAGATATGAGAAAACTTAATCAATTTTCTATTTGTCATGTTGCAATTTTTTCATTGAAAAATGTTTATTATTAGAAAATTCATAGATCAATGGTTGTACTTTAAAAAGAAAAATTAATTATTGGAAAAAATATTGTATAATAGTTTTTGAATAGTTAATAGCCAGTATTTTCGGAGAAACATTTTCTGAACAGAGTTGAGTCTCTAATAAAATAGTTTTAATAATATTTCACTATTTACAATATTTCTCACAACTCTACAAAAAAAGCAATACAAGCAGCATCAGTAATCAAGAGACAAAATAGTGGGCATACAGCTTGAGTTTTAAATATATGAGGAAATAGCAAACATATAGACAGATGAAAAGGATATTCATTGCAAATTTATATTATGATGGAGAAACAAATAAATTACACATATTGCAACTCACTCTTTGATCTAGGTTCATCTTGGCGAGATCTTCTTCTTCCCTCAGCATTCATTCTGTGATAACTCTCCTCTCGTCTGTCCATATCTTCCAGTAATCTAAAAGAACTTGAACTGCCAGCCCGTTGAGAATAAATACTGTAAAAAGAAACTTAATAAAAATTTTGAAATCAAACTATACATTTGACTATACATAATCATGCTAATATTTATTATATTTATTTCCCTTAAGGGAAATCAGCTATCGAGATCGTACTCATGACGCGAGTTTTGAAAAATTTCTTCAATTGTCCATCGATCCTACCCAGGAGATGACAAAAATGAGGTCCGTTCAAAATTATAAATATATATATATATATATATATATATATATATATATATATATATATTTGTCTCATAATGCTCTAGCGGTCGCAATTTTTGTTTGATCGTTACCAAAGTTCATATTTAATCGTTTTATGTAAAATGAAAGATCAAGTTCGTTAATGGCTGAAATCGTCCATTATGCTCTGTGATCTTTTACATCTTTCAGTAAATTCAATAATTGCGAGTTCAAAGAAGAAACCTTGCATCGAAAAACAGAACTAGGTATGATTTAAGTTCTGATATGATTTGAATTTCATATACTGCAAGCAAGTTTTAAAAATAAAGAAGCAGGTGAATGTCTGATAAAAAGGATTCGGGTGAAAGATATTCTGTTCAACTATTTTGTAACAGGTGATCAAACGCATAGGTGGCCTCTCCTTGGCTTGGTTGGACAAATTTCCTTTATGAGTAAAGATTTCTTGATATTTTTGCTTCAATATATTGTTTAAACGACTCAATTGCCAAAAGTTACCTTTGAAAGTGATCATTTGGTTCTACGGTAAAAAGCTATAAATTCACAAGGGTTTTAAATCCCACCAAACTGAGAGCATAATTTTTCTATGATGAATACAATACATATTTTTGATTGTTCATTGGGAATGTTCATCAACCCAGGACCAATACTGTCTGTGGATCACATTATCATAAACAATCCATTTCCTTATACTCAATCAGATATCATCCATTTCAGAGAAGGATCAATTTCAAGAAGCTTGATTTGCAAATGAGATACACATGACTTTCCTAACAACCCAATGGAAATGGAATTATTCTTTTGTTTTATAAAATGCCAACTTCAGTTTCCCATTACTAAATAAACAATGATTTTTACATGTAGAAATAAATTCTTTGCAGATCTTTCCCATTAAATTCTTATGGAAATATCTAATCAACTTGAGGGATAATTACCTTCTTTTGAATGAAATCATTCAATATCCTCAACTATTTAATATAAATATATTCAATTGTTATTATTTTTTTAAACACAATTTTCCTATAATATAAAGTATTTTTTATTTGCTTTCAGTCTATATTTGTGCAATTTAATAAAATTATCATCGAAAGTATGGAAAAGTAGTTATCAAAATAATACATTCACAGATATATTAATAGTTCAAAACTCTAGAGCTCAAAACCACGAAGCTCCGTGCTAAACCACCACTTAAAAGCTAACAATAATAATATTAATAATAAATTTCAAAAGTAAGTGATAGAAATAACCTGTCTTTCACTCTTGAAGGCCATTCATGCTGTGTTTTCAATGACTACATCACGGGTACTTACTAATTCATAACTGTTTCCTCAAGTGACACCTACCAAAATGGAAGCATCTTCACTTGTACAAAAGGCTACAAAAGTTAACTATTCTTTAATTCGTGAGAACTCACTAAAAATGCCTAGCAGCAGTACTCAATATGAGATTTTCTCTCACGGAGCCTATATTAATTAATTCCACTTTAAATAATGGCTGGTTTTTCATCTTATATTATCTATTTTGTTAGATTTCTTAATATTCTTTTTATAAAAAGAAACACGTGAAACACAAATATCTACTGAGTAAATTGGTCTTTGCCATTTTGCACAAAAGTTTTTATTTTTCCATTCCTTTCCCTCTCATGCATGGCATTCATGTTCCAAGTGCAATCCACTCCAGCAACTATCTTCATGGGTACATGACTATCTGCCAGTAAGTATAATATCTCCGATCTAGTGATGAGGAATGGTTTCATCAGGTTCAGGACCAATTCTTTTATTAAAATTCTCCTTTCAATTAAAAGATTGATGTTGGCCTTATGTATTCTCTGGCAAAAGATTCATCCTTTGTTTAACATACCAAAAAATACAGTTAGCGGTCATCCTAGCCACGGAGTACGTTGCCTTCATTTCATCAACCACATGCACACTCTCTTTTGTCATATTCTTATTATTATTAAAGACAATATGCGCTTAAATTAGACAATATTAAACTCAATATGATTGTTTAAAATTTAATTCAGCAAGCCTTTAAAAATGGCATAGTTATTCAGCCATCAATGATTTTTGCTATGTACCTTAGATAGTTTGATATAAAAAGAAAGTCTGTTACCATTTTTTTTTAAATGAAAAATAATTAAATGGTTTACAAAACAATAAGATGAATAATTAAGAACTGTTCTCCAATATTAAATGATAAAGATAATATTGACAATTAGTACAAATGTACCTGGACCTAAACAGATAATAATAACCACCAAAAATTCAAATCGCCAATATAAATAATAAAATGAAGCACAGGAAGATATAATTCTTGATACAGCTAGAATTGCACATACATTTTAAAATCCCCCCAAATACATGTCTAGAAAAACAAGCTTCTCATCAGATAGATCCACTCCACTAGTTTTCTGAGAAGAAACCTCCACCATAATAATAATAGATGGTGTGTGTGTGTGTGTGTGTGTGTGTGTGTGTGTGTGTGTGTGTGTGACTGTGCGTACAAGTGCTTGTGCATATCAGTAGTTTTGGACAGATCATGTTATTAAGAATATTTTGGTAGATATGTTTTACTGTAACGGTCAGAAGAGTTAACAGCTGGGGGTTTCTAATCTAATCTTAAAATAATTCAATTATGCAGTAAAAATATTGGGAGATGTCAATCACTGAGCATTTTTCTAATAACATCAGTGAAATAGGAGGAATTTCATAACTGGTTGATAATAAATAAAGAAATAACTGAGTTCCTGAAGATCACAGATTGATTGTTGCATCTCACCATGTTGACACAAATTTAGTTAAAAAATAATAAGACACAACTTCCAAACTAAAATTTTAACATCTTTGACAAATTCTTTACACTCTCCTCTGTTTATCTTTCACCTTAAACTCTCAGGCACTTGTAAATGAAATTAATTCTTGCATTATCACTTTATATAAAAGGAGCTTCTCCTACTAAAAGCTGAATTATGATTCCAATCTATTAACAATGAAATTAAAACACAAGACAAACAAATACAAATCTTACTGGAAACAAATCATACCGGTCAGATTGAGCTGGTAACCATGCTCTAGGGAATAGATCTACCTTCCTGTGTTGGAACATTCTCCACGGATTCCCGCAACTTCCTTTCCCTACATAACTATTCCGATTTTCAGTAACATCCCTGTCACCTATAAAATTAATTTTGAAACTTATTAAATTTGTTCAAGTTACATAAACTAAATGATAAATTATTTTAACATAATAAACTTAATCTTTCCATATTCTAAAAACAAAACAATTAATAGGATTTCACAATTACTTTTCTGAATCAGTTCAAGTGTAGTTCTAGTATAATTCAACTATTGTATTTATTAAAACTAAAAAAAAAAAAAAAAAGAACTGATTTATAAGTCTCTGAACTTACATATAAATATAAGATGAATTTCAGAAAGCATTTTTTCGATTGGATTTATAGTTTAAGGAATTTTACAGTAGAAGTAAAACATCTATCTAAATTGTGCTTTTAAATCATATTTTGCTTCAACTTCAGAGAGCTTACATTAAACATGAACAATTCCTAATAAAAGAGAAAAATCTGAGATGGGCACCATATGGCATCCTTTTAAATTTAATATACAATGTATTTCATTTAAAATTATATCAATTGAAAGTGATGTATGATATATCTTTTCCAATGCACTGGATAGAAAAATGTCATAGAAAATAATTTACAAACGGTTTTAGAACAAACGAAAATGTTCTATACTAGTTTTTTGTATCACTAATACATATAGAAAAATATAATTTATTTTTTTTTGTTGATTTTCATAGAATACAGACTTCAAATGAACAACAAATAATAAATGGAATGGGGGAGGGAGGGGCCCATTGAAAGCAATTCTTTAGATATGAGAAAACTTAATCAATTTTCTATTTGTCATGTTGCAATTTTTTCATTGAAAAATGTTTATTATTAGAAAATTCATAGATCAATGGTCGTACTTTAAAAAGAAAAAAATAATTATTAGAAGAAATATTGTATAATAGTTTTTGAATAGTTAATAGCCAGTATTTTCGGAGAAACATTTTCTGAACAGAGTTGAGTCTCTAATAAAATAGTTTTAATAATATTTCACTATTTACAATATTTCTCACAACTCTACAAAAAAAGCAATACAAGCAGCATCAGTAATCAAGAGACAAAAAAGTGGGCATACAGCTTGAGTTTTAAATATATGAGGAAATAGCAAAAATATAGACAGATGAAAAGGATATTCATTGCAAATTTATATTATGATGGAGAAACAAATAAATTACACATATTGCAACTCACTCTTTGATCTAGGTTCATCTTGGCGAGATCTTCTTCTCCCCTCAGCATTCATTCTGTGATAACTCTGCTCTCGTCTGTTCATATCTTCCAGTGATCTAAAAGAACTTGAAGTGCCAGCCCGTTGAGAATAAACACTGTAAAATAAAGGATAAAAATTTTGAAATCAAACTATACATTTGACTATACATAATCATGCCAATATTTGATTATTTTAATTTAATCATTGATTACCAAGGGGGAAGAGCTATTTGATTGCAACTTCTTTAATTTTTTAACAAGTTTGCTTAAAATGTTTTAGGAGGGAATTTGTCATTTTTACTTTTGTGTATGAAGTAAAGAAAGTATTGTTATCGGAAACAAATTAAATTTTCTGAATTCAATTATGCATTTTGACACACTTTTTTTTTTTTTCTCTCTTTTTGGATTCCTTGTCTTTTGTATATATATATATACACACAGCAATAATCAATAAATTATGTATCGTCCATTATGCTCTGTGATCTTTTACATCTTTCAGTAAATTCAATAATTGCGATGTCAAAGAAGAAACCTTGCATCGAAAAACAGAACTAGGTATGATTTAAGTTCTGATATGAATTGAATTTCATATACTGCAAGCAAGTTTTAAAAATAAAGTAGTAGGTGAATGTCTGATAAAAAGGATTCGGGTAAAAGATTTTCTATTCAACTATTTTGTGACAGGTGATCAAATGCATAGGTGGCTTGATTGGACAAATTTCCTTTATGAGTAAAGATTTCTTGATATTTTTGCTTTAATAAAATATATAGAAATAAATTCTTTGCAGATCTTTCCCATTAAATTCTTATGGAAATATCTAATCAACTTGAGGGATAATTACCTTCTTTTGAATGAAATCATTTAATATCCTCAACTATTTAATATAAATATATTCAATTGTTATTATTTTTTTAAACACAATTTTCCTATAATATAAAGTATTTTTTATTTGCTTTCAGTCTATATTTGTGCAATTTAATAAAATTATCATCGAAAGTATGGAAAAGTAGTTTTCAAAATAATACATGCATAGATATA
Organism: Riptortus pedestris; assembly: GCA_019009955.1. Classification (NCBI taxonomy): domain Eukaryota; kingdom Metazoa; phylum Arthropoda; class Insecta; order Hemiptera; family Alydidae; genus Riptortus; species Riptortus pedestris. The sequence goes on along the minus strand of CM032233.1, from coordinate 130,974,055 downwards.
TTAATAGTTCAAAACTGTAGTGCTCAAAACCACGAAGCTCTGTGCTAAACCACCAATTAAAAGCTTTTCTATAACAACAATAATAATAGTAATAATAAATTTCAAAAGTAAGTGATAGAAATAACCTGTCTTTCACTCTTGAAGGCCATTCATGCTGTGTTTTCAATGACTACATCACTTGTACTAACAACTTCATAACTGTTTCCTTAAGGGACACCTACCAAAATGGAAGCATCTTCACTTGTACAAAAGCTACAGAAGTTAACTATTCTTTAATTCGTGAGAACTCACTAAAAATAACTAGCAGCAGTACTCAATATGAGATTTTCTCTCACGGAGCCTATATTAATTAATTCCACTTTAAATAATGGCTGGTTTAACATCTTATATTATCTATTTTGTTACATTTCTTAATATTCTATTTGTAAAAAGAAACATGTGAAAAACAAAAATCTACTGGACAAATAGGTCTTTGCCATTTTGTACAAAAGTTTTTATTTTTCCATTCCTTTCCCTCTCATGCATGGCATTCATGTTCCAAGTGCAATCCACTCCAGCAACTATCTTCATGGGTACATGACTATCTGCCAGTAAGTATAATATCTCCGATCTAGTGATGAGGAATGGTTTCATCAGGTTCAGGACCAATTCTTTTATTAAAATTCTCCTTTCAATTAAAAGATTGATGTTGGCCTTATGTATTCTCTGGCAAAAGATTCATCCTTTGTTTAACATACCAAAAAATACAGTTAGCGGTCATCCTAGCCACGGAGTACGTTGCCTTTATTTCATCAACCACATGCACACTCTCTTTTGTCATATTCTTATTATTATTAAAGACAATATGCGCTTAAATTAGACAATATTAAACTCAATATGATTGTTTAAAATTTAATTCAGCAAGCCTTTAAAAATGGCATAGTTATTCAGCCATCAATGATTTTTGCTACGTACCTTAGATAGTTTGATATAAAAAGAAAGTCTGTTACCATTTTTTTTAAATGAAAAAAAAATTAAATGGTTTACAAAACAATAAGATGAATAATAAAGAACTGTTCTCCAGTATTAAAAGATAATATTGACCTTGGAAAAAAATCAATTAAGGTAAGTGTTATAACTGAAAAGATAAAAGAAAGACTATTCCATATTAAACTAATATAAGTAGTAAAACTTCTGTCATGCAGGGGTTGCGTTAACTATGCAGATTTCCCACGTGGGCCAGGTATTTAAATTTATCTCAAAATTTAAAAGTTCAATGAGAACAATATTTGGTATTTAAGCTTCAAATAAAATGCTTTATAACATAATAGAATATTATTAATATGAGATGAGTAGGAGTGGGGCTTTACTGAAGACCGAAAACTAAAAAATGCAAATATCTCAGTTAATAATCAAGAAAGTGATGAAATGTACAGAACAACATTTATATAACATTAAATTTTCAATAAGATTGGCTCTATAATATTTTTTGATCCGACTCATATTAACAGAGATATTAATAATTTTAGAAATTTTCCTCCTCTAAACCCCCCACCATCCCCCTGGTCCAGTTTCAGCCGTTAACGAACTTGATCTTTCTTTTTACATAAAACAATTATATATCAAGTTTGGAAATGATAAGACAAAAATTGCGACAGCTAGAGTGGTAACAGAAATATATATATATATACTAGCTCAGATACCCGGCTTTGCCCGGGAATTCATTTGAGGCTGAATGGTGATTGTATTTTTTTGGCAAGGCTTTGCTTTGCACAATATTTTGACATTTACCCGTCCCAGTGTTTAGGGCTAATACCCGTAGTTTTTGTGGATTTGTTAATAATAAAATTATTTTTTTATGTAAGACTTCACTGTCCTCCATATTGTCATATTTCCCGTTTCCTGTGCATTATGCATAGATTTGAATTATTAAGGACAAAATATTAACGTACATTTGAATTAATTTTTCCAGGTGAGGTACCTTTAGTTCAAATTGGAATGAATTGTTGAGCAAATTTCTCTATATAACAAAATAAACAATTTTTGTTATGTGAATATTTGCCGAAACCACAATAAGAAATGAAATATCACTATTATTAATTTCAGGCTTCCCTTATAACGCCCACTCCTACCCGTCCCTAGAAATGTTAGTATGGCTTATTATAAGGAAGGCGTTAGTGCTAATACACATACCGAGTGTTTTAATTAGTTCGGTGAGTCTTTTGTGCCAAATAAAATTGTTGACTTCCGCTATAATTTTTAACGTATAACGACTTTATAGTTCGTTATTCGACGATAGTGTATATAACAAAACTTTCTCTAAATAACAGAATAAACAACTTAAGGTACCCGGCGATGCCCGGGAAATCAATGTTGACTGACTAATGATGCTATTTTTATAGCAAGACTTCAATGTGTACAATTATACTTCCCTCCACGATGTATTGTTCTTTCAAAATAGCCAATCCTAAAGTCTAACTTTCAGGGTTAATAGAATAGAAATTTTAGTTTTGAAGAATATATTAAAATGTGTTCGTAATCTATCCCTCTCGACTCACGGTTTTTGAATAATTCAAACCATAATCATGGGTAGCATTTATTACAATTAAATATCATCACATATTTCCTGCCAAAAACCAATCCCAGCACATATAGTTTAAGCATAGTTTTATACATAAGATCATATTCGTATTAGTAAGCATCAGTGGAAATCACTTCCCGTCATGCGAGCATTCCACAGGAAATAAGTAAACTCAATTAACTCCCGTCAATTTCCGCTCTCGCTGGAGCGTTATCATGATTGTTTTCCTTAGATTATTGATTCAGAATATTATTTTAATAATTTATCTACTTGATGGAACTAAATAATAGATCCATAAAAATAATTTCATTTATGTTCAAAAAGCTAGATGAGGGGAAGAGAGCCCCCCTGAAACCTAGTAATACTTTAAACATTCATAATGATTATATATTAAATACCAGAAATGCTCTTATAGTTTACATTTCTATTGGAAATAAATAACAAAGTTATAGGGAAAATAAATGAATGAGGAGGAGGCGAAGGAGATTTATAAGCTCACTAATCCGAACCATACTTACAAATATCATATAAGACTAAAACATAACATCTTTTGTAATAATATGCATTTATTAAAAACACTTAAATAAGCACTAATAAAATTAATGACTCCCGCTATGGTTTTAGCGTATTTCCCGTGTTTACTTCATTTACGGTAAAAGTGAATACAACAAAAGTTACATTAAATAACAAAAGTAAACAACTTTTGCTATGTGCACGTTTGGCGAAAAAAAAATAGAAAATGAAATATCTCGAATTTTTCTTTCAGGCCTCTCTTATAACCCCCACTCCCACTTGAACTTAAAAATTGTATTAAAGCTTATAACCATGGAAGAATTAATGCTAATTCACATACCCAGTTTTGTTAAATTCGGCTCAATCGTTTGTGCTCAATAAAATAGTTGGCTCTCGTTTATACTTTGTTATACGACAAAAGTTATTCTAAATAACAGAATAAACATCTTTTGTCATGTGCATATCTGCCAAAAAACCAATAGGAAACGAAATATCGCTATTTTTAATTCAGGCCTCCTTACAACCCCCACTCCTGCCCATCCCTAGAAATGTTGGTATGGCTTATTATAATTAAGGTGTTAGTGCTAATACACGTACCGAGTTTTATTTAGTTCCATTGAGTCTTTCGTGGCAAATAAAATTGTTGACTCCCGCTATAATTTTTAGCGTATAACTCATTTATGCTTCGGTATATGACGATAGTATATATAACAAAAGTTACTCTAAATAATAAAATAAACAACTTTTGTTATGTGCGTATTTGCTGAAAAACCAATAGGAAACGAAATATCGCTATTTTTAATTTCAGCCCTCCCTTATAACCCCCACTCATGTTCATCTTAGAGAATATTAATATAGCCTAAAGTCTAAGTTGGGCTAGTAGCAATATACATACCAAGTTTCATAAAATTCGGTTCAGCCGTTTATGCGTGAAAAGGTAACAAACAAACAAACAGACACGAAAGAAACAAAATGCAGTTATGGTGTCTATGACATGTGAAACGAAAAGTTATCGTGAAATTTCGCGAAAAAAATCAATGTACAGACAGAGGTTACAATTTTATATATATATAGATATACTAGCCAAGGTCCCCGCCTTCATTTGAGGCGGAAAGATTCTATTTTGTTTTTGGCAATGCTTCTACATGTACAACTGCTATTTCCGTGTGGGCGCATTTTTTCCCGTAAGGGTTTAGATTTGAAGAATAAATGAAAATAAGTCTCTAATCATTCCCTCTTCACTGTTTGACACACCGTGAATAATTCAAATCATAATCATGGATTGCATTTATTGTAATTAAATATCATCTATAATGTATGTATTTTGTATATACAATCTGGCTAATATGCCCGGGAAATCATTGTTGACTGACTAATGATGGTATTTTTATATTTTTATAGAAAGTCGTTGAAAAACCAATGGGAATCGAATATCGCAATTTTCCATTTCAGGCGTCCCTTATAACCCCCATTCCTGTTTGGATCTAAAAATTGTAATATATAGTTTTAATGTATATCTCGTTTATACTTTGTTATACAACAAAAATGAATATAACAGAAGTTACTTTAAATAACAAAATAAACAACTTGTGTCATGTGCATATTTGCAGAAAAATCAATAGAAAACGAAATACCACTATTTTTAATTTCAGGCCTCCCTGACAACCCCCACTTCTGCTAGTCCCTAGAAATGTTAGTATGGCTTATTATAATGAAGACATTAGTGCTAATACACATACTGAGATTTATTTAGTTCGGTTGAGTCTTTTGTGAAAAATAAAATTGTTGACTCCCGCTATAATTTTTAGTGTATATCACCTTTATACATCGGTATACGACAATAGTGTACTAATAGGAAACGAAATATTGCTATTTTTAATTTCAAGCCTTCCCTATAACACCCACTCCTGTTCGTCTCAGAGAATATTATTATAGCCTAAAGTCTAAGTTGGGTTATTAGTAATATACATACCAAGTTTCATAAAATTCGGTTCAGCCATTTATGCTTGAAAATATAACAAACAAACAAATAAACAAACAAACTGACACCAAAGAAACAAAATGCAGTTATGGTGTTTATGACATGTGAAACAAAAAGTTATCGTGAAATTTCGAGAAAAAAATCAATGTACAGACAGAGGTTACAATTTTTATATATATATATATATATATATATATATATATATATATATATATATATACACACACAGTTTTGAACGGACCTCATTTTTGCCATCTCCTGGGCAGGATCGATGGACATTTGAAGAAAAATGTTGAAAATCGTGTCATGAGTATGACCTCAATAGCTGATTTCCCTTAGGGGAAATCTGCTAAAAGAGAATTTATGAAGAGTAATTGTTATGCAGTTATCTCTGAAATTATAAATAATCTTTGTTTTTCACATACTGAATCTGTCAAAAGAAGTTAGATAATTAATCTTTTCACAGTTTACTACATATACTTTGATAGCACAATATGGTCATAATATATATCAGGCTTAAATCCAAGTTTGTCATACAATTTTTTAAAATTTATATATCTAGGTATTTTAAATGTATTAAAAAGAACAAAGAAAGGAAAATAAAATTTTGCCATACATTGGGTACGAGTAAATAGCAGAACACCTAGAAGACTCAAGGCAATTCTCTTCCTGTCATGATTATCATTGATATAACTAATCAAACTTCTTTTCATTTGTTTTGCTTCTTCATACTTTCAAAATAATAATTATATGAGTCAATGAAATAATAGTAGAAAGTGATTTTACCAGGTTCAGAGTAAATTCAATACTTAACATACTTGAGCTCATACCTTATTAGATCTTCGTTTTCTCTATCAAGCCGTTCTCTATCAAAACATAAGAACCTCTTTTCCCTTTCTATATGCTCTCTCTCAATTTGAATTTTCTCCCATTCCCTTTGAAATTGTTCAGCTTCATCTGATCTTTGCCACTTCCTCCTTCCATAGTTTTGCTCCCTTCTTCTTTCCCTTTGGTGTGATCTCACTCTCTCCCAATAACCATCTAAAGGGTCACCAATTTCATCTATATTGTCCTCTGAAATAGTGAATGAACATTTAGATGGTAACAATGTCTCCCAATATAGTCCAGGCAACTAATTTATAAATTATTAATGCTTGTTAAATTTCAATTTGATATGACTATTTAAAAGCACATAAATTATTAACAAGAAATTACAAAACTGCCGGTTAGCAATTACTTTTGCATATATGAATAAACCACCCCTCTTAACTTACTATGAGAATTTAAATGTAGTTCTCAATTTATTTAATGCTTGACACAGACATTCCATTCAAATTGTAAAACCAAACACACAAAAAAATATTACTACACTTTATTACAATTATAATTAGTTTTTGAATTTATATTTATCACTCCCAAACCTACCTCGTTTTAAGATAGACATCTATTGTCTGCATCATCTTTATAGCAGATCTGTAGTTTCTGAATATGTTAAAAATAACTGGCATAGTTTTCCACGACATAAAAATATATAAAAATTAAGTCTTTTATATAAGTGCAAATTCATCGCTTAAGCATTTAACAGAATTGCTAGTACATTGTCATGTAAAGCTATTGTATAAAATGAGAAGAACAACTAAAACAGAGTATGAAAAAAATGTTTATCTTAATTCCTAACCATTAATACATTCAATGTAAATCTAAACACAATTAACTAATTACAATACATTTATTATCACCATACCTTTACAAGGAGGTACAAAATATTCTGAGTCCCCCCTTCCCTCGGGGGAGATTTTTCTTTTTTTTTTATTGCTCCTTCTACGAGAATGTTTAATCTTACATTCACCGCCAGTTCCATTTGTTGTCATTTCTTCTGGGTTAGTTTTGTTTACAGTTTTGACATTGATTTTTTCCCTTCTTTTAGATTTCTTACTATCAATGTCAGAGGGCTTCCTTGGACTAGGAGTAGGACTGTTAGCCACCTAACAATCATTATTAAATGGAAATATTTTAATTACTAATGTTAGCATTGACTTATGGTAACATAAGGGTTAATATAAAAGTACAATATCAAGTAAAATTAATAAAATAACAATGTGACATGGAATATTGGAAGACTTCGGTGATTTATTTAGTAAGCACACATCTAAATATGTTTCCTTAGCACATGCAGATATAGATAAATAAAATGATAAATTGATCATTTGTCACCTCTTCACTTGAACTTTGAAATAATATTAGAAAATGTGGTAAAGTAGATATTTTCATACAAGCTTCAACTAATGTAAGTTAGTTAAATGTTTTTAATAAGTGAAAAATAATTAGTTTACTCTTTAGAAAAGATTAGATCCTTCCAGAATTATATTACAGAATTTGATGAAGTCAGCAAACCATTCATTGATAAAAGCATGTTAGTACTCTATAGTTAATTGTTAAGAATAATAAACTAAATAACATTATATATGCGGAACTAAAATTACATTTTTGATGGCGCTGATGATGGAAGTATTATATCCATATATAGAGTGTTTAAAAAACAAAATTGGAGGGTGTAGCTCATATTTTTGGTTTGAAGTAAAAGAAGAAGAAAATGAAAACAGAGGGGAGGGGTTAATCAAATACATTAATAACTAGTATTTACCAATGTATCAAGGTTCCAAAATAAATTTACAAAAGCGTAGACCCTGTCTGAATACTTGATTCAATGAGTGTAAGGATATTTTTTATCCTTGTAAAATTGGAAATATACTAAAGTTGATAATAAGCAATCACATACTAGATAATGGTCATCGTTAGTCAGCCAATGCTGTGGAGTTCTTTTAAACAAAAAAATCATGTCATGAGTATAACCTCAATAGCTGATTTCCCTTAAGAAAGAAATGCTAAAATTGTCATGGGCACTACATGAATTCCTTGTACTCCTATACAATTAAGTGAACAAAATGTTTAGTCGCACTTCATATAATATTTTTATTTTATTGAGATTGATATTTATATCTGTTCCAATGTATTGAATCAAAAAATGTTATAGAGCATAATTTATAGATATTTTTATGATAAACAAAAAGGCCAGTACAAATTCTTTGTATCTCTACTATGTATGGAGAATTTTGCTACTCCCCCCCCCTTCTCAGTCGATTTTGGTGACAAGTGGAGGTAAACAACTAGATATTACAACATCCCACATAAGAAATTTCAAAAGTCTATGACTGCCCATTTCTGAGTTAAGCAAAATATGTAGAGGCCACTCCAAAACTATGAATATGACTCAGGGAGGTTGAAATTTGCCAACCAAAAATTTTATCAATTACAATATTCTCTTTACTTACTTTCCATATCTGATATTTGGGACACTTCTTGGGGTTTTTTTATTATATAGCATTTACTACCTGATGATTTTTGTCATAAACCTCCCAAAACAAAAACAAAATAATTTATTTATTTATATTAACATCCACTTTTTGCAACTAAGGCTAATTGGGACGGGTTACCTTAAACCTACTACGTATTTTAAGTTACCTTAAAATCCTAAGTCCCACCCTGGTTAGAAAAGGAAAAACAAAATAAGCAATTACTATAAAAACCAGGAATAAAAAAAAAAAAAAAAACAACTGAGAAAATGAATGCTAAAAAGTTTAATCAAAGTTCAAACAAATCTGACCATTACCATGACTGAAGAAGAAAAGCAGTGGAGTAAGAATTCCATGAATTTTATAGATTGAAGAACTCCACAAATAAAACAACTGTAATGTGACACAATGACTCATGAAAAGAATGGCTTACTACACAGTTTTTATTAAATAAGCATGAAGGAAAATTCTTTTCTTCTATTATCTCTTTTCACAGTTTTATTAGTATTCCATTGAACAGCCTTAAATAAGAATAAAGGGCACATGGGTGGGGCTATGTCTGGATGTCTTATTTATCTATTCAATTACTGACTGAAGCTAGTGGACTAAGTATCACTCTAAATAGTCTATTAGAGATTGCCATTAATGCATCTAGTAAAATAATAGGTAATCTGATGAAAAATAAAAAATGACTTACAGTTTCAACCGATATAAGGCAGCCTTGCAGCAATGTCAAATTTAGTGCTTTAATGCATTTTTGAGCATCTTCAACTGTAGCCATAGTTACTAAGCCAAAACACTCTGTACCTGGAGCTTGAGCAATAGATAAAACTTTTGCTTCAAGAACCTGAATCCATAGAGAAGAATATTAGATGAGAATTAAAACATCTAAATATCAACAATTAAAACATCTGAATATCAACATTTATAGTATTTAAGAGTGAAATAAATGCAATGGGCCTTTCTGTGACAGCCAATTATTTTTCCATTGATAGTTATATAAAGATATTTATAAAATTGTAACCTCTGTCTGTACATTGATTTTTTTCGCGAAATTTCACGATAACTTTTCGTTTCACATGTCTTAGACACCATAACTGCATTTTGTTTCTTTTGTATGTTTGTTTGTTACCTTTTCTCGCATAAACGGCTGAACCGAATTTTATGAAACTTGGTATGTATATTACTACTAGCCCAACTTAGACTTTAGGCTATACTAATATTCTCTGAGACGAACAGGAGTGGGGGTTTTAGGTTCAGATGGGAGTGGGGGTTATAAGGGAGGCCTGAAATAAAAATTCGCGATATTTCATCTTTTACTTATTTTTCGGCAATCGTGCACATAACAAAAGCTGTTTACTTTTTATTATATTATATAATTAGATTAACTTTTGTTTTATAATTTTTTTTTGTAAAATAATGTATGAAGCAAGTAATTTGTGTAGAAATATTGATATGCTAAACAATTCATTCCAATATGAAATACCCGGTACCACACCTGGATAAGTTAAGTTGTCAAATAGTTATCACTACACAAATCAAATCACTATTATTCTTAGGTAAATGAAAAGATTTGAAATTGAGTGGATAATTTAGAATAATAGAGCATTAACAGACCAATGCATGAATTTGAAGTACTTATACATTTGAATATATAAAATATTAAAGTATATATAGTAGTACTAAATGATTTCTCCTTTTAAATCTGTTTATTGCCTATTGCCCCATGCCATAAGACAATTGAACAGCTACTTGAATAAAAAAAGTAACTATCTTTGGTCTGGTATGCCACCATAATATGGCTAGGGAAATTTGACAAGTGATCACTTGATTAATTATTCTATACAGAGTTTCCAAGATAAATAGGATCAAATGCTTTTCAGGGCTAAACAGATGATTTAATAACAAATGTTAGAGGAAAAAGTTGTATTCTTCTGTAGTATTCTTGCCTGTCAATGGTCTAGGGGTTGGAATTCTAGTTTGATCTTTAACAAACTGCATATTTTAGGAAGAGGGGGAGTTTCGATAAATTGGAATATCTCTGTTATTATAAAATGTTTCAAAAAATTGGATAAGGCCATCATATTGAAAATTTGCTTTTCCATAAATGCTGTTCTATCCTTTTTTTCTGTTTTTTGAATATTAATATGGATATTACCATTTTTAGTATTCAGTACTCAGTAAAGCCCCCACCCTTACTCATGCTATTTCCACTGTGAGTAACTTACTCACTAAACATCTCATATCCAGCTGGTATTTAGATCCCTGTTTATATCGTTTTCTTATTACTGGAGAAAAAGAGAAGAGATGGTGAGCTGAGATCATGTACCAGGTAGTGGGAAATCTGCTTAGCTTATGCAGCCCCAGTGTGACAGACTTTTTATGATTATTTGCTTTTCTCAATATTCTGTGTATTGAGAGCTGGATTATTTCATGGCAAAGTAAAGAATATTTTACAGGCTATTAATCATCTACACCCCAGAATTGGCCTAGACCTGATTATTGGCTTTATAATTTGTAATACTTGACTTTTTCAAAGTATATAATTGATAACCTCAGTCAGTATTTGTACAGTACAATAAAAATGTTTTTTTTTAAAGAAGAACTTCCAGCTCAATCCGAAAAGTATAACGTCATGTGTTGTACTCCCTTGAGTAACCTAGCAGCCAAATGGTGAAAATCGTGCCAGCCTTTATCTATTGATCCAAAGAACTCAAAAAAACTGCTTTTGAATTCTCCCTGATTACTAAAACAAATAATAGTCAGAGAGGGCGAGGCCAGGGCTCAATTTAAGGTGAGATAGAAGTTATAGGTAGGTCATCAAGCTCTACAATTTTGGTTAGAGTTATTCTAGTGCTATGAGAAGGAGCATTATCTTGTTGGAGAACTCTCTTCCGATTGACCAGGGCAGGTCATTTCTAAACTAGCAATTTCCTTTCCAGAACTGACCCTTTCCAGTTGCTGGTGATAAAGTTTTTCATTAATAACAAGGCCATCAGGAACCAGTTTGGAGTGCACTAGACATCCAAAAATCCACCAAGTACAAGAAATGACTTTAAGAGAAAACCTATCATGTCTCCCAACTGGATTTGGTAACTGGGCATGTGTTAAGATCTGTTTTTTTTGTCTATTCTTTTAAAACAAAATCAATGTCTTCAGGAGTAGTGACATGCCCCTACCCAACATTGGGCTTGGACAGCTTCTAAAAATTCTTCAAAAGGATTTTACTTGGAGGTGTATTGTTTCCCTAGAAGGACCAATAAAAGTCGGCAGTTGGCAGGTATTAGTTGATGAATTTGCAATAACTGCTCTTTCTGTAGTCTCAACATTCTAATCAGATGAGCTACCAAAACATGGTTCATTTTCAAAGTTGGTTGAAACACCCAAACCAATGTTGTTATATTGTTCAAGAAACAGCTGATCCAGTAAATCTTTGTTTTCAATTATGCCACAAAAGTACAACAAATTAAAATTTGTCAAAATTTATATTAAAGGCTAGCAAAGATATTGGTTGGAAAGAGATACAATAACTGAATGTACAATTGTTCTTGGAAAGGTTCTCTTTCTGAAAAACATGACTATTTAAAAATTAGAGCTTATTCGGAATAAGACAGGTAAACCAACAATTCCATTCAAGAAGAGATACTCATCTTTTGTATCACCCTCTGTACATATATAATAAATCAACAGCCAGCCAGCTAATAATTAAGACTCACCTTTCCATGTTTTGAGAAAACATGTTTTAAATTTATTGCTCTTGTGATTGATGACAAGCCACTAACAATAAGTTTCCTGCAGTTAATCTTCATACCTTCAAATTGATTAAAAACCATTGAATATAGTCATAAATGATTAGTATAATGTAGAAAAACAAAACAAAAAAAAATTACCTTTGTCAACTGATGATTTTTCAGGTCTGAAATTATAATAGCAAAGTTAGTATCTTTAATATCCATTAATGTTATAAAAATAGAGTATTACAAAGATAAAACTAGCAAGTAAGCCATTTCATTTTAAATTACATATTCCAGTTATCATGACTTAATTCAGTTATTGCTGGCTGCAGGATTTAGCTTTATAAAACTTTTTTGTATTTTAGAGAAAATTGGATCAAAGATAGAACAAAGAAATAACAGAGAATAATACAAATCAGAACCGGGGCCACATGTTTTGTTTTTGGTTGTTTCATTATTAAGACTTCAACCCCTTCTGATCAAGGTTAGTTCTATCATTTTTCTTATTTCTTGCTTCTTTTTCTTGTATATAGACTTGTGTAAACATTTCCTCCTTTAATTTTGGCAACATGTATATTTTTCAGAGCTATATCTTTTGGTATACAAAATGTGTCTTGATTTAACATTATGCATTAGTGAGAGGTGTGCCATATTACATCACCTGTTTCTCCAAATTTCATTTTCAATTTTATTATTTAAGTTCGTCAACTTTTTTTATATTTTAGATATCATGTAATTACTTACGATGGAATGTAAAGATATATTAAGGTTGTATTAAGACCTGTTATAAAGCATACAAAGATTAAATCAGTTAGAAAGTCAAAGCTGCCTTAAATAGACTCAGGTACCATGGACATTGAATACCATATATTTAAAAAAAAAATGTAATTTTAAGTTTGGTATACCGCAAAAGAATTTTTTTTCAGAAGATTTGAAGTTGTTTAAAAAATGTAATAAACAAGCCATAGGGAAGGTAAGTATATGCCTAGTGTTAAAAAAAAATTGGTGCTCCATATTCGACCACTCTCCCCTAACTTTTGTATTTTTTTTGTGTGTGTTTATTAGAATTGAAATCACCTGAAAATCGAAGTGTCTGATTTCTGTCGCTGCAGAGCTGATCTCTGCTTCTTTGACGATGGCAATCTCTGCTCCTTCAAATCTAAAGCAGACACCAACCAATGAACAAAAAATACTTCCAATGAAAAATCATCTTAGTCTTATCAGAATGTATGGTACAATAGAATAACTGGAAAAATGAACTTAAAAAGCTATGTACATTACTAGAGTAAAAGCAAAGAAATTATACTAAATATGTATAATAAATGACTTGTTTTTAATTAGTAACTATTTTTAAATGAGGAATTAAAAAAGTAAACGCTCTCAAATGAATTTCAAAAATCAGGAGTAAAATGCTTTAATGATTAGTAAAATATTCTATTCATGAGCATATGTAGCAGATTCTTCAGGATGGTGTTAACACGTCCAATTCTGTTGGTCTTTAAAAATGTCTCTATCCTTATCTATAACATTGCAATTCAATATTTGTTGACCATCAAGTATACTTTGAAATAACGTAATTTGATGGAGATTTTAAATAACTTTTGAGAAATTTATAAAATACTAATAAGGTATTAAGGTAAAGCAATTGCCAGTAAAACGAAACAAAACAAGTCTAATGGAAAGTCCTTAATAAGTTTCTTTTTGTAACAAATAAATATAGAATATAGAAACAATGAGTCAAAGCCATTCAGCTTTACAAATTGAGTAGAGCCCATGTCCTGAGTATTTCATTAAACTCCTCCATAATGTAAACAGTCCTAATTTAAATAACATAAACATCTCATTTAGTGAAATTGAAATATTGTATTAAAGGAAATTACTTCAAATTCTTCAAGGCCCAGCAGTCAATAAAAAATTGGTTAGAGAATGTTTTATATGGAGAACGAAAGAATAAAATCATTTTTTTTTCTAGTGCCGTTGAGGATTATTGAAAAATAATTTTAAGGAAATAACTACATTTTCGTCTCCAAAAAACAAGATATCATTTAATTTATGAAAAACAAATGTTAATGAACGAACAAGTCTTTCATAATTAACAGTATAAATCATTATTATTGTTATTTTATTAATTTATTTAACCTCCCACTTTTTAAGGGAATAACTTGAGTTATTATTTAGTTAAAAACAATGATCTCAGTAGAAAATGATAACCATATAGGGTTGACACCTAAAAAAAAAAAAAAAAGAAAAAAAAAAAAAAAAAATTGTGTATAAATATAGTATGGAAAATAATTACTGTATTTATAAAATTTAAAAGAAAAAAAGAGAGTACAATTGCTAGCAAGTGATTGTGATAGACCGAGATCGAAGATGATGAAACCTGAATCTAGTAATAACTAAGCTAAAGAATAAAGGTAACTAACTACTAAATGAATGTTTTACAGTAACAACCAAACAATTACAAAAATAAAATGGACTTTAGGAACGTTTACAATTTAAATAAGAGCTATAGGATGAAGGGAAAATAGAATACCTGGAGTAAAGAGGGTTAAGACTTACTAAAAATATAGCAATTGAAATATTCTGTTTACAAATATTATTAAGTTATGTGAAAAAAAAATTCTTCATTTTAGAATAGTGAGTAAGTAAAGTTCATGAACAGTAATGTGGATGAAACTGTTTCTTCACTAAATACGATTGCAATGCCCTTCTTAGAACTATCGATAGAAATTTAAGTCAATGTGAGAGTGTCCTCTTCGCCAAAGGATCTGATTGAGTCTAAGACTCCAGCAAGAGCATACTGCTAGTTACTCACAGTATGAAAGCTGATATTATTCATTTTCTTAAAGAAAATAAATAAGTTCATGAGAGTACATATTATATACACAAAGAACTCGCACACTGCAAACTGACATAATAACTTTTGAAATTAAACAGTCTTGAAGAATTGTACAAATACACATATTTAGAACAAATTTTATTATTATGGGTCGAAAAAAGTTTTTCTTACACTCAAGATAGTAAAATTGTGCAGTGCAATTTTGGTTTGAGTATTATTTTAGTTTTTTCATTCACTTTTTACATATTTTATTCACATGTAGCTATGTTTTTGGTTATATATTTTTCATTTGTTATGAAGTATTATGTCATTTTAGAAATAAATTTTGCATTCTTCCTTCGAAATAAAAAAATAATTAATAAAAATGCCACTCAAATGATGATTATTATTATTATTTATTAACGTCCACTTTTTGCAACTTAGGCTAATCGGGACGGGTTATCTACAGGTTACCACTCTTCTCTAGCCAGGGTGGGATTTTAGGATGTTATTTAATGAATTTCGTCACTAAATAATTTCCTTTGCCCAGGCGAGAATCGAACTCGCCACTCTAGGTTTACCATGTGAGATAAAGGTCAACGCTTTAACTCGCATGGCCAACCTGAGCCCCTTTCAAATGATGAATTTATTGACCGAAGACAAATTTAACACAGTTTACATTTTAATGATTTATTTCTGTCAGGAAAATTACAATAGAAATGAAGACATATTTACCCTATGAATTTGATAAAGGGGTGAGCAATCAACTATCACAAGACCAAATTCTATGACCCCCTCCCACCTTACCAATGTTTCTGTTTCAATCATTTACCAAACCCATTTGACAATCCTATCTATTTTTTCTAGTAGAAAAATCTAATGTGCAAGGGTATGTCATGTGTGCCAATTAGATGGAAATGATTTCATTTTGTTGATAAATGGATTTAGGCTTTCATGTAATATAAAATAACCATTATCAGCTTTTATTGTACTCATCTTTGGATATGAATTCATACTTCAATTAATACAAATAACTCACACCTATATGATTGTAATGGACACAGTAAAATAACTCATTCAATGTGACCTGAATGTGAACACTTAGTTTCTTTAAGCATTGAACATATATTTCAGCTCCAAGTATTTTTTGGTCATATACAGTATTGCTATAATCAATAAAGCTATTTTCATAATTGATGAAATTTGAAATCCTTCTTCTCAGAAAAAAGAAATGGTATATTTTTCAATGATCCTAGCTAATTTATTATTTACTTTTGCTATATTAATTATTAGAAAAAATTGAGGCTGAAATATGGCGTTCAATCATTTTTGCTTATGGGACAAGTTAAAAGAATTGGACAATCTCCAACAAAATTGTTGGATAATCTAACAGCTCTCCAATTGTACATTTGTTACTGCTGCCTCACATGACTAAAAATTTTTAGAAATACACTGGCTCCTCGCCCCAATATAATCAAATAAAAAAGATATCAGTAGTTCTAAACTAATATGTAAAAGTGAAAAACTATCAAAAATATCACTAAAAAGCATGTAATGTTGTGAATAATGTAGTTCTAATTCTGCTGAATAGTCTACTTGGCTAAAATAATTAATTTTAAAATCAAAATAGAGTACTTCTTCTTTTCAAAGCTCAAAGAATTCTACCAGTTAAATGTTAATTGATAAATGAAAGAATGAATGAAGCAGTGTGGGATGTTTAGTAATAACAAAAGATAATTGATCAACCCAAAACTACTTAGTCAATATAGTTATGACAACTCAATATAGCAGTATTGTTTTAATTGTACAAATAAATATAAAAAAGATGAAATTAGGATAGTACTATGAAACTAATAATACCTTTACAAACTTCTGTGAAGGAATCGACCTGAAATTACAGAAAAGAGTTAGTTAGCTATTAAATTCCTAATTAAAGAAACGGCTTATGAATATTTAGATTAACAAGCTTACCTTACCAGCCATCAACATTTCATGTTCATTTAATGATATGCTACTTTGTCATTCTTTTTTTCCTTAGAAAAAGGAAAGAAAAAAACACTAAAATAGCTTATTTTAGCATCCATTTGGCAGAAATAGGATAACAACGATAATGAGAAAAAAAAAAAGATTCATAAATTAGAAATTATACTGACCTATATTATTCCTTAGTATCCCAAAAATTGAGCCCAAAGAGTGGTAACTGGCCTGAAACCAACTGTAGCTGGTAACTGGTTTCAGGCCAGTAGCATTTCTATGGACTTGGAAGATGGCACTATTGTTCCTAAGCACTAATAAAAATGATTATGAGGAACCATGAAACTTAGTTATTTTTCTATCAAATGCATTTAGCTCTCATAAAAGTTTTTGATTGTTTGTCACCAATATTAACTCTTTAGGTGCCAAGCTATCACGTTGGAGACTGAGATTGTAGTGCCAGCCAGTCTCACATTGGCATCCATTAAATGTCTTTTGTTATACTTTACTTGTAATCAGTTGCTTTGTAAAAATGTCATTATTAAACTAGTAAGGTAGTTAATTCATTTTTAGTGATTATGGAAAGTAAAAATATTTTTGACATAATTTAAATTAATACTTTCTTGTTTTACAGAAATAGGTTTTCTGAATTGTCAGCCTTTGATTTCAAGGCATCAAGAAGCAAATATCTTTCCACCATTTCAATCTTGATATTTTTTAAGTGGATCACCCTTCATAAATATTTTGGCTCAAAGCTCATAATATTATTGATTTGCTCTCGAATGTTTTGAACCAATTTCTTAGAAAGAAAGAACAAAAACAAATCCATCATTGGTGTTTCTCTGCTAAATATCTATGATATAATATCTATATACAAACAATAATTTAATTTACTATGATTGGAAATACATAGCAAAAATAATACATTGTGTTTTTCCTATACTTCAATATATTTTTTTAGAATGATGCACCATTATAACTGTTATTTAACTGGATACTAATTCCAAGAATGTCAAACTAATATTGAGAATTGTAGGAGAAAACACAGGTAGAAAGTAGTCCAGCCTTTATTTTTGTAGTGTTGTCATAATGATGGCCGGCACTGAGGAGGAAGGTAGAGAAAATGCCCAGGTTACTTAATAGGAATAGAAAATAACTAGAACTTATAACCACCAGATAGTTGTGAAGGTTACATGACTAAACACTGAATGGGTTGAGTGGCAATCGACTATACATGCCCATGGCTTGGGAAGCACCACCAAGCCCAAACATATATGAAAAATGTTTATGACCTGGAGCACTTAAATCCCACACAACTAACAATGATCTGAAGATACTAAGAAATAATATAGATAAGTATACTTCATAATTAATGGATCTAATTTATTTTGTCATTGCCATTGCTACAATACTTGATCCTTTTTCTGTCAAATGGATGATCAAATAAGATATGTTACTGATTTCTATCAAAGAGAGAAGAGGTGAATAACGAGACGTTACAGCAATCCTAAATATGGTATTTCAACATACTAAGGCTAGCCGTTTTAGAGTTATGAGGGATATAAATATATCTGGATAGATTTCATGCCAAAAATAATCCAAATGTATTCAGGGAGAGTCAAAACAGATCATTCTGTTGAAATCTGAAAACCAAACATTTTTACAATAACAATACTTTCTTTACTTGATACAAGGAATTAAAAATGAAATGCAGTTGAAAGTTTTTAAGCTTATAGAATTATTTCAGATTCATTAGGAGTAGAGCAATTGAAACCGACTGCTGGTAAAATGATGAGTAAAAGGAATTAAACAAGTATTTATATTTTTTTTAAATAATTTCCTGAAGTAAAGAACTTTATTCTTTATAGTATTTCATACATAATTGATAAAAACCTAACAATGGACTAATAAGAGCAGATTTAGGATATATCTTTAAATTAACAGTTCTTATCAGCTGGAATTGTTATATAAAATAAAGCTAGGTCATTAGCGTATCATTTTTAACCCTCCGTTAGGTGCGGGTCATTTCCAAACGACTCTAGGCGTGGGTCACCTATGAGGTGGCGATGGAGAAATATGTTGGTAAAACTGCTTCTTAGGGCAAAAATAGAGTTAAACAAATATAGATACTTATCTGAACAAATAGTAAAACTATTTTATTTTATAAGTTAGCAAAGCAACACATGAATATGTCTTACAACTATCAAAAATATTAATTCATTTCAGGTAACATGAAGCAATTTTTGAACAATGAATTCTTTAGGTACTACTTACTTAGCTACTAGAAAATATATATAAAAAAAATTACAATAAGAATAGTTTAGAACTACTTAATCATTTAATTTCTGCAGGAATAACAAATACAAGAAAACATTTAAGATAGAAAAGGAAATTAAAACGTTTCACGTCGAATCTTTTAGTGCCATCTAGTTCTTACTTAGGTGAGTTTCTTGCCCAACATGTTTTACATAATGTCTTCTAAATTCATTCTTGCTCTTCTGTATGTGCCAGCTAAGTAAAGAAGGCCTATATAAACTTTTATTTCTGTGAAGTCTGTCTCTTTGGCATCCCTCTGCCTAGAAAATTCTGGCTCAACAGTTTTTATGAATACGTATGTGCAGTGCACAATACTACTAATAATCATCTCATCAAAGAGACAGAACCAGTAGTCAAGTTCATTAGTTGCCTCCTTTGCCGCCCCTTTCACTTCCGGAAGGTGTGTCAATAAATTTTGTTTTCCTATTTTACTAATCTATTAAAAGGGGTTTTCCTCCACTCAAAACGGTCAACGATCTTTCTGTTCACACTTCTCAATGCAACATATTTTTCGTGTGACTGCTCATCCTCCCCATCACTTTCCGATTCCACGTCACTTTATTCAGTCTCTGAGTCTATACCCCGTTCTTCCAAGCCGTCCTCAAATTCCGAATCTGTGTCGTTCTGTATGTTATTGTCTTCTTCAAAAGGATCCAGTAATGTGTGGTGGAGACTAGCAATGTCATTTTTATTACTCAAGTCAAAAAATAAGTATTTCCTGGTCCATTTTTTCTGAATAATGTTTTAAAAATGCATTGTTAGTCATGGTCGTCGTCACATTTAGTTTTTATACAGTCAGCTCAGAGGTGAATTCCCTTTTTTGTAGGTATTTTTAACTATTCAAAAACAATCAAGGCACTAGAAACGACAAATGACAAATATGTCTAAGATAAATAGATTAAATATAGAAATAAAAATAATTACAATTTTGGTCGCAGTGCACCTGTGGGGGTGATTTTAGCACAAGGAACGCACTGTGTAAAAACTTCGAAGGTCAAACCTATACTGTTTTGAGGAGGAAGGGATGCTAGAAGCATTGCTGGATGCGGAAGTCGTTGGGTCCACTCAATCGGAAGCTATTGGAAAAAAACTTCAAAGATGCACCTGTCAGGACGCCTCGACTAACGGAGGGTTAAATAAATAATACAAAATAAAACATAATGAATTTTTAGCTGGAAGATATATAAATTCTGAAAGTCCAATAGCCAATTACTAAAAAAAAAAAAAAAATTATCTTACATTGTTGGAAATGTTTCGTAATTATATAAAAATATTTAGGGATCTCTTTGTAAGAATTTTAAGGGTATGGATTGTGTGTCTCTCCCTCCCTGTGTTGTATGTTGATGTACGTTGTGGTTATAGCTTTTGTTCCACAATAAAAAGTGTTAACTAAGTGTTTTTAGTTAATTGTGAAGTGTAAAAAATCTTATTTCCAAGATACATGTTGGGTATATTTAAGACATCATACCTCAGTCTTTGAATTGCCGTTTCCTTGACGAACAGTTTCCTCAATCTCACCTTCCTCAAAGTCCTCACAAGTTTCTTCTTCTTCATCAGTGTCCATCATGTCTTTATACATTTCTTCTTCATCACCTTTCATCATGACTTTCATATTTTTTTTGTTTGTTGTCATATTTTTACCTGCTTATATATTTTTCAATTCCTCTGAACTGCTTCTCTTCAATAGAATCTTAATGTAAAAAAAAATATATATATATATCAAAATTAGATGTACACAAAATATCAAAAATTTGGGGGGGGGGAGAATCATTTGAAACAATAATAAATACAATCGTATACCATGGACTA
Source organism: Riptortus pedestris (assembly GCA_019009955.1). NCBI lineage: Eukaryota > Metazoa > Arthropoda > Insecta > Hemiptera > Alydidae > Riptortus > Riptortus pedestris. The sequence goes on along the minus strand of CM032233.1, from coordinate 130,952,997 downwards.
ACTTTAAAAATGAATAAATATTTATATGCAATCAACTTAGAAATTAGTATCATAGTCATTCTTTGAGCAATATAGGATAAGTTTTAAATCAATAACATCTGATATGATTTAATATAGCTGTTAAATATAAATAATTCATTAATTGAGGGCTGAAACTTAAATGTTTTTTTGTTTTCTTAAAAATTAATATTCATCAATTTTTTAAATTGTTCCTACATATTATAATTGTATTTTCACTCATAAATATGACTTCCAAGTAACAATATGTTTGATTGTAGGAGCTACCTCTTTTTTCTACAAACTAGATTTCATATTTCTAGGAATACATTTTATTTTTAGAAAGAAACAAAATGATTATTGTAATGTTGTGCTAATAGAAAACTGATGAAATGTGATTTTAAAAAAATTATCAATATTAACTTCTTCTTATTCTGGACCCAATATTATTTATATATTCTTCATATTTTATGGCGAGGGTTTCCAATGAAAAACATTTACTGGAACTGGTAATAAATCATCATTGCTTGTTTCAAGAAGTACTAATTAGGCTATGTAATATCCACAGATGTATGGTTAAGGGTCCATAATTATAATTTTCACACAATGAGTAAATTTCATTATAAGTTTATGTGACTTTTAGCACTATGAGGGACTGACCCAAAATCTAAACAAATGAGGGAATACAAATTATTGCTATTATGAAAAATACAATATAAATGAAGAACATAACAATATAAGTGTTCACATTTAGTTTTTATACAGTTAGCTTAGACCACATTTGCATTATACTGACATGTATATAAAGCCAAATTCCTATAAAATACATATATTGTAATGACAATTAAGAACAGAAGCTATATATTGAATATCAGAATGATAATGTGAAAAAAGAAGGCTTATAAAATAGATAACTTCATTTCACTTCAAGCAGATAGAACAGATAGAAGCATTAGTTAGAAAATCACACTAAGAGTATGTTATAGCAGTTCATGACAATAAAAACACAGATATAATGGCAGTAAACCAGCAAAAGATATACCAATGTTAGCATTATTATATCAGCATATACGAAATGAAGGTTCCTTGTGGCAGCCATTATTTGTGCATGTAAAATGATTAGTTGAAGTGTTAATATCAAAGGACTGAGGGAATATTTGTTGATAAACACACCTGAAATAACAAGACTAAGTACCCACAGTTACACATTTATTGAAATTATAAAAATATTAGGCAATAACAACTATAATTCAAAGAAAAAAATCAAACAGGTTAGGTAACAGTTATAGGCAACAGAAGATTAGCCTATTAATGCCAACGCGACAGGTAATCAGCTGATAATAATGAACAGTGTTAATTAATCATATTTTTAACCTTCTTCTGTATAAACCCTATCGATATCATAATGGGCCAGAAACTAAACCAAATACTTGCTAAACTTGAAAAACTGGATAACATGTACATTAAAATATCTATTATGGAAGAAAAATTAGAGAAAATAGAAAAAAAATAGAGAAAATTAGAGGATATAGAAGAAAGATTGACACTAATTGAAGAGAAACAACATAAGGAGAATATTATACAGAAACAGGAATCTAGAATAAATTTCATTGAAATTAAGTTGAGGCATAATAATGTAGTAATTCATGAAGTGAATCCTGGGGAAATAGGAAAACAATAGAAGCAATTCATTAACATTTGCAAACAAAAGCTGGATGAAAAAGAAATCAATAACGGTTTTAGACTTGGCAAGAAAGAGGATAGTCCCTTTCTTATAACTTTAAAATCTAATAGAAATTTAAAAAAAAAGTTATCATGGAAAATAAATCAAAATTAAGAAATGAGACAAAATACAATATTCATAAACAATGATATACTTAAACAGTAAGAGTGTGCATTCCCAAGAAAGGGCAAGTATATAAAAAAGAATTCTGACATCACTAGAGAAAAAGGCATCAAGCAAAGAAGCAAGAAGAAATACATCAGTGGAAATCAGAGAGAGTACACATTGCCTAGATAAGACACAGGTAAAAAAGCTAATAAAAGTAAGAATATCTGATCTTTAAAACATAACATCATAACATATAATACAGCATCATTGAAAGGTGAAATTACAAGAACTTATACAGGCGTTAAATAAGGTGAATTAGGCAATTGCAGAGTTAGCAGAAGTTAGAATTATGAACGAAGGATGTTTATATCCCGAAGGAGAAATAATTTTCTGTTATAATGGAGAAATTTTAGGACACGGAGGAACTAGTTTCTTAATAAATACAAAAAAAAAAATGATAAGATTCAAATGTTACTCACACAGAACTGTGGTTCATGAAGTAAACATCCACTCCTATATACCTATAAGAATTATATTAATTCAAGTCTATGCTACAAGCCAGGTAGATGATGACTCAATGGATACTTATATAAATATACAACAGGTAAGGATCGTTGCAGACTGACACTAATAACACTGGTCGACAAGGTTTTTTTTCACAAGAAATCTGAATAGTGAATCTAGTGCATTTTTTCATCCTGAATTCAGATATGTAGTCAGAATTTTCCCATCAGGCATAGTTTTTCTGTGAAAGCTACTTTTCAAAATATGATTTTAGCGTTTTCTTTGACCTGTCATAGGAACCTTTACCTCATATGTAGCTATTTTACTCAAGCCGTATTTATTGAAATTATTTGTAATATCACGCTGAAGCACCACAAAACAAGACTGTGCAGGTTCATTCATGTTTAGACATGCTCAGACCTGTCTGGCATTGTGATGTGTCAGTATTGAGCTGACTGTGACACTGTTCACTAGTGAAATATTTCCTTCCTTTCTGTTTCGAAGTGTATTGTGTATGTTGTGCATGTTGTATTTCAGTGCTTAATTTTTTCATCATGCCAAGAAAGTGTGTAAATCATGCAGATAATTTCTGCTATATTTGTGGTGAGCTGACCTTCAAGTCTCAGAGGCGAAATATGACCCCACTTGTAAAGAAGTGTTATCAACTTTACTTTGGCTGTCAAGTTGGTGATTTTGATAAGAGCTGGGCCCCAAATACATGCTGTGTTTTGTGTGTTAGACTGGGTGGAAAAATGGTACACATCATATGCCATTTGCAATTCCCATGATTTGGAGGGAACCGAAGGATCATTCAACTGACTGTTATTTTTGTTTGACAAATATTAAAGGAATCACGTCTAAAACAAAATATACAGTTAAGTATCCGAATTTCCAATCTGCATTGAGACCTGTCTTACACAGTGAAGAGTTCCCTGTACCAGTATATGTAGATACAACCTTAAGTGATAACTCTGATTGTGACCTAACTGAAACACAAAATGATTCAGATGAAAATAAAAATGATCTTACATATGAAGCCCGTAGCTGTTCATCAGAACCATACTTTCCCAATCAGCAAGACCTTAATGACCTGATTCGGGATTTAAATCTGTCTAAACTACAAGCTGAAGTTTTAACTTCCAGACTCAAAGGGTGGAATTTACTCCAAAAAGATGTAAGAATAAGTAGTTATCGTAGCCGCCATAGTGTTTTCAAAGAATACTTCTCTGAAGAATGTGGTGTTGTGTTTTGTAATAATATTTGTTCAGTTATGGAAACTCTTGGGCATCAACACTGACCTGGTGAGTGGCGATTGTTTATAGACTCCTCTAAAGTAAGTTTGAAGGCTGTGCTGCTACATATTGGCAATGAACTTCCATCAATACCGGTAGCGCATGCCGCTATGAAAGAGACATATCAAAATATGAAACTAATTTTAGAGAAAATACAATATGGAAAATATGAATGGAATATCTGTGGTGATTTAAAGGTCATTGCTTTATTGCTTGGTTTGCAACTTGGGTTCACCAAATTTTGCTGTTTTTTGTGCGAGTGGGACAGCAGAGATAAGAAGTCTCACTACGCTAGAAAGTCATGGCCAAAACGTGAAACTCTTATCCCTGGCCAGAAAAATGTGGCATGTGTCCCTTTAGTGAATCCTGAAAAAATATTTTTACCTCCATTGCATATTAAGGTAGGAGTTATGAAAAATTTCGTCAAAGCTATGGATAAACATTCTGATGGATTCTTGTACTTAAAATCGAAATTCCCCAAAGTCAGTGATGCTAAATTGAAAGAAGGAGTTTTTATAGGACCACAAATCCGATCATTAATGGCTGATGAACATTTCGAGGGACTGTTAAATCCACTGGAGAGAGCAGCCTGGCAGTCTTTCAAAAGTTTATGTTGCAATTTTCTTGGAAACCATAAAGCAGAAAACTATCGTGACATAGTGGCTGATCTTCTGCATTCTTATAAAGCTATGGGATGCAACATGTCTTTAAAAATTCACTTCTTGGACTCTCACTTGGACTTCTTCCCCGAAAACCTTGGAGCTGTCAGCGATGAACACGGTGAGCGTTTTCATCAGCAAATTTCTACGATAGAGAAGAGATACCAAGGCAAGTGGAGTTCCAATATGCTGGCTGACTACTGTTGGACTAAAAAGAGAGACCTTCCAGATGCAAAATATACCCGAAAATCACTATCTACCACTTTCTAGGTAAGTCAGAATCAGTAGTTATAATTTTGAGTTAGATAGGTAGTTACGGATTTTTTAGAATATTATAAAAATTCAAATGAATATCACACAAAACTCCTGCCCGATGCGGACAAACTGTAATTATATTTGAATTCAGCACGAAAAATACTTTTAGAATCTATTATTTTAATTCTTGTGAAAGAAAAAAAGTTAATTTTTGTAGACCAGTGTAATTGGGGATCTAAATGCAATAGTTGGCAGCAAATTGGATGAAAGTGGATGGGGAATAAATGGCCTTGGGAAAAGAAATGAGAGAGAAGAACAGCTTGTATCATTTTGTGAAGGGAATGATCCATGTCTTTTTGTGGTACTCTAAAATAAAATGGTATGAGTGCATCTGGTTGGGAGACCAGAATTTCTAGGAGTCCCTATTTCAAGAAATCCACTGATTTAGGTGTTGATGTATTTCTAGAATGTCATTTAAATCTCAGTTTTCTTTTTCAATCATTTATTGTGTTTAGTTCTTAAACTTTTTTCTTCTCCTGTTATCCTTAAAAAAATTACTTGTTATGGTTATTATTTATTAATGTACACTTTTAGCAGATTTCCCTTAAGGGAAATCAGCTATTGAGGTCGTACTCGTGATGCGATTTTCGAAAAATTTCTTCAAATGTCCATTGATCCTACCCAGGAGATGACAAAAATGAGGTCTGTTCAAAACTATATATTTGTCAGTTAGCACTCTAGCGGTCGCAATTTTTGTTTAATCGTTACCATACTCGGCATTTAATCGTTTCATGTAATAAGAAAGATCAAGTTCATTAATGGCTGAAATCGGACCAGTGGGAGGGGGGGAATATCGAAAATTCGAAATATCTCCGTAACTATACGCCGGATCGAAAAAGTGTATATAACAAATCTTATTGCAAATTAAATGTACTATAAATGTTGTTTTTAAATATATTCTTTATTGGGAATATTAACCGAGATATTTGCATTTTTCAGTTTTCAGCACCCAGCAAACTCCCACTTCTACTCATGTTACATAAACAATACTCTGCTTTATAATAAACCATTTTATTCGAAGCTTAAATACCAAATATTGTTTTCATGATACCTTTATTATACGAGATACATGCAATTATTGGACTACTAAAATTGGATTGAGGTAACAATTATTCTGATTCATTATAAATTACAGTACCAGACATAGTAAATAGTTTTCAATAAAATTAATATGTTATATTCAGATATATTTCAGTAATTGTTTCTATTTCAGGTGACTGATTGGCAGACCTCTTTATTTACCTTTCATATGCTTCCCGTCAGGAAATTATTAAAATTTACTGAACAATTTCTTATTACTGTTTGTATTTATTCACTTCATATTCATGGTGGTGTTGTGTTACCAGTATGTAGATTGTTGCTATTGTTAAAGTCCAGGAGGGAAATCTGCTTAGTTTACGCAGAGACTGACTTTATGCTTCTATGGCTGATTGGGACAGGTTAGGAAGGTTGGGAGGGGGGACTCTTCAAGTCAGGGTGGGATTAAGGATTATATTTAGTGAGTTTGTCACTAAATAAATTCCTATTTGTACACGTGGGAATTGAACTCATCACTCTGGGTTTGCCGTGTGAGAGTAAGGCCAACACTTGTAACTTTGATCATCAATGTGATAATAGTAAGATACACATGATAAAATGCACTGCTTGAATATTTGTTAAAAATTTCTAAAAAAAAAATTAGTTAAATATTATCGAAACTATAACAATCCACTGCTCTTTCCCATTAGCATTTCAACCTCTATGAAAAAGCACAAGGAAACTAATTAAACAATACTTATCGGACGGAATTCCTAGAAAAAAAATTAAAAAATTACTGTGTTGTGTTGTGTAGTTGAAGAAAAATAAAAAAAATCTAAAAAAGGAATATTATATTTCCTAATTTAATTTTAAAAGTAAGCATCGCTATCAAATTGAACAAAATAATTCATTACTTACTACTTCATATGTCTATATTTAGATCAATTCATGTATCAGTCTCATTAATTATTCAATTAATGCATTAAAATTAGTTTAGTTACCAAGTTTCCATGATGTAAAATTTAGAGACTGATCAATACCAGCAATCAATTCAAGTTCATTTATTTGGATATTTCACTTTATTTATGTTTAATTCAATTCTAAGATGCCGTTCAATTATATAAGAGTAATATGGGTCATATCATGCTAATATACGTATAGCTATCAAATCTATTACCAGTAATTATTCTTGTTAAAAGGATAAATATCGGCTATACATATATATTATTTATCATATTTATATTTGTTTCAATAATTTACATGTATATTAGCAATATCATTTATGCCTTTACATGACATTGTTTGTCACCTTATCTGTGTATTATATCTTATATGTATCACATTCACTACACATCGTTTAGGAAAACAAAAAATGAGCAAATTTTGGTATCTTGCTTTAATTGTCATGTAAACACAACACTTGATAACATTCAATTCAAGTATAATCATTAACAGTCCAATAAATAATCAACACACTTCAATAAATAATCATCGAATCCCATGCTAACTAGAGAGATAAGGGATTGATGACGTCATGTGTAATGAAATTGACATTGCATTACATAAGCCCATTATAAATGACCATATATTTTATATTGTGAGTATTCCCAGCACAGAACACATTAAGATTATTATGTATGAATGCTTAAATGTATTGTTTTTACCTTTAAATAAGAATTATATCCAATTTGGAGGGAAGTCACCATGAGCTCTAGCATTTTCATAGATAACACTGATGGATTTTGATAATAACATTCACAGCTCTTAACGTCGGTACACTAAGTAATAATACGGATTAATTTTGATAATTAATTCCCATTAAATGCATTTTTTGAGCGCATTTCGATCGGCAGTTCAAAGTTCACTGCCGGATTTGCCCTATATAAGGACCCCCTCGGGACGGATTAAGAGCAGTCATATTCGGCATCCTCTGGAGGGGAGATCCTTGTTGGCAAGCCACTGCTAATCCTTCAGCTTGTTCCGGCCTGCCTAGCCAGTTTACTTCTCTACCTTTCACAGCTAAGTCAGCACTTCAATTAATCAGCTAAGTGTTTCAATTGTAATATAGTCTAAGTATAATTAAGTGTCCCCCATTATATTTTTAAAGGTGCCTCTTCTTTTGCGTTTAATAATTATTATTGATGAATATTTTGATTATAAATAAATTTATATATATTTGAATTTTGACTTGAGTCGATTGTTGGTGGCCCTTCTTAAATTCTTGTTAGTGGTTTGGTTGTGGGATTTTTTATATATTACAGATCGCAACACATGCAAACAAGCCAATCACCGCCAAGGAACCCTGTTCTATACCAATTTGATGACGTGAGGCGAGTAATTCTTACAAAACTCGTACGTCATCAACTTACGCCTACGTCATGAACTGTATAATCTCTCTAGTTAGCACAAAACTCACTTAGAAAGTGTTGAGGATGTAGGTACCAAATGCCCTCAGAATGCATTTGAATTATTTAAATTCAGAATTATTACAAGACAAATAACTAATTTTGCATTAAGGTTTAAATGAATAAAGTTGAATATTTTTGTTAATGTGATTGAGCGATGATATAAAATAAAATGCTGAGGGAGCAGAAAGAGAACTGGGAGACCAGAATTTCTATAGAGTCCCTAATTCAATAAACCTTCCTTTTATCCTTAAATATTTACTTGTTTAGGTACTTGGCAAGCAACTTGTTGTTAACTCTATTTTAAATAAATGTTTCAGTAATATGACATACTTAAAAACAATATTAGAAGGAACATTAGGTCAGTTGAAGTATATTCTTTGGTTTGTTTATGTTAAGTATTATAATGAGAAGTACTGAGACTTCTAAATTCTTGATTAGTTATATTAAATATAACAATTATAAGATCATTCATGAGAGTGATACGACTATTTTACAAAAATATGCTTTAAGTGGGTAAGCAAACAGTATTTATTTACATTAGTTAATAAAAATATTAATTTGGATGTTAGTCCAAGTAAGTTTAAGTATTATTAATATATTTACTAATTTGTATATTTGACATTTACATTGTAATTCTATTAATTGACTGTGGGGGGAAAATGTCCATGTTCATTTGAGTTAAAATATTTTAATAATGATTTTTAGTTACATTCAACACATTATCATCTAAGATTTAAACTGGTATGAAACAATTACATTGTATACAAATATTTAGCTTCACTATGATGATTTTTGAAAAAGAAAAACAACCGATTTCAGTATGATAAAAATGTCAACTTTTTATCCTAGCTATTCTTGATTGGAATCATGGATAGAAAATACCTTAATTCATATCATTATTTACACATACTTACTTCATAAATAGCTTTAAGAGCTAACATTTTTTCTATTAAATCCTACTTTACCAAAAATATTGGTTAAAAATAAGAAAAGGTACAAAATTTTAATACACTTGAACCAGCAGAAATATATATATATATATATATATACACATATAAAATTGTAACCTCAGTCTGTACATTGATTTTTTCTCGAAATTTCACGATAAATTTTCATTTCACATGTCATAGACACCATAACTGCATTTTGTTTCATTTTTTTTTTTATTTTTTTTTTTTTTTTTATAATAATCCTTTATTGAATAACAAGAATTTTTACAAGATAATTCATAGTGTTCCTTCTGACCACTGCAATTTACAAAAAGAAACATAAAATAAAAATTTCTATTTAAGAAGAGGATTGTTGAAATGCAATTGACTAATAGTAGGCAGTCATATTGCAACTTAGTGATAACAGTTATTTTAAATATTTACAAATTTAAGAGATCTTATGAGCTAATAATATTAACAAGTACAGACTTTCTTATGATTATTTAATATGATTAGAGGTAAAATAGGGATTAAGATAAAGGTGTTACATGTCTTTAGCCTAGCCTGCTGGGTATTGATTCAGTCAATTTCTTGTGTTAGAGTAAGATGTGCTTCGTTCGTTTGTGTACGTACCAAGCAGTGCTTTGTTTGTTATAATTACCTATTTCATTGATGAGTGGGTTGTTTTTGTGTTTGCAAGATTTGAAAAATTTAGTGGTTAGTTTACGGATATATGTCTTTACCATTGGTAAGTTTGAAATTTGATGTAATTTTCTTATTCTTGTATGATAGGGAAGATTATACACAATTCTCAGGCATTTGTTTTGAAATATTTGTAGTTTTCTTAAATTAGTGTTTGATATATAGCTCCATACGGGGCAAGCATATGTTAATACTGATCTGATGCAGGCTTTGTATAACATTAGTTTATTCACAGGGCTCAGTTTCGATTTACGATTAAAGTATGGGTAAATCTGGCTAATAACTTTGTTAGCTTTATCACACGTTTTATTTATGTGTTCTCTGAATGTTAGTCCTTTGTCTAATGTCACCCCTAAATATTTAATATAATTCGACCATGATATAGGATTATTGTCAAAGTTGGATTGCTCTGGAATTTTCGGTCTTCTTTTTGTAAAAATAATAGCTTGTGTTTTTGCTTTATTGACTTTGATTCTCCACTTAGTAAAAAATTTGGATAATTTGTTGAAACTACTATGGAGTTGATTAATTATTGTATCTATTCTGTAGGAAGACGTGTATATGCCTGTGTCGTCTGCAAAAAGAGATAAAGTAGTATTTATAGTTTTAGGAATGTCGTTGATATAAATAATAAAGAGAACTGCACTAAGTGCAGATCCTTGAGGTAGGCCTGCCTCCATTTTTTTGGTCGATGAATAGGAGTTATTTATTTTGACACAAAATGTTCTATTGGTGATATATGAGTTAATAAGTTTTATCAAATAAGGGGGGAACTTTAATTCATTTAATTTGTATATAAGCCCTTCGTGCCAGACTGTATCAAACGCTTTCTCAATGTCTAGTACCAAGAGTCCTGTATGTTTTTTATTATTATAGCCTTCGGTAATGGCGTCTATTAGTCTTCCTAATTGTTTAGTTGTGCTGTGTTTACTTCTGAAACCAAACTGTTCATTTTGTATAATGTTGTTTTGGGTAAGGTGTTTGTTTATCCTGGCTAATATTATTTTTTCTATGGTTTTTCCAATTGTGCTTAGAAGACTGATGGGCCTGAAGCTCTGAGCTTCATGTGGATTCTTTCCTGGTTTGCATATTGCTTTTATCACTGCGTGTTTCCAGTTTTAAGGGAAGTGGCCAAGGGTTAGAACAGAGTTCGCTATTTTTTGGAGGGATTTAATTCCTTCGGGTGGCAAATTCTTTTGATGGGTATTTTTAATATTGTCTTCTCCTGGTGATTTGCGGGGTTTGGATTTTTTAATTATTTTTTATATTTCTGAGTAGGTTGTTAAAGCTTCTTTAGGGCTATTAGTAGATAAGATATTATTTACGATTTTTTTTGAGCTTTTCATAATTTTGTTCGTCATATATTTTCTATTAAGATTTACATTTTGCTTGTGTACGGACTCAAAATAATTAGCTATAAGATTAGCTTTACCTTCTGGGGTAATTTCAGTTTTATTAAGGTAGGTTATAGGGGGGGGGGGGAGATATCTTTTTTCTTTATTTTTAAAAATTGTATGAAGGTCTCACAATTTAGTTCTGCAATTTATTTTAGCTAAGTGGTAATTGAAGTTTTGGTTTTTATTTTTCCACAGATAATTGCCAATTGCCTTAGAGAAAGCTTTTTCGATTGTATTATATACTTTGTTACCTGTTTTTTGAAACAATCTTCTGAATTTATTCCAAAATTTAAAAATCATGTCAATGACGGGATTCGTATGAGTACTTTTGCTTTTCTTTTTTTGGGTGTCGATTGATCTTTCAGCTGATTGAGTTATTGCTTTGGTTAGGGACTCAATATACTGTTCTAAAGAATCCGGAGAATTAATTTCTGTATTAATAGTGATATTTTGGGAGAAGAATGTACAAAATTTGGGCCAGTTTATTGTTTGGTGTTCAGTTTCTTTTGGTATTTTTGCAGCGTCAAAATTTAATCTGAAGATTATTGCATTGTGGTCGGATGACAGATTTGGTATAGATAGGACTTTGGAAGTTGTTTTTGTGTTTTTTGTGAGTAGAATGTCTAATATGTCAGGCATCTTTCTTGTATCGGATGAATAGTAGGTCGGTGTATCTGGAGATTTTAGATCTATATTTTTATTTAAAATATAATTTAAAAGGATTTTTCCATTCTTATTATTTTTTCTACAGTTCCATGCAATATTTTTTGAATTGAGATCGCCCATTATTATAAATCTTTGGCCTGAATTAAATAATTTATCAAGATCAGTAATTAATAGTTCCTTATCTGGTGGCAAATATGTAGCAATTAAAGTGTAATATTGAGAGTTTGTTTCTATATTGATTCCTATTGCTTCAATGTTAGATAAATTTGGTAATTTTATGGGAGTGTGTTTTATATTGTTTTTAATTATTATCGCTACTCCTCCACCATCGGAGTTTCTGTCCTTCCTATAGATTTTGAAGTTTGGGATCGACAAATTTACGTTTGCATCGATTTTAGTTTCGCAAAGGCCTGCTAGGTGTACGTTATTGTTTTTTAGAAAATATTTAAATTCAAGTATTTTGTTTCTAATAGAACAAGCGTTCCAGAAAATAGAATTAATAGGGCTAGATTTAATTGTTTGCTTATGGGCCATGTTTCTAATCAAAATATTCCATTACTCCTTCAATTATACACATAATTTTATCTATTGGTCCCTGGGCTGATTTTAATTTATTTATTGTTTTTGAAAATGTTGTTATTAGCTTTTGAATGTCTAGCATGCTAATAAGACTTTTAATTTCGGTAATGAAGCTTGATGGTCCCGTACCTTGTTTATTTGTGTTGTTGGGTTGTGTGTTGGTCTTGGGAAGTGGGGGGGAAGTTGTGTTCATTGTAGTCGACATTTTGACTCCTTGGCTCTGCTTCCTGTGATCTCCAAGCGTTCAATTTTCTGATTCTTATCTGCTGTTGTTTTATCCTGGTTTCACAATTTTGGTCGTTTGCAAGATGGTGTTTTCCATAATTGGCGCACAGCGGAGGGGTAGTTTCAGGTTTAGTGCAATCTTTAGTTAGATGGCCTTGGGCACATTTCATGCATTTCGGCTTCCGGTGGCAATTTTTAGCTATGTGGAAATACGATAGGCAATTAAAACACTGGGTCACAGTGTTTTTTATTTTTAATCTCTCCCATCTTATTATACAATTAAGCACTGTTTTTACATTTTTGATTGCCTTAATTTGATCAATATTTTTGAATTTGACCGTGAAGATGGGTAGTTTAAGTATCTGTTGGCCATCTTTTTTTGTGAATTGAGTCACTTCGTTCACTTCGATTTTTTGGTAGAGGAGGTCATTTTTAATTTCTTCCACCGGGATCCCTGGGGGTAATCCTTTTAATACCAGGACAGATTGTTTCTCGTCCTTTGGCGTGTAAGTATGGTACTCTCCTCCGTTTTTAGCGATTTCACTTTTAAGGTTTTCATAGTCTTCTTTGGTTTCTGTGTACAGAATTATTCTATTGCCTTTAAACTTAAATGTAAAATTATCTTTTAAAATTTGTTTAATACGGTCTATGGAAGATTTATATGATGTAAATTGGCTATATAACACGATGGGTGGCATTCTAGTTTTTTCCTCTTGTTTGGTTTCTGTTGTGGATTCATCATCGTCAGATTCGTCCGAGAGAGCTTGAAAAACATTTTGAAGGGGTACCTTGAACGTGTTTTCCGGTGGTGAAGTAGAAGGTCTTTTCCTTTTATTGTGATGGTATGTTTCCCATTCGGTGTTTGAGGATGATGTTGACGCTGTAAAATCCATGTTCCCTGCTGGAAACTAGTTTTTATGCGAGAACACAAGTCGGGGTAAGAGCCCCTTGGGGTAGGGTTAGATTGGTGATCTCACTAATCCCACTATCGATGCTCACGTCTGCACTGGTCAAAAGCTAGCTCGATACTGATTGCATTTTGTTTCTTTAGTGTCTGTTTGTTTGTTACCTTTTCACGCATAAACTGCTGAACCAAATTTTATGAAACTTGGTATATAACCACTAACTATATAACCATATAACTAGTAACCCAACTTAGAATTTAGGCTATATTAATTTTCTCTGAGATGAACAGGAGTGGGGGTTATAAGGGAGGCCTGAAATTAAAAATAGCGGTATTTCGTTTCCTACTGGGTTTTCTGCAAATATGCAAATGGCAAAAGTTATTTATTTTGTTATTTAAAGTAACATTTGTTATATTCACTTTTGTTTTATAACAAAGTATAAACGAGATATATACTAAAAAACAAAGCGGGAGCTGACAGTTTTATTGGGATCTAACAATTGAATGGAACTTAATAAAACTCGGTATGTGTGTTAGCACTAAACTCCTCCAAGATAATAAGCGGTACTAACATTTCTAGGGACAAGCAAGAGTGGGGGTTGTAAGGGAGCCCTGAAATTAAATATAGTGATATTTCGTTTTCTATTGGTTTTTTGGCAAATATGTACATGACAAAAGTGGTTTATTTTGAGTAACTTTTGTTATATTCACTTTATCTTATAACTAGGTATAGGGTGGGGGGGGGGGCTATAAGAGAAGCTTGAAATAAAAATTCGCGATATTACATTTTCTGTTCGGTTTTCAGTCACTCCTGGTCTTTGTACCATATCAAGGGAAAGGAAGTTTAATTTAAACATAGTTTGGCGGACAGAATACTTTCTATGATTATGAATTATATATATTAAAAAAGAACTACATGCATAGGAGACGGAAAATATAAAAATATTGTGGACAGTGAAGCCTCACATAACAAATAATTTTATTATTAAAAAATCCACAGCAAGGACGGGTAAACATCGGGAAATGTTAAAATGTTGTGGGGAAAAAAAGGCTTGCCAAAAACAATACCATCATCATTAAACCTCAAATGAATTCCCGAGCAAAGCTGGGTACCTTAGCTAGTTTTATATATATATATATATATATATAGCTTATCAGATTTATTTTAATGTGTTTCTACAGCAGGAATACACAAAATGCTTAATCAAACCTTTGAGGGATTATATACTACTTCATTACAAAAAAAATGAGATAAACTAAATATCGTTGAAGGTTTAAACGCTTATCATATAGGCCTATAACAACTTCACTTTTGTAACCAGAGAAAGTAAGTTTGTTTTTCTCATCAATATGGAATTTTATGTTGGAGTTTAATAACATGGTACAAAAAGAGGAAGTCAAGAAGTGCATCTGGGAAAGACAACTGTCCGGATCAGCAATACCAAGCAAACCAGGACTGCACAATTGATCTTTGCACTATCTTTTTTACTATTGTCTCACCATCTGTCAAGTTCCTATATCTCTTGCTATGTGTTTGTAGATAGAAATTCTTGATATTCTAGAACGTCTTGTTACAAATAAGGGGGGGGGTGGAGGTTGGGTGCACCACCATTTTTGTTTTAAATATTTATATATTTATTTTGAATTTTTTAACCTTTAAAATGGATTATTGAAGAGACCACTTTCTTGTCTACCTCCTACTTTCATTCTTGTAAGATTTTTTTTCTCTGAAAATTTCAAAGAGAATATAACTAATTACATTGTACTTAAAATATTTCAAGTTTTACATTTAATTCATATTAATTAATTCAATATCAAGTAAGATGCTAAATGTATTGCATGATTCTTGAAAGAGGAAGTATTTTTAATTCAATTAAAAAGAACATGCTAGGCTGAGTGTTGGTTTGACAGTCCAAGCTGAATGATCTTAGTGCTTCACCTTTCTCAAATACATTCAGCGACCCAAATAGTAATCTAATGGATTTATGTAACATTTGTAATTGGTATATTGCAAATTTCATAACATACAAATGACTCTGGTTTTTCAAAAAACAAACCTAAAAAAGGTCTATCCCAGAAGGGCTGCATAGACTAAGCAGATTTCCACCTGTTGCAATGACTCAGACATTGTTCCACTTTCTGTTCTCTGTGTCTTCTAAAATAGCTCTTAACTAATACAACTTTCAGAAATTTGAGATTATATATGTGAAAACGTCGAGGGGGGGGGAAGGAAAACAGTTCTTCAAATTAAATGCATCTATTAATGAGCATGTATTAGCAATATAGGGTAGTTCGCTTAGAAAAAAGATGTTGAGGCGACAAATTGTACTGTTGGGCTCATTCCATGTCAAATCAACACACCCATTCAACCTCAGTATTTCTATTTGATATTTCCATTCATATTAAGAAGTTAAGTTTATACATTACAAAACATGACCTATTGTAAAAATTTAGTAAATACATGATGTTATTTTTCTCCAAATTATAAAAGAAAAGATGAATTTATCAGGCTAATATAATACATTTTATGTGATATAATGTACAAAGCTAAATAATTCAGTTAAATCATTATTATATTACAGAAATAAATACACATTTTTCAAATTCAACTTTGAATAAATTTATTAAAAGGACAAGCATCAAAATTACTTTCAAATAGACACTGAAATAAATGTCAGAAGTTTTAAAAACTATATATACTTAATATATAATGAATGTAAAGTTAGCTCACAAGAAACCCAATCCCTATATGTTCGAGAAAAAGAGATATTTTTTTCTTCAAAACTTAAACATTGTTTTGTGATTTCAAAAAGAAATATTCTTAAAAATCATAGGAAAGAACATAGAGAATATTATTACAAAATTGCACCTTTCTTATCATTCAAGTTTAATCAGTGAATAAGACATTAATATTTCAAATATTGGCTGTATTTTGTTAGGATTTACATAGATCATTTTCACCAAGTGTTGATTTCATTCAACAAAATATATTTCTTCTTAGTCAATATATAGACAATAAGTATGTGTAAATTCATTAAAGTCTGATAGTAATGACAAATGTCTATTTATATAAATTACAAGGATGACAAATTATTAAACTTATTTAATATATTGAAAAGGCTTATACCTAACATAAGCCCTTAATTATAAATATATACCACTAATAGCACTATAATTCAGCATTTTCCTTTTTAGGTATAGATAAGACTAACCAGAATGGTAATATTCATGTAATGGTAATCATTAAATGAAAGACAGCTTAAGGATACAATAGAAGAAAAAAACCAATTCCTCGCTCCTGGAGAAATTTGGTCTCAATAAAAACGTATAATTAGCATAAAACATACTTAAAGTGACATAACAATGATACATAATAGAAGTTAGCTTACTTATTAAACAGATTATCCAAAATACTCCGATATTTGGAAATTCATCAATGTGAAACAACATGTCTGCCGTGCAGCTGTCTTTGCGGGAATAAAATAATACATACGTCATCAATCCTTGAGTCTCAAAACATATACGTCATCAACTTACGCCTACATCATCAACCCTATAATCTCTCTAGTAAGCACAAAACTCATAATCATCACACTTGAGGTTACCTTTACTGTTACCTTCATATCATCTACTTTAGAGATACAAGTATACTGTTTTGCATACTCACTGGGCTCCTTTATCCATTCAACATTTATTTACGATAATTATTCACTTATTTTCATTTATTACAGTGATATCTCTTTTTTTTCTGTGAGCAGACACAGCTGTTTTTCTTTCAATAGTATATGATGATTACTATTGCACCATTCCTTGAATTTTCTCTAACACATTCATTACTTATTAAGCATTGTTAATCACATGGACTTGTCTTCTCCTTTCATCAGAACCTTAGTAAACCACATTGATGTTAGGACGTCCTATAGCCTCCGTTGCGTATTCCTCTCACCTTCTCTCTATATGTTGTCTTCTCTTCCTTCCACCCCTAGCTTGGCTTGATCATCATCATTCATTATGTATAATATAGCATCACTTGAGCGCAATTTTAAAGCGAAACATGGCATTGCTTCGGCTGGGAAAGCCTGTTTAGAAAAACCTGAAGATAGCCTACCTTTCGAAGCCCGTTTGGAAGCTGCTACCGCTGACTTCGCTGACCTACAGATGTGTTGGGAACAACTTCTGGCACCACACGCCTCAATCAATACTACGCCCTCAGCTGACTGGGAAGAAAGATATGATTACTGCAGGGATGAACTCACAGCAGCAAAATCCTACGCCTGCTGAAACTTTGCACCCTGGGAGCACGTCAGCTGCCACATTTGACACTACGAGGATATCACAGCATCCCACCTTTATTGCACCTTCCAAGCCCAATCTGACTCTTATTTGTTTGCCTCACTTTTCTGGAAACCTTCTGAAGTGGTCATACTTCAGTGATACCTTTCAGTCCATAGTTCACAATGACCCTACATTGTCAGACACAGAAAAATTACATTATTTACTGGGAGTACTCAGTGGGGAAGCGGCTAGGTTAATATCAAAATTCTCTGTTCAGGAAGAATCATATGAGCTCGCATGGAAGAAGTTAAAGGACAATTATGACAACCCTCGAGTCCTTGCTTCGCTGTATGTACAACAGATCTTGGAAGGTGATTCCAAGGAAGCTAAGACTGAAATTCAGCGATATGAGCGATTTTTAACCAGCATAGCTGACAGCATTGAAGGATTTCGTTCGCTGGCTTTAGAGGTCCCTTCAGACTTCCTTCTGGCAATGCTTGCACTTCTCACTCTAGATCTACAAACTCGCATGAATTTTTGAGTTGTCACAAGACTCAAGCACAACATTTCCGACTGCAGACGAGGTCATCACGTTTGTTAGGCAACACAAGGTTGCTGTAACCATGCCACGAGATTTGAGTTCAGCGTCCTTCACTACCAACGTTGCAGCACCCAAGAAATCTTCCGACGTTGAATTTCAAAAGTGCCAATATCTAAAGTATAACGCTGTCTCGACAGCTCTACAAGCGTCAGCAAACAGTCTGCAAATCTTTCTAATCCACAACGGGAGACGTCTGGAGATAACAACTCCATTCCATGTCAAATAATCTACAAAACTGCCCTTACTGTCAGGCCTACCATTCATTGCCAGGGTTCTACAAGTTTAGCATTACACCACCTGATGAAAGAATCGAGATGTGGAAATTGTCTACGTTCAGGACACTTGGTAACAAACTGCCTGTCAAAGTGGACCTGTCGTTTCTGCAATCTGAAACATCACAGCCTACTTCATGAAGAAATAGGTTCCGCGTTCAAGAAGGAACCCGACCGAGTACAATCTGAAACTTGTCAGAACAGAATCTTCTCTGGATTCAGATCCAACCCAGCATCCCACATCCCTGAATCATGTGCAACGTTGCTTGGAACAGCAGAAATCACCATAATTGGTAGAGACGGTCAGCTACATTCTGCACGAGCTGTCTTAGATTCAGGAAGTCAACAAACATTTATTTCCTTTGCAACTGTAAAAAGAATTGGTTCATCAATCACCGACTACAAGGGGAGCATCACTGGTTTAGGCGGTGCTCAACTATCAACGCCCAAGGGAACTGCTCTGAGCCAACTGAAGTCAAAAGACGTTTCAACAAAACTACTTACACAAGCCATTATTGTTGACACATAACTCCACCATTACCTAATTTTACTCTCCCTCAAGATAGAGTCCAACATCTATTTCATTATAAGCTTGCTGAACTCAAATACTTGTAAATGCGGCAGTTACACTGAACAGACATTCACCCACCTTATTTATGAATGTAGACTGACTCAAAACATACGAAGACAGTTAAAGACTTTTATTCCCGGATGGCCTATCAGTCCTGATATTTTATTTTCAAAACACATACATTTATTAAAAGAAATATTCTACAATATCCTTAAGCTGAGAGAGGAAAAAATAATATAAAATTAATATTATGTAATTTTTATTGGTTATTTAATTGTACTATTTAATATTTTTTGTTTATTTTATCAAGTTTAATTTTTATAATCTTATTTACATTTAATATGTATATATATTATTATATAAAAAATGTTAAAATTTTGACAAAATGCACATATAATGCAAATATGCATGGGATGTGCAGAAAATAAAATCCCTCCACATAGGGTTACTATGTAGAGGAAATAAATAAATAAAAAAAAAAAAGCTTGCCGATCAAACTTTCCACATTCCTCTTCTTCCAACGGTGTTTGGACTTGTTGTCATTGGGAAGCTAAACAACATCCATATGCCTGAAGGCGTCGTATTCTTCACCGAGGCACGATCCACAATCGAGGACAATATAAAGGCCTCTTTGGAATTCAAAAAACCTATACCTGATGATCGCCAATATCCTGAAGACAAACTGTGTGAAGAACACTCCACCAAATCAACAATCCGTGAAGCAGACGGCCGATACATCATCAGACCGCCTCTCAACCAACTGTCAGTTCTGGCACCCCCCCCCCCACCCCTGCCCCCCTTAGGCCCATGGGGAGCAATTAGAACTATTAAGAAACATATTTAAAAAGATAATACAGTAGATAAAAATGTGAAAAAGGATTTATTACTATTAATACTACTATTACTAGCAAAGCGTATCTTCAAGAAAGGGGCTAAAAGAACACCTCGTGTCATCCCCATACCTAAAAGAGGAGGTATACTCCCGCTTATACCTATATTTGCAGCGTTAGGAGCTTTATGCTCAGGAGCTGCTAGTGTTGTTAAGGCTATTAACGACACAAACAATGCTCGAGCTAAATTAGAGGAGGAAAAACGACATAATTTAACTTTGGAAGGTAAGCAGATAGGTGGAGGGTTATATTTGAAACCATATAGAAGAGGTTACGGTCTATTCCTTAAACCTTAAATAAGATAGACAAGCTACACATAAAACAAACTTTAGAGGAGTTTATTTTCGTGATAACTTACCGCTCAAACCACTGTCTATCGAAAATACCGTAATCAATTTAGACAACACCAGTAATGAAGGTACGCACTGGTTCGCTCTATCAAAATACAACAACGATATAACCTACTATGATAGCTTTGGGAACCTTCCTCCTCCCAAGGAGGTACTCGAATACGTGAATCGTTTAAATATCAAGTATAACTGGTTTAGAAACCAGTCGTGGAACAGCATAATCTGTGGTCATTTGAGCCTGTTATTTCTTTACGAGAGAGCTGAACAATATGCATAATATCACTTTAGTCATCTCATCAAAAGAGTCTGTATGACAAACATCTTTTCCCTCCAATAGATTTGAACGTAGAGAAGGACTATTATATAGGACTCCTCTCAATAGATACTCAATACCAAACGTTCGGAAAGGAATTAACGATTCATTTGAAATAGAGTTAAAAACTAACGAATGGACTAAAATCTATATACCTCAAGGAGCGTTCGAGGTCAACGAATTAGCTGATTGTATGATTAATAGATCAATTAAAAAGTTAGAAGAACTGGCTCAATTAGACAATACTCCGTTTACGGAGCCCGATATTATCATTACAGCTAGTAATGCAACGAAAAAAAAAAAAAAATTTCTACAAACTATAATATAAAGTTTGGGGAAAATAGTGTGGGGGGGGGTACTAGGTTTCAAACCTAATGAGGTGATTCTAGCCAACTCTGTAACTGAAAGTGGCAACGCTGTTGATATATCTCCTAATAATATTTTATCAGTTGAATGTAACATAACAAAGGGAGCCTATAAAAACGGATTACAATCGCACGAGGTGTTTCAGTTTACGCCCGGCGTCCCTAGCGGTTATGCCATTAACGTTCATCCTAATAATATTATATATTATCCTCTGAATACTAGCACAATCGATAACTTGGAAATAAGGATTGTTCACGAGAAAGGGAAAATTGTTGATTTTAACGGAGAAACGATAACGGTCCATCTGCATATAAAGGAATGGGTCTAGTGTTTTCTAAACATTCTGTGAAGGAGTTTCTTGGAGATAACGTCAGGATAACCCTCTCGCCGAAAAACATTGAGTTTCTCAGAAGTCTAGGATTTAAAATAAAAAACGTAAAAAGAAGGGAATTAACTAAGACTGAAGGAGAAGGAGGATTAAAGTTTGGCAATAAAGGTTTAGCATATCTGTTTGAAGAAATATGGCATGAGATTGGAGGAATAGAAATTGATAGGACTCGAAATTATGGTATAACATCTACTCTGAAAGATTCAGTCCAAGTATGGTTAAAAATCTTGAACATGCTGGTTGGATCCTAGAAGGAACACCACAAATAGTTGCAACTAGCAAGTCATTTTCAGCAATAATCCCTCTCAAAACACTATTAGGTTTCGCGGAGGACTATAACAAAATCATTGTTCAAATGCCGCAGGAATTGATTCTCGTTCGATCTAGAAATGATGACAATGGTGTGAAAGCGCCTACTGGGATAACGGGGATGCTCACACTTTCGAAGGTGACATGGTATGTCCCATATGTGACTCTTTCGGACGAACTCAAACTCTATAAGGTGATTACAAACGAAGAGGATATAACAGTTCCATTCAGAAGTTGGGAGCTTCACGAATTCCCATCTGTACCGGAGACGAACAGCCTTAATTGGATTGTAAAAACAAGCGCTGGAATAGAAAAACCAAGGCATATAATTATAGCATTTCAAACTAAAAGGAAGAATGATATTACTAAAGATATATCTCATTTTGATCCATGTGGAGGAAGCAGCGTACGTGTCTGGTTAAATTCAGAATATTATCCCTATGAACCACTCAATATTGATATTAGTAAGAACAACCACGTCGTCTTCTACGAACAGTATTTAAGATTTAAACAATCGTACTATGACGAACAAGGACAGTCACTCTTCAGCTGTCGAGAATACTCTACCAAATCTCCAATCATAGATAGCGATTGTAGTCATCAAAATGAAGCTGTAAAATCTGGAAGTATAGATATACGTATTGAAATACAAGCAAAGGCTAACTTCCCAAAGGATACAACAGCATATGCTCTTATTATAAATGATAGAGTTATTGAATATTCCCCATCTAAGAACATTGTGAGAAAATTGTAAAACGATCATGATAATAGAGCAGCAGGCCGAAACTATAGCAAGAGTTACACTCGCGGAGGATGTATCACCAACTATTCGACATTCTAAGCTGTTTCCTTCAACAGTGAGACTAATTGTAACTGGATCTGGAAAAACAGACTTGGTTGTAACTCTTCTATTTCATCCCAATGGATTGAGATATGAAAACGTTTACATATGTGCTACCACTATTGGACAGCAAAAGTATACAATGTTAGAGATGCTCTTAAGCGAGTACCAGAAATTGGTTATTTTGTATTCGATAATGTCGAAGATGTAATACTTAATGATATTAAAGAAAACTCTGTGTTTGTTTTTGATGATGTAATAACTTCAAACCAAACTATAATCAGAGATATATTTTCATTTGGTAGACACAAGCATATAGATGTCATTGATTTAGCTCAAACATTTACCAAAGTACCTAAACATCTGATTTGAGATAATGCTAATGTATTTGTGTTATTTAAGCAGGACATGAGAAAAATACGCAACTTCTTTAATGATAATATAACAGATGTTAGATTTAATGAATTCCTGGATATGTGTAACCACTGTTGGAATCAGGACACTCATGGATATATTGTTATTAATCTAGAATGTAACATGACCAATGGTAGATATAGACAAGCATTTGATAAATATATATTATTTCAATAAAAGATTTTTTTTAAAAAAACTATGTGTTTTCTTCCTTCCACCCTCTATTTCTGTATATATAAGATGAAGAATCGACTAAACTACTCTAGTCTTTAACATAAAGCTACACGTAATGGATACTAAACAAGAACTTGTGAGTTTAACTAAAGCATTAAGAAGAAAATATAATGATATCAAAATTGCTGGGCTTAGAGAGAGTTTGTACTTGGAAAAAACATTTCAACCTATAACAACTTCGATAAAGGAACTGAAGAACGTCATAGGTAAACCGAATATACTCAAACAATCTCAAGATGTTAAAAATGAGGAGGAGGAGGAGGATAAGGAGAAGAAGAAGGGGATTCCTTCAATGAAACAAATGATAATTCATTAATCATCAATGAGGAAGAACATTCAACTCATCAAAGTTTACCTAATGTCAGGTTACCTCTTGAAACAGATGATACAGACTCACCGAACAAGAGTAAATCTTTTCCTGTCCAACATGAATAGTCCAAAGTACGATAGGACATTCGGTTTAAGACGAATGAAAAATGGTAGCTATAGGTGATATACCTGTGAAAATTACAAAGAAACGATTAATGATTAAAGGTAAGAGGTATACATTAACTGGTGGGTTGCTTGAATTACATTTTTATAAAAACCCTGATAACTATACTCAAAGGGATTTAGCAAAGTATAAAGAAATCTTGGAATTAACTAAAGCTCATTTGAGAAAGGATGGTACATATAAAACAGCCTCATTGAGTACCAAATATAATAAAATTGTGAGACCATTGTTTCAAACAGGTTCAGGGCAAATTTGGATGAATACCAACCAACCCAGAGTACAACGTACGTATTTCAAGACTGAGAGGTGTATTTGATAAAGGGTACCTACCTTCATATTCTGCAGAGGTATTTAAAATAGTCAAAGTACAGAAGACTATTCCAGTTACATATAAATTGAAAGACCTTAATAGACAGGATATCAAAGGAAGCTTTAACAATGAGGAATTGAAAAAAAACCAACATAACAAACGTCTACCTAGTTGAAAAAGTACTGAGGAAATGTTCTCTTGAAATATCTAGGGTTTAAAACACATGTCTGGGAACATAAGAAGAATTTATTATTGTAAAAAAAAAGTCTTTGTTACATTTATGAGAAACAATAAAAAAATATATATTTTTTTTTAAAAATGTGGTTTTGTTTTATACCTATAGCCCAACTGTGATCGGTTTAGACACCGGGAGAACGCATTATTGACTACACGCATGCACACACACATTGCTGGACACTCATCCCCATAATTAAATAGCAGATGCTATGAGAGGAATGAGTAGAAGGATGAGGTGGGAGTAACTGTATATATACAGCTGTATATTTCTCTAGGATTCATCCAGTCATCATCTACGGTGAAGTCAGCACAGCAACAGCATCCTGCACGTCACACATACCCAACATTACAGTGAGTACCTTTTTTAAGTTCTCTTAACATGACTGATTTTATTTATATACAGTGTTTCTACGGTGTAAACCACTCTTATATATTGAAGGAGGTCTCAATCCTCTTTGACGGTGTCCTACAACATTTTCTAATAGACTTATCCCCTTTTAGGGTTGTGGACTATTCCACTACTATCTTACAACTCAGTTCCACGGGTTAGAGTGGGAGGGGGTCACATACTTTCGAGGATGTAATAAGGGCTATGACACTATTGGAACAATGAGTTCCCCCGCTATGAATCATATACATCTCGTTAGAGAAGTTTTTATTATTGGTCTAGGAGCGACATAGTGAAACCTACGGATTTAAGTGATGCCGGATTCTCCTACAAAGGAGTTCTCGATCAAGCCATATGCTTTGAATGTGGAGTAGGATAAGTGGACTGGAAAGAAGGTGATATACCATTGGACCAACATCGAGTTTGGAGTAAAGATTGTAAATTTTTAAAAGAGTATAAACAGAGCTCAGATAAGCGACTAACATGTATTATATGTACCAACTCAGAAAAGAATATTGTTTTATTACCATTAACGATTATGAAAACATTTTGTTTGAGAATACACTTATGTAAACGCCAATGAATTTAATTAAATCAAAGAACCATACTGTTTCAAGTTCTGTATTAAATAAAGTTTCACTATCTGCATTTGATGATAAAAGGTATATTACAGAAAATGGCATTGAAACTCTTCCACATGGTCACTATAATTGTAAATATGTAACTTGAAGTTTTTTTTTTCTTTTTTATTTTTTAAATAAAACAGAGATGCAATGTACGATGTAAGCATGAATGGTGTATTTATGTTATTTGGTTTTAACATGGCATCTGGGAGATTAACTTGATGCTCTCTGGGCAGCGTTATGCTCTAGGCTTCCTGTAAGATTTGGAATTTCTCCTGTGTTGTGGAAAAATAATGTAATCTAATAACATAGTCTTTATCCTACAATCGAGTCTACAAATGTTCTTTTATTATACAAAAAAAAAAATTGTTCACTAATAGTTAGCTTCACTTCACCTTGATGTGCACTGTTACTGGTAAGATTTTATGAATGTAGATTACATTGCATCTCTGTCCTCCTCGATGTATCTCCACCTTGTAGTCTGGTGAGGAGGCTTAAGGCAATTGGAAAAAAATCATGATAAATTTTCTGTCAATGCTCTCTGTATTTCATTAATCATGAATCATGTGAAAAGCTGTTCCCTGTAAATTTCCAGATACTCAAGTACTATGTGTAAACATATTCATTTTATCAATATAAGAAAAACAAACGTCCACTGGAATCTGCCAATCAAACTGAATTCACAAAAACTGCTGAAAATAAATATAATTTTGAATGGTAAACTAAGGAAAATTATATTTCCCTGAAAAAGTTGAAAATAGGTAAATCTGTCACACAAGGGCTGTTTAAACCAAGCAGGTTTCCCACGTACTGGTATAACACACTTGTGATCTCATTTCAACCACATATTTTCTATTTCTATGTAAAATACTGATAAGAAAACTGGAGTGGGGGAGGGGCTGAAAACAAGAAAGTACAAATAAATATTTGAGTTATAAAAATTGAATAGAATAATAATTGTAGAGAATAAATAGCTTAACAAGATTGGTTCTATAACATTTTGTGATATGACTCATAATAACGGAAATAGTTTGATTTTTCATAATCCCACCTGTATCTTCCATCTTTAAATAATAATATCACTGAAGAATTAAATATCCTATCTTCTCAAATAAACAGGAGTTTTCATATAAATGTCCTTAATGAAGCATATGAACAAGTATGAAGCTATTTCGTTTCTGTAAATGGATATGGTGTGTCAGTATTAGAAATAAAAAGTTTGGATTTTTCTATTTCCGATGATGAACAAAATTATTTATGAACTATAGATTCACATTTTAATAGAAGATGGCTTTATGATAGCATTATATATGCTCATCTATCTTTAATAAATCAAATTTCCCACATATTAATTCAATCATTGCTCAAGCTCTGGCTCGAGATACTGGAAATCATTGGATACTATTGCATCTAAATGTAAAGTTGAAGGAAATTAAATTTTTAAACCCTATGAATTCTAAGATATACAATAATATACATTCAGTAGTAAAAAACTGTGTTCAACTTCTAGTAGATAGCACTACTAAATGGAAAATTATAACAAACTCAAATCATGTATTACAGAATTATTTTCACAATTGTAGAGTGTTTGTCTGTTATTGTGCATCTCAGTTAGATAAAAATAAAGTATTGGATGAATATTTTGAGTCTAACTGTTATTTTGGAGGCGATGTTTTATTCTTCAGTGGCTGCAAGTTGTAGGTAAGTGTTATTATTACCTATAAAATTAAGTTTGACGAGAAATTATTTTATTTCTTTGATTTTAGGTAAGTGACTTATTTTGTTGTTATAAACAGGCTCTTGCATATTAGCTGACAGAGGATTTAAACATTGTTGGTTACTAATGATCATTCTGCAGTTTTACAGCAACTAGCCTCATGTAGCTTAGGATGCTGTTATACGACCATGTCGGAGTTAACAACACAAACTACTTTCATTTTGCTTTCTAGTCGATTCTTCTACTGCAATTATACTGGTATTATAAATTTGTGCAGAGATCAATTCCACGAATGTCACTGCTGTCCAATTATTAATATGTTATTATATAATAAATTCAAACAACCTATGGATAGGAATTTCTAAGCTCTAACTAAAATATCTTGAATTACAACAACAAAATTGAATCAAGTTATTTTTGTCTTTCTAGTATGTGTATTCACTTTTTGTAATTATAGTTGTTTTCATAAAATGCTGAAATTTAAATTAGCAAAACACATGACATATTTTGATGTATCATCATCTGTGTAAAAACCTTTATTACAAAACTATAATACTTGATAGGCAATGTAGCACAAAAAAAAAATACATTAGAATTTAAATTTGATTATGAGCTATAAGAATTATAATTCAATATATTTTGCCTTACAAAGACACAAATTAAAGAAGAGCACAACCATAACATCAGTTGAGTTTAAATTTATTTAATTTGTTTTTCAATTTCATCTATTAATTTTATTTTATGATAATAATCCCTTAAATTTTAAATATTGTATAACTCAATTTATTTAAACATTGCCATACATAATATGCCATGTCGCAATGGAAGATGTACTCAAATAAATGAATTCTTATAGGGTTCCAGTGAGGAGACAAAAAAAAAAAAAAAAAAAAAAAAGACGTAACAGGCTGGAGTTATTCAATGAATTGTAAGTTATTATCAATTTTGTTATAGTATTTTGTCAAAGAAATGTAAATCATCTGTTTACATGTATCAGATTCATGTTAGGATTTATTATAAGATTTCCAAGTTATCTTTTTTTGTTTTGTGTGTGTGTGTGTGTGTTGGAAGACAAGAATGTTGGTTAGCCAGATGGAATTAAATTATATTTTGTTTGGAAAAATGAAAACCATTGGTTCAGTAGTCCATTACATAAAGCCTGGGATCATAAGTGGAAATATTGTAAAATTACTCTTATAATGTTTTTGTGGCATTAGAGAATGAAGTTCAAAACTTCTTAATTATAGTAGTTTCTCTACTGCTTGAAGATGCTGAGCCAGCACTTAGGGATGGTTAGAAGCCCAATCTCAAATGTTATTAATTGCTCATTTGAACAGAATTTACATCATGAGATTCGAATCTGGTATACTACTTCTGACATTGCCCAAACCCTATATTTATTGCATAAAAAATTATCTAAAAAGGTTTCCCCATTTTTGTTATATTTTATAAACTTCACATAATATTTTTTAACTAAAAATCAAACATTAGAACGTTTTTACCACACTTGAATTGGATCTCTAGATCAGTAATTAGAAGTTCACCGATTCTATGCAAAAATAAATAAGAACAAAACTAGAAAATTTGGTTTACAGAAATTAATGCATTTTGTTTGCAGTTTCATTTCATTCATTGATTTTGTATTCTAACATTTTGTTCTGACCTGGGAATAGTCTATTTGTGTGTATTGCACATTCCTTTTGAAGTGTCATTCATGAGCATCATGGAAATGTTTGGTTTTAAGCCAGAAGAAGAGGCTTTGTAAAAACTACTGTATTAATATGTTATGTATTTTGAAAAATTAAATAATTTTTTACAGAAATTAATGTGTAACTTTCTTATTATTATGGTGTAGATTATTTTATTATTTTTGAAGGTAAAAAACTGTTTGTGTGTTATGATTTGATATGTTCTATAGTAATTTATTGGAGGGAAACTGGCTTCTTTACATTATGAGAATTGGGTACATTACATTATGATATCATGTTGTTTGTTGTAGATTCAAGAAGAAATATTCTGTAAATATTGCTAGTTGATGCCTACCATTTGCACATGGAGAGGTTACTGTTGGTTTCATATACCCAATAGAATTGTTTTGTAATTTATGGCCAATAATAATACAGTTTTGTTTATAAAATTGAGTTTTACTTCTAAAAACGGGTTTCGTGAATTTACTTAGAAAAGTGGAGAAACAAAGAAATTGTATGAGGTAAGGACTCCTGTGAAGCAGAGTTGGTCTGTTATTTTTTTCTCTCTAATACATAGGAAATAATGTGAGTAGAATGCACTCTATGAGGAACACCGATTGAAAATGAGACAAAAAATTGTCATTTATTTTAACCCTTTCCTTGCGCAAAGCCACTATAGCGGCTTTGCATAAGGAAGGGTTAAGGAGTCCTGATTAGCACACCTCACAATGGTTTTAATGCTTATATCCTCAGAGTATCATATCCATTAAAATTTTCCATTGGTGTGATTTATGCCTCTTCTCCTCTTTAAAATACTGGAAAAATTTAATGGACTCTCATGATAGAAAACAAATGACCTTCGAAAAGTAAAATGACACAATTTCATTTTTAAAAATAAAGTAAAAGAAAGTCTGCCTATGAAATTATCCCAGAATTATGAAATGTATGACAAATAATACAGTAAGCCCCTAAAAACTATTTATTTATGACAACTTATTTTTATATTCCTCTAATATGTAAATGGGACTAAGATCCATTGGTTGTGTGTCATTTTTTTCTGTCTCCTTATGAGATTCTGACTCTTCACATATTCCGCAAAGTGTGTCTTTTCATTGTAACTATGTCTTAAAAAATGTGGCCAATATTTCAAATCTATTATTTTCAATGGAACTTATGATCTATCGTCAAAGCTTTCTAATTTTATAATGTTGTCTAACTTTATTCCCTCTCTTATGCTTTTTTTTTTATTTCAAAGTTTTGTCTAAAATAAACACTGTGATTTAAAAAATTATATGTATATATCCTTAGATAAGGATGATTTTGGAAGGTGGAATTAATTAATTAGAGAAAAGATATTTTTTAAAAAACTTTTATTATACAGTTACATAAATGATTTTAAAGGTTTGTAAATCATCTAGTTAGAGAAACGAGAAAAAAAAGTAAAACAATAATAATTATAAAAATTTGTTCTTTCTTATTAATAATAATCAATACATTTTTAAATTTCTTGTAAACATTTATTTTATTTCTAATTTTTATTTAAGAATAGTTGTAAAAATTCCCTTTAGGGCTGATTTTATTTTATAAAATTACTTTTTATATTTTGTTATAGTACTTCCTTGTATGAAGTAGAGGCATTATTATTGTAGCATATGTTATGGTTGCTAGGTGATGTAACCTCTGGTTTTAATAAATTAGTTTTGTTTTGGGTTATAGCAATAACTCAATGTATTTTCTTTTAGTTAATAATAGAACAATTTTATTTGTGAATAATTTTAGTTTTCAAATTTCAATGGAATTGTTCAATTTGACCTTCTCTGAATCAATGTTGACTAGACATTATGTCTGTATGTATGTATGTTACCTAACTCAAAAATTCTATTAAGTAGGGGTTCATGAACTAAGCAGATTTCCCATGAGCTGGTATATGGCACACTGATGTTCTCAACTCACAATCTACTCTCTACTTCTATAAGAAGACTATGTAAGCAGGAATCAAAATATAAGTTTGATATGGGATTTTTAGTGACTCAGTTATTCAAAGAGATATTTGCATGACTAGGACTGGAACTATTGCTTGGAAGCAATACATAAAACACTTTTATAGGGAATTAAATTTACAATAAGATAGTTTTATACAATTTTTCGAGCTGATTCATAATAATTGAAATATTACATATAATTGGTTTTCCTCCACTCTAACCCTCACCCCCCCCCTAACCCCATGGTCTGATTTCAGATATTTATTTTTTCATTAAATCGTTAAATATCGGGAATGGTACTGTTGTATATATATATATATATAGTTTTGAACAGACCTCCTTTTCATCATCTCTTGGTTAGGATTTTTGGAGGATTTTCTCCTGGTTGGAAAGGGGGGTAGAAATAAAAAAATGCATATTTCTCTTATGCATATGTTAATGATAAACATATGTATAGGACCTTTCTTGTTTACAGTAAAATGAAATGTAAATTATGTTCTGTGACATTTCTTGATGTAATATATTGCAGATATCTTATGTTACATTCAAATGAAATAATTTTGAATAATGTTCATCAAAAAATGTCGCGCTTGTATATACAAGTATTATATATATATATATATATATATATATATATATATATATATATATATATATAATTTAATTTTTGTACAAAGTAGTCCTGTAATGTCTACATCAGATTTGTATTCTTGTTATGATCTATTCTATATGTAATTAACTGTGAAAAGGTTTCTATAGTAACTGGTGAAATATATTAAATGAAAGAAAGGAAACACCTAACTTTTTCAAAACTGCCTATTTTAATGGTGACCACTAAAAATCTAAAGTGAAAATGAAATGTGTGTAAGTAATGGACAACAAAAAATATTTTTGATCCCATGCTCTAATGCTAAGCAAAATCAATCGTCTTACCTACTTTTCCATTTTTCCAACACCCAGTTAAATCCTATTGCCAAAAATTTCTCCACTCTAGGCAAATAGGAATTTCTTTAGTGACGAACTCATTAAATAAAATCCATAGTCCCACTCTAGCTAGAAAAGGGTGGTAACCTGTAGATAATCCATTGCAATCAGCCATAGTAGCAAAAATTGGATGTCAATGAATAACAACTATTAACAAAACAGACCTGTGAGGTTCCGCACCCGCCTGAGAGTTGAATAAATTTGTCATTGTATTACAGAACACATTCAAGTTCATTTCATTATTCAGAACAAGCAATTTTCAAATATAGAACTTTTGTCCTTTTCTCTTCTATTTATGTAGGTAGTGAGATGGTTAAAAAATTATTTTTTTGATAATTTGTTCCATAATAACATTGTGAAGATAATCACAGTCCTGAATGGAAATATGATTATTGGAATATGCCTTTTTGTGTAATTCCTTAACAGCACCCCAGAATAACTTTAGACTCTTTGTTTTAACTATATTTATCAGTTAATGAATATTCAGAGGGTCCTGTTCACTTTGCTATATTAATAATAATTTAATAACAAGTGAACGTCGAGTGCTGTTTAGTGCATGTGTTCGGTGAAGCAAGTACACCTTTTGTGACCGAGCACTTCTCTTCTCTTGAGGATCTAGCAGCACTAAAAATCTCTTCCATCTCTGTCAAATGTGTCTTTTAATTACTAATTATCATATTTATTCAAATTAAATAATTAAAAATCAAATTAATAGATAAAAGGATAAAAATTGTTTAGTTGTTATGTAGCTTGAACCAAATATTTCAATTTGACTACTAAATTCTGGTTATAAACTTCCCTTAGCAGTTATTTTTTTTGTCAAAAATGTGTTGTATAGAACTAAATAACTCTAGCTATTTAAGTTTGTGATCATGTTTCATCTAGTGTAATAAAAAGTTTTGTTATTGGTTAATAAGAATACCAACGTAGTACTTATATTTTCTTAAAAAAAAAGTGTACATATTCGTTTTTTCTTTTTAAAAAATGCATTTACCTACTGTTATTAACCTTTGCCATGACCAATGCTACCACCATGGTTGACCAATGATGGTAGCACCCATCCAGGCTCATCTAACTGGGATGCCCAACCTCTACGAGTCCTCCTATGGGCCATCTCCATAAGGCCACTGTTGTCTAGGCCTATCTCTTTTCCTACTTTCTCCTGGTGTACTATATTGTACCTTCTCTGGCAGTCTGGTGGGTTTCATTCTTTCAATATGTCCCAGCCACCACAGTTGATTGATAACTCAGATTTTAAAATCACATTACTTCAAATTAATTCTGATGCGCATCATGTTCTGCTCCTTGAGGGTTCCAAAAATGTTTATCAGGTGGGTTCATTAAAATAATAGGAGGGATGAATAGAAAAAGAAGTACTTATCATATTTAACAGCTCCTAAATATTTTATGATTACATTAGGCATGAGTACAGTACTTTAAGGGGAAGAGAAATGGTGTATACACAAATATATAGAAGCTCAGATTCTCTTAAGTGGAAACTACTCTATAGTGTTGTGGTGGGCCATCTAATCCATTGCAATTTAAACTCTTGAAATTCCTTCAAAAAAAGTAAAAATGTATTTCTCCTCCCATCTACGTATATTCTTCTAAAAGCAATGGCACTAAGAATGCAGATTGTAGGAGGTATATTGTATTCACATAGAACCCAAATGAACTAGGCTTTTAATTAACTCCAAGTTTCAATCCTTAGACTAATAATATTTTCCAATAATTTTTTTTTATCATAACTTTAGACTAGTTTTACTCATTACATATTAAAAGGAATACAATTTTGGTTCATTACTGATTTGATTTGATTTCTTAAGGGGTTTTTGGCAAAACTCTGAACAAACATTGATTTAGAGGTCAGGCAAATGATCAATAATCTTTCTTATTAAAGTTAATGAATGTTATTATTAACTTGTCTTGATGTTCTGAACTTTACCCAATAATAATATAATTATTTCAAAAATATCTTAGTTACAACAGAATAATTGAGTACAGAGATCAGTGGAGATCCATCATATACATTATTGATAAAATATATGAAAAAGAGCTTCACTTCTCCACAGTAGAAACACTTTTACTAAAATATTATACATAGTGAGAACTTGCCAAAAATAGGGCGCTTCATATATATATATATATATATATATATATATATATAGCTTCACAATTACTAGAGAGTACCCACTTAGCCCAGCTTATTAATCAGACCTGACTAATTTTAGGAATGATTAATCTTTTATTTTAATTATGTTAGTTCTACTTGAATGTACTATTATAGTAAATTTGGACAAATACAGTGAGGGAAAGCTCATAATAAACTTTATTTTTTTAAAAGTAATGATTAATAATCCTGTAAGGGAATATGCCTCTTGCTGCTGAAACTAACTAATTCACTTAATTTCATATGGGTGAAATACTACATTAGTGCTAACTTATTGAGTTGTAATGTTTGCCTCTTCATCACCCTCATTGGTCCCTGATCCAATTTCAGTCATTAGCGAACTTAGTTTAGTTTTGAATAAAACGTTTAAATATCAAGTATGGAAACAATTATATATATATATATATATATATATATATATATATATATATATATATATATAATTTTTATTGAAAACTATTTACTATAGCTAGTGTTGTAATATGTAATGAATCAGAATAATTTTAATTTCAATTGCTTAAATTTTAGTAATCTGAGAACAAAAAAAAGGGGGGGGGGATCAACAGAATGTATTTGCATATATCTCACAAAGTAAAAGTTCAATGAAAACCATATTTCTTATTTAACCTTGCAATGAAGTGGATCATGATATAACACCTTATTATTAATATAACATGAGTAGGAGTTGGGGTTTACTGAAAGCAGAAAAGTATAAAATCCAAATATCTCGGTTAATATTCATGATACGGAAAATATGTACAGAACAATATTTATAGATCATTTAATTTTCAATACGAATGGCCCCCTACATTTTTTCGGTCCGACGTTTAGTAAAGGAGATATTTTGAATTTTCAAAATTCCCCCTCTAACCCCCCCTCCTCCCATTGGTCCGATTTCAGCCATTAATGAACTTGATCTTCCTTTTTACATAAAACGATTAAATACCGAGTTTGATAATGATGAAACAAAAATTATGACTGCTAGAGTGTTAACAGACACACACACACACACACACACACACACACACACATATAATTTTGAAGGGACCTCCTGGATAGGATCAATGGACATATGAGGACATTTTCCAAAAATCGTGTCATGAGTATGACTTCAATAGCTGATTTCCCTTAAGGGAAATCTGCTAAAAGACCACCATGAGAAAGGTTTCAGTAGTTGAAACTTGAACTTTATTATATTTTTAAAAAAATCATTTACATTTACAAGTCTATGCAAATTTAATAATCTGAATATAAAACTGATTAACTACTTGAATTTCAACACAACAAAATCTGGCGTTTTACTATTGTTTCATAATTTTTTTTTTATTTTATGTAATTCATCGACAAATATTTATTTTATAATTATTTTTAGCTACCTCTCTTTCACTCAACAACAGACATAATGAGGTGAGAAAAAAAAAAAAAACACATGAACAAACAAATTAAGGTCAAATCTGATAACAGTAAGAAAAAAAAATTCCATAAAAAAATTAAATGATTATTCAACTGAGTTATATTATATATTTGAAACAATAAAGTTAGTGTAGATATATTCTTACAAGAAAAAACTTAAAGCAATCCAGTTCAACAAATAATCACACAGAGTGTCCCAATTACAAAAGTTCCATTATTATCATTGTTCTTTATAAGTCGATTTTGTATAATTTAAACTTTAAATTAACTACTCATCATAAAATCTTAAACGTAGTTTACAGAAATGAAGTAATATTGCAAAAACAAACATTATACTACTGCTTACAACAACTACTACTAATACTATTTAAACACACATAATATTTCCATTTGATTTTTACAAAATGAAAAATAATGTTCATATATTAATAATTTAATCATCTTTCCACAACTCCAGGTGAAAATACATTTCATTTTAAAATAATTTATAATATAACTCTCATTTAAAAAATTATATCACCAATTTTATTCATACCATTTAGATTCCCTACGGATTTCTTCTTGCTCTTCATCAGAGAAATCAGAATCAACATTCAACATTACTCTTATTTCCTGAGTTGATTTACCCTCGATTTCTTTTGCTAAAAATTTGCTTGCAGTATCAAATAATTCCGTGATGTTCAGATAGTCAACAGCCTTAAAAAAATAGAATGAACAATGGAAAATTTGCAATAGTGTAAGTATAGTAATGAAAATATACTAAATATGTTAATAGGATCATTCTGGTATTAATAATTATAACAAAAGGGTCATGTTCTATGAAGTATTTTGTTTTTTTCCAAGGGGACAAATTGGTAAAGATTGTAAATATTTAACATGTAATATGAGTTATATTTAACATAAAACATGTTAAAACCGAAATTGAACAATTCATTTACACACATTTCCAATAGGGAAAAACATTTGACAATTTATTAATTAAATATCAAATAAACAATATATTTAATATGGAATTTATTTGGAGGATATGATTCATTAATTGCACTGTGAAACAAAATCAAATAATTTTTTTTTTTGGTAAATGAAATATGCATCCATTGGTCTACTTGAGGGATTTTGTTGCTAATTCAAATGCACACTCCAATTTAATCACCTATTTTAGAAGTACACGAAAAATGAGGGAAATCCTACAAAGGTTGAGTTATTGTACTGTGTAATTTGTAGGTGAAGTTAACAGTGTATATTGTTGTTAGTTGTAAAAAAAATCAACCAAGTGTTGTGAATAAAAGTAGTGATCACCATATAAATTGTGCATTGATGAGAACGTTAAAGTTTGTGTATTTAATTTTGCAATCAACAGAACCCTAATAATCAATGTTTATTTTTGAAATAAATGTAACAGTATCTTCCCCACTTCATTCAAATATGAATAGTTTTTTCACTCATAGTTTCTAAAGGGCACACCCTTAATCTTGAAAAAATTGTGTCATTCACAATATACTTCGTTATACTCAATCTAAATGTGTTAGTTTTTTATTTCCTTCTTCCCTTGGCATGAAGAATTTCTCTTTTCAGTTACCAATAGCCATTCATTCATTCCATTTTCCCTTTAATATAATTTTGACATTAGAGATCTCAATGAAATTGGCCATTTATTCATCATTAACCTCGCTGAAGTAGCAAGTAAATGAATTCAGGGGAGGGGCCTTAAACAAATGCATTTAAGAGACTTGTACACACCAAATTTAGTTAGGACTATAACACCTAACTACCTAATATCACAGTAATTCAGAGATCTGTAATGATGTGTTTTTCAAATTTAATATGCATAAAATAATGTTTTTTATTATATATTGTTCTTGTACTCAGAGAATTGTATAGCTATTTTATATGGTGTTTTATAATTACTTATTTTTGTATACAATAATTGAGGGGAACTGTTGGGGAAATAATTATTGTACAAATATTTGGCCAACTGTATTTGGTTATAGTTGACCAATCAAATATGACCACCCCACTTTTCAGTCTGTCATGTATGTCCCTTATGTTTATTGCATGACTGATATTAAAGCTAATATGTTCCAAAGATTAGTTTCTTCTCTATTTAGACATTTCCATCCAAAGTAGAAACAAAAACTTAATCTGATCTAGCAGCAAGCCCATTTACAAAGCTATCGCCTTCAAATTGCAGCATATACTCCAGCAATTCATTTCATATTGGATTTTTTCTATAATAATTTTCAACTTTTCTTTTTATGGTAAACAAAAATAAGTTATCAAATAAACCATGTAATATAAACTTCAAAAGATTACTGAGAGTAGCATATCAGGGAGAGACCCATACAGGACTCAAGCAACAAGGACACTCATTTAACCAGTGCTGACTTGGTGCAAATAATTATTAATAAAAAGTTATTTCAATTAAAATATTTCATTGAAAACAATGTGTTAAATACAAAAGAAATATTTATTCCAATATTTTTGATGTGTTTGCTTCAATGAGCATGATAAGTTAATTGCACTAAAGGTATGTTGCTACTAGTGTGGAAAAGTAGACCATAAAAATGGCTTTTGAAGCATTCATGAACAGTCTCCACACAGATGGAGTGCATTCATGATCAATAATCCCAATTACAGCATTAACATCATTACAATGTGATTATTTATATTCCTTATTGTATGCTTAGATTTATTGCTTACTTCTTTCATTTTTATATGGTAAAATTAACAATATTTTTGAGATCTCATAGTTCAAGCCTCATCTAGTTTTTCTTCATTATTATTATTATTATAAAAAATTAAATTTAAAACATTTATTTTTCACTATTTATATTTTTTTGAAATGTATTTATATGTGGTATTATCACAAATAAATAAAGCTTCAATGATTATTGTAATCATAGTAGATTGTATGTCATAAAAAGAATGAAAAATAATATAAAAAATAGGCCACATGTCAATAAAATTCAAAATTCATTTTTAAGTACACAAAAATAAGGTGTTGATCATCATTGGTTTGATACGTGTCAAACTACTTACTACCTTTTCTACCACTTACGTTAATTAGCTCGATCAAAGTCTCTTGACCTAAGTTTTTTAGGAAATGAAAATCCCAAACACTAATGTTTGTTGGCAATGCATCCTTAACTTCGTTTTCTTCAGGAGGTTGAGGGTGTTCTCTATGGTAGTTAGCCCATTCAAGAATCTTAGTAAAAATGGATGAACTTACATTGGCCAGTGGAATAACCTCCTCATTATTTTCATCCTGACCTATAAAAATGATCAGCAAATTAATTGAAATGAAGCATCCAAGCGCTATAAACAATATTTCCTTTGTAGTTAGTCATATGACAAGGGAGTGAATAATACAAAATGATGGTGGAAGGATAGACTTCCTAAATTTTTATTAGTCAATTGTCATCCCTTTCATTCATATTAGAAGTTACTGTACCATGTTTATTAACACTTTCACTGTCACCTCCGTAGCGTATACGGAAGCATGAGTTTCACTCTGTGTGCTGGCTCCGTAGATGTTACGGAGCAGGTATAACTCCAGACCATTGTTTCTCCCCACCCCGGCACATAAAGAAAGGGCTTGAAATTTACAGTGGCACTCAGTTAAACACTGGAGATTAAAAGAGAACCATTGGTTTTAACAAATCTGTTCAGGAAATCAATCACTATGTGCCAGGCCGCAGCATATATGGAGCAATTAAAAGTTAAGTTTTAGGAGTTTTAATTAGCCCAAATTGTTTTTTGACTATTTTTCCCTTTTTTTAAAAGCCCTTAGCTCACCGTTTATGTAAAAAAAAACAAAGTGGCACACGGTTAAATGTTTTGAAAATCTGGTGGCAGTGAAAGTGTTAAGACTAACAAAATGTTCTCTACATATCATTCATTTTACAGTTTTTATTTAATAATTTACCTGATATAAGATACTCAAATTCTAGAAATTTTGTGCTATTTTTTGAAGAGTGTCTCCCATCATTGAAGCAACCTCATTAGCATGGGAGCACGAGTGCTAAAATCCTGCATTCAAAGGCAGGTCTGCTGTGTCTATTAAGACAAGATATAAAATTCCATCTTAAGAATAAACAGCACAGCAAGAATTTCCCAACCCAGCATGAATGACAGGCATACTTCATAATTTGGGATAACTGAAGTGGTGATTTGAAAATGTTTCGCCGACAGTGAACCTCTTAAAAGACAAAGGCACTGTAGAGATTTGCCAAATCACAACGAAAACTCAAAACACCTGTATCATTCATACATGTCACAGAAATCTGTCATTTGTAAGTGAAGTAGGGTCACACATTTATAAAAAAAAATACCACTTACTTTTCAGAACCAGATTTATTTCTTCTAATTAAAATTTATAATATATATATATATATATATATATGTGTGTGTGTGTGTGTGTGTGTGTGTGTTGTGTGTGTGTGTGTGTGTGTGTGTGTGTGTGTGTGTGTGTGTGTATCATAGTAACGTGTACAAATTCCAGAGCTATATTATTATTGAAAAGAGCATAATAAATGGCAAAAGTCAGGGGAATTTGGAAGGTTTTCAAAAGTCGTAGGATATAATCGAGTTGAAGGAATTGTTAGAGTCACTGTTAGGAACGATGCTCTAACGTCATAAAAGTGAACGTGTATTAAATATGAAAAGGAAAAATGTAAAAGATGAAAAATGTTATCTCAACTGCATAAATATATATCATTGTATCAACACATCCTTCGTATAGAAAATCAAAATTCTACAAACATTTTCCTCTCGAGGAAGCGATGCAGCAAAGGTCAAAGTGAGCTAGGTCTTTCACTCACTCTCTGCCATGGAAACCCGAACTGACTACATTAAGTAATTCTTTTTCCACACTTTTTTATATCATGGGAAACTCCCCACCTTTTAATTGCAACATGAAGAATTAATTATGAAGTCTACATCACTCTGGGAAATCCCATTTGCCATTCAACATAAAAGTCATCAATATAAGGTCCAGGCCTGGTGAATTTATGATATCAAATGGTCTGAACATCTTTAGTGATATAACCATTTATAATATTATTTTTGTATCACGTATTTGTTAATACTTAAGACTATAGTTTATATCAAATCACCAACTGTCCCAACTTTTCTAACCAGAGATATATGAGTATTGTTACATTATGTATATGCACACACACACACACACACACACACACACACACACACACACACATATATATATATATATATATATATATATATATATATATATGATAATGAATAAATTCTAATTTATCTGCTTTGAGAGTTTATATTCTCCTTTACATAAATCTTTTATTTCTTTAATAATCTTATGATAACTGATATAATCCAAGTATAGTATTGATTAGTTCATGAATTAGTTAATTGAATTAATGACTAAATTATTATTCATAATAAATTATTATTTTTTTAATAGTGGTCTATGAAATCCACTTCTTAACGTGACTAAAGGTAGACATTCTTAATAATTTATTTTTTTACAAATTTTTTAGTATTATGAGCATACGCCAAGTACTTTTTTTGGTCACATTAAGTGAACTATTTTGTCAATAATGACATAACTCTATCTGTCTATATCTCTTGGACTTAATAAAATAAATTTACCCATTAAGGGAATAATTTTCATAAATTTATTTATATATAATAAAATTTACTATTTTACCATTCTATTTGTATATATATATATATATATATATATATATATATATATATACACACACACACACACACTTCTTATTCTGGACCCAATATTATTATATATTCTTCAAATTTGATGGCAAGGGTCTCCAATAAAAAACATCTTTTTTCGTTGCAAACTTTATTGAACCTGCCCCACCGTTTGAACCGAAAAAAATGGAGACCCTTGCCATCAAATTTGAAGAATATATAAATAATATTGGGTCCAGAATAAGAAGAATAATGACCTCCATGGCAAATGATCGGAGGGATGAAGAGTTTTATTTTGAAATTCTAATTATGAATCTTGACGAAGAAGGCTTGAAGAAACTTCTCAACTTGCAGAATAAAGTGAAGAACAAAGTACATTTAATGAATAGAATTGGTTTTTTAAATCATTGTAAAAAAACAAAATATTTCCTAGTTTCATATGTAATAAAACAAAAAGTTTATATAATATATTTGATAAAACATTTTTTGGTTATAATAAATTTATAAAAATCATTGATAATTTTAAATATAAAATTTTAGATCTTGAAATGTCTGGAACATCTTGACAAATTAAATTGTGAAATGTAATGAAATACTCATTAGCCCTTTAAAAGATTCAAAATTAAATTAGTCGTAGATACATTTATCTCTTTTTATATAAACAGAATAAACGTTTACTATAATAATTTTTTTCATACAAAATCAAAACACATTATTAAAAAAAGTTTGCATCTCGAAAATAAACTCTCTCTCCAAAAACTTTCTACAAATAAAAATTGGATGGTTAATTTATCAAACAAAGAGATCCCGAAGGTGGTTATGAATTTTTTAATAATTTAGTAACTGACGTGGAATATATGTTTGACAGTGATTTTATTTCAAACAAGGAAAAAAATAACATTAGACACAAAACTGTAAATTTAATTAACAAAGCCAAAAATAAGAAAAGTTTCAAAAAGATTCCAACAATTATATTAAGGAAAATAAAGAAATTTTAATAGTTAAAGCAGATAAATGAAACAAGACAGTAATAATGAATAGGAATGATTACACTATGAAAATGCCTAACATATTAAATGATAAACAAATGTTCAAAGAGATAGACTATGATCCGACAAAATAAAGTTATAAAGTATCTGTACAAAATGATAGAAAATAATTCCATTCAATAATAATAATGAAA
Source organism: Riptortus pedestris (assembly GCA_019009955.1). Taxonomy (NCBI): domain Eukaryota; kingdom Metazoa; phylum Arthropoda; class Insecta; order Hemiptera; family Alydidae; genus Riptortus; species Riptortus pedestris. The sequence goes on along the minus strand of CM032233.1, from coordinate 130,910,869 downwards.
AAAGATAAATCAAAATTTATAAATTACAATAGTATGCCAACACTAATCTATGGTTTAATTAAACTGCATAAAGATAGTAAGCCGCTTCGCCCTATAGTTAGTGGTTGCAAGGCACTGTTTCACAAATTGGCAAAATTTTTGATAAAGATTTGAAACCATTTGCACAGGATAACCCCTTTGATGTTTTCAGCGCTGTTGACTTAAGAAATAAACTTAAAAATACAAAAGTTTTACCCAGTTACAAATTAGTTTCATTTGATATATATCCAAAAATTCTGGTAGACTATGTCATAAAAATAATAAGAAATAACTGGGAAAAAATGTGAACTATACGCAAATTAAAGACAAAGATTTAATTTTAGAAGGCATTAAATTATGTTGTCAAAACAGATATTGCAAATTTAATTATAAAATGTACAAACTGGTTTAAAGAATGCAATTGGGGAATGCTATTTACGTAGCGATAAGCAATTTTTTTATGAACCAATTTTTAATGGAACTGAAAGAAGATAGTGAAATACATATCTAATTTTTATACAAATATTTTGATGATTTAATTTTATCTATAGATGAAAAAAATATTGAAAAATTACTAGCTAAGATTAATAGTAAACATAATAATATTCAATTCACTAAAGAGGTTGAAGTGGATGGCAAAATAGGATATTCGAATATGGAAGCTCGGCAAGCTCAACCTGGCATCAACCATTGGCACACTGTTACACGGCACTGACGATGATGCACAGCATCGAAAGCGCTCTGCTGTTTTAATAAATTATTATAGTGGAAGCGTAGCCAACAATTTTTTCATCCTACCTACATTAGAAGTCACTTCCACCTGCCAGAATACCAACTCGGAACTTAAATTGTTGAATCTTCGCATTTGCTGAATAAAAGGTTGTAAAAGGTATAGACAGTAATGAAAATAAAACTGCTTTGACGGATCATACTATCTCCAGGAAACACACCTTCAGTTTAGAAAAAGTTCAAATAATTAATAAATAATACTAAACAGAAAATAAAAGAGAACATTCACATAATAAAAAATAGAAAAAGGGCAGTAAAGAAAAAAACAGAAATAAAATACCTCAATCATATATTCTATAACATATTATCTTAAATTAATCAATTTTAAATTATGACGTAAAAGAATAGAGTTCAAGATTAATTTGTAAATAATTGATTTTTAGTCAGCTGACTTAACCTACCCCGGGTACCTGTCAGTTTCATCTTCCTCTTCTGTGAGGACAGTCACTACATAATGTAACGGGTAAACGAGCACTTCAGAAATGTAAGTAACAATTTACAATTAGATTTAATATATATATATATATATATATATATATGATAGATGTAGGCACCTACTAATACAATATATAGCAAAAGAATTATTAAGGGATGTGATAAATTAATTTTATTAATATTTTTTTTAAATATAATAATAAGCCATGAAACATGTAAAAAAAAAAGGCAGGTTCAATAAAGTTTGCACCGAAAAAAAAAATGTATCGGATACCCTTGCCATCAAATTTGAAGAATATATATTATATATATATATATATATATATATTAGCTCAGATACCCGGCTTCACCCTGGAATTCATTTGAGGCTGAATGGTGATGGTGTTTTTTTGGCAAGGCTTTATTTTGCACAATATTTGGACATTTACCCGTCCCAGTGTTTAGGGTATATACCCGTCGTTGCTGTGGATTTGTTAATAATAAAATTCATTTTTTATGTAAGACTTTACTGTCCTCCATATTGTCATATTTCCCGTCTCCTGTGCATTATGCATAGATTTGAATTATTAAGGACAAAATATTAACATAGATTTGAATTTATTATTCCAAGTGAGGTACCTGGTAGTTGATATTGTAAAGAATTGTTGAACATATCAATATTTCTACGCGAATTACTTGCTTCATACATTGTTTCCCAAAAAAAATGTATAAAACAAAAGTAACTCTAAATAACAAAATAAACAATGTTTGTTATGAGCATGTTTATCGAAAAACAAATAGACAATGAAATATCGCGAGTTTTTTATTTCAGGCCTCCCTCATTACCCCCACTCCCGTATGGACCTACAAATTTTAATATAGCTTATAATCATGGAAGAATTAACGCTAATTCATATACCGAGTTTTGTTAATTTCGGTTCAATCGTTAGTGCCCAACAAAATTGTTGGCTCCCACTTCAGTATTAAGTGTATATCTTGTTTATACTTTGTTATACGACAAAAGTGACTATAATGTAAGTTATTTTAAATAACAAAGTAAACAACTTTTGTCATGTGCATATTTGCAGAAAACCCAATAGAAAACAAAATATCAATATTTTTAATTTCAGGCCACCGTTACAACCCCCACTCCTGCCAGTCTCTAGAAATGTTGGTATGGCTTATTATAATGAAGGTGTTAGCGCTAATACACATACCGAGTTTTATTTAGTTCAGTCTAGTCTTTTGTGCCAAATAAAATTGCTCACTTCCGCTATAGGTTTTAGGGTACATCTCGTTTATAATACGTTATACAAAAAAAGTGTATATAACAAACATTACTCTAAATAACAAAATAAACAACTTTTGTTATGTTCATACTTGATGAAAAACCAATAGGAAACGAAATATTGCTATTTTTAATTTCAGGCCTCCCATATAACCCCATTCATCTCAGATAATTTTAATATAGCCTAAAGTCTAAGTTGGGTTAATAGTAATATACATATCAAGTTTTATAAAATTCGGTTAAGCCGTTTATGCGTGAAAATAACAAACAAACAGGGGGCTCAGGTAGGCCGTGCGAGTTAGGGCGTTGGTCCTAATCTCGGGTGGTAGTCCTAGAGTGGCGGGTTCGATTCCCGCCCTGGGCAGTAGAAATTTATTTAGTGACGGACTCACTAAATAAACTCCTTGAGCCCACCCTGGCTAGAAAAGGGTGGTAACCTGTAGATAAGCCGTGCCGATTAGCCTAGTAGCAGTGGACATAAATAATAAAAAACAAAATAAACAATAAACAAACAAACAAACATACACGAAAGAAACAAAATGCTGTTATGGTGTCTATGACATGTGAAACGAAAAGTGTTCGTGAAATTTTGAGAAAAAAAATCAATGTTCAGACAGAGGTTACAATTTTATATATGTATATATATATATATATATATATATATATATATATATAATTTATTTATATAAGGCACTAATTATGAAGTGATGTGTTGATCCAAATAGTGAATGAATTAGAAGACCACAAGGTATTCCAACCTGCCGTTAAATAAAACAGAATATATTTTGAAAATTGAATATAAAATTTTACCAAAATCATTTTTGAAAAAAAAATAGAAGAGAGAAAAAGCTTTGTCTCACTTTAAGAGAATAGTGGTGCAATATTGAATATGGTTCACATAAGTAATAAAAAATAAAACAGAAATTATGAAAGTAGAAATAGGAATAATAAAGAAATATTTAAGCTGAAATTTATCAAAATCGAGGTCAATAGCATTCCTTGATACAAATTCATTTAGAACAGTGACTCTTAAGTTATGTTTTGCCAATGCCAAATAATCAACCTGCTGAAAAATTAGGAGATAGAAATATTTCACTCCAGAAGGAAAATCACTCCCAATACATCTTTCACACATAATACATGAAATATGTTATTCACCTAAAACTTCCATCATCTCCATAATAACTCTTGAAATTTTTGCTATGTCCATATCCAATTCAAAAATTTCTGAATCAGAGGTCTTTACCTTTAATTTTGGCATCTGAAAAAAAGCAAGGTATCAATAATAAATGAAAACAATAATCTCAGAATTTTTATTTTTTATATATTGTATAATAATTTTTATTCATTCATAATATAAAATCAGAAATAAAAAAAAAATAATAATAAAGCTATTGAGAGGCATTAAGCAATTGGGGGAAAAAAAAAAAAAAAAAAAGATTCCCAACAAGAAGTACTGAAAAATGTGAAATGATCAAAAATTACTAGGCCACAAAAACTATTAATAGTCATGCAGGCAGGGTTTTATGCGCTATGTTACATAGAGTCTAATGTGTGTTTGTTAAAAGCCATATTTAGTAGTAAATATAAGTGGTTTAGTAACTATTTAATTCAAAATACTGATATTCAACTTTCGGTTATTTCATTCTTAGATGTTTCTCTTGAGATCTGTATTGGGGCTATATTGAACTCCATGATACTGGTTATTCACAAGTATGAAAAAAAGGAAGTAGAAATGGAAAAATACAAAATCACCTGTTTAATTAAATAAGCCTTAATCTCAAAATCCAAATGTATAAATAATACACAGAGAAAAATAAATAGCAACAATGAAACAGGTTACGTCAACTATCAGATTTATTTAGCAATCATTATTAACTATCTAACATAAATAAGCAAACTAGATTAGTTTTGACAATTTGGATTTTTATTTATTATAGCATTTAAAGAATAGATGGTAGGCAAACACTCTTGGTGTGGCTCTTGTTTGGTAGGTTGGCTCCAAGAAACATATTAAAACACCTCTACAATAACAATACTCATGATAAACTATAAGAACACCTATTGTTAATTCTGTCAGGGATGGAGCCATTACTGGCTGATCATTTTAACAGGGCACCTGTCGAATATTGTAGGAGAACAACACTCAAAAGGATTTAAGATGGTGTCTTTGTACTGAAATTGCATGCCTCGTGTAATTAATGATCCACTGGTAACGATCCCATCCACCAATATAATTGTATACACTGACAAAAATAATCCAATACATGATATATAAGAACGTGTATAGTGTTCACTATAAAGTAATGATATAACAGAGAGTTATAATCAATAATCTTTTAATGAAATTCTGTAAAATCTATGCTATCTAAAAATCCAAAAGTAATTCTATGAAACCTGCACTACATGATAATTAGTCAAACATTGTTTTTCTTTTCGAAATCCGAAAGTTACCAGTCACCGAATGATTTTTACCTACTTACTTAAATTAAATAAATTTGATGAACTAATTACACAGAAATGTAATGTGTCTAACATGATGAGGCATAATATTAATCTTTGTTTTTGAAGGTTTGTAAAATAGATCTTGCTTATCTCTGCTGGTGTGTATGTAAGTAAGTTTCGTGATCAATATATAACCTTATGTCCTTTCAACTAATGATAAGTGGTTAATTACCTTATGAATGACTAATAATGAGCTTAAGCATTACTGTAGAGGTAAAACTTCATGGAACATAGCTCATAAGTAATGGTCAGCTACAAGTTCTAAAAAAACTATAAAAACCGCATGAGTAGCAGAAGAGGAACAAACCAATAAAACCGCTAATATGAAAATTAGAAAAATCACAATCTCACTTTTTTACAAAAGAAGCCACTCATTTCTATAGAAACTGACAAAAGATCTGAGGTTGATTACTTACATTAGCTGAAAATGTCAAACAAAATTCTTAAAGGAAAAGATAGAAATGGCCAGCAGATAACTACTGCATTAATCGAGTCACAAACTACGAGGAACAAACAGCCATACGCATGCGTGATTCAGTTGGCCCATTCCAGGAGTTCCGCCAAATGAATTACGTGGTCACACGCCAATTGGCTGATACTTTGTACTAGTATTGGAACAAACATATTCTTAGGAATTTAATACATTTATTAATAGCTCACACACCATCAAAAGAATGACTAGTAATAATACAACTTTTTAGTACATAAGAAGTGCTACGTCACTACCAGTGGTATATTCATACTACTTTCTACAGGATGCAGGTGTAAAGCTTCCTTTTTGCGTCAACATAACTTCTTTTTTCAAAGAAAAAATGAGGAAAGAAAAGGGTATTTATACTGCCGCACTCGTATATACATTTTGTGTGAACGCCCGCCCCCAGTGCCCCCTCAATTTGTCTCTAGTGTTAAAAAAGTGAGATCGGTGCTGATTACTACACTTAGATCAATCACAAACAAGCTGGATACAGCGTATCAGCATGTATATTCCAAATTAACTATTATTAGGTTCTTACTTCTTGTTTATTTTTCTTTATATTTTTTAAAATTGATATAGGTTATCGGGTAAAATATATTGCATTCTGATTTCGTCGCCCTTAGCAAAAAATGAAAAAGAAAAACAAAAAGAGAAGAAGACCAACCAGCCCTCGTCCACAAACCCCACTAGCTAAGAAAGTTTGTGAAACGAAGTTCGCGAGACGAAACAAGCGTGGCCCAGCTGATGACGTCACCCACAGTCTACTTTTATCTCTTTCCTTTTTGTGTTCGCAAACTCTTTCATCACTCACATACAGGCGCCACACAACGCCACAAATGTTTTATTGAACTTTTACTTTGTCTGATACATGCTAATAAGTCATGTGATGATGACATCGTTAGAGTGTCTCGTCGCCACTAATGTGTCTCGGTTGTTAAATGTCCTTTAATCATTTTAACAATGCCATCGTAGCTCTTAGATGCGGGTTTGTCAGGTGTACATAAGTCTTTTAACAGATTATAAGTTTTTACACCTATAACCGTCGGAAGCGTACTAACCTTTTTATCGTTATTAATATCGTTGCACGTAACAAATAATTCGAAACGTTCGATATATGAGTCCCACGTCTCTTCTGTACTGTCAAAAGGATCGATTGTACAGATAAACGACATCTTGACGTTTAAATTCAAAGCACCAAAGTTATCAAAAAAATTGTCATCAAGCGACATTAAAACTTTCACCCGGACACACTGTTCGAATTTCACTTCCAAATTCGATTTTATTTTACGTACACGCACCTTCCTGCGCGCACTAATCAATTCGATTGTCACTGTTAAAATTTAAATACATGGGATTCGTTTTTTCTCGTCGGCTAGCGGCAAAAAGCCTTCGTTTATTGCGGAAAGGTACAAGTTTAGCCTTCGAACACAATTAGAACACGAATCAGTAGCTGATTATATTGTGAGCCATAAGAAACTTTCGGTCAACTGTGAGTTTAAGGACAAATTGCCGGATCACCTATGGGACAGAATCGTGAGTGGTTTGAGGGACAACGCCACAAAGAAAAGGTTTGCTGGGCGAGGAAGACCTCACCTACGAGAAGACGGTCCAGATAGCAACGTCGATGGAGTTGGCAACGAGGGACACCGCGGCCCTGGCCTACCACAACACGGGGGGGAGGAAGCAGCCGTCACAACGTCGCTCCGAAGCAGCAGCGGAAGCCGTGGCAGCGCACAAGTGAAGTGAAGTGTTACTACTACTGCTGCAGTAAAGTGGGCCATTTAAAAAGTGAGTGTCGTTTTAAAAATTTATCTTGCAATTTTTGCAAGAAAAAGGGCCATTTAGAAAATGTATGTAGAATGAAGAAAAACGATGGTGAGTCTCAGCAAAAATCTTTTCATAATTATAGGAGACAAAATGGACCAAAGAACTATAAATCTAAGTTTAACTCTGATAACAAGTCCCATAAGCCTTAATATAAGCAAAACTATGTTGAGAACATAGGGGGTTATGATAATGACGAGGATTTTAGCGACTTAACTAATTTATTTGATTTAAACGATGAGGAAACCAAACAAAGGGATAAAATAAAACATATCACGGTTAACCTTAAAATAGAAGATAAAGTTTTGCCTTTTGAAGTCGATAGTGGGGCATGGGTTTCAGTAATTTCTGAGAAATGTTATAATGATAATTTCTCCAATCTTGAACTATTGCCCACTAATTTGGTTTTAAGCTCTTACACAAACCAACCAATAAAACTTGTAGGTAAACTAAAAGTAAATGTGCTGCATGAAGCTGAGTTAAAAAGGTTAACTTTGTTTGTGGTATCCAAAGGGGCTAATCCTCTAATGGGGAGAGATTGGATTAGGGAACTAGAAATATCAATCAGAATTCCTAAGGGAAATAGTTTAAACATTGTTGAAAAACTAGATCAGAAATCAGCAATCGTTACTAAACTGTACAGTAAATTTCCTGAAGTATTTACTGATGCTTTACGTTGTTACAAAGGGGAGACAGCCAAATTAGAGTTAAAGTAAAATGTAATTCCTAAGTTTACTGAACCCAGACCCATACCCTTTTCGATTAAAAGTAAAGTGGAAGCGGAGATTGGTGGATTAGTTAATAATGGGATTTTAACTCAAGTTAGTAACAGTGAATGGGGGACTCCAATCGTGCCAATTCTGAAAAAGGAAGGTAATATAAGAATATGTGGCGATTTTAAAGTAATGCTGAACCCTCACTTAGAGGTCAATCGTCACCCGATTCCAAGGATTGAGGATATTTTTAATAACTTGCAAAACGGGGAGACATTTCCGAAAATAGATCTTTCTCAGGCTTACACTCTGGTAAAGTTAGACGACGAATCAAAGAAATATTGTACAATAAGTACATCTAAGGGGTAGTATATTTATAATCGTTTACCTTTTGGAATCTCGTCTGCTCCTGGAATTTTTCAGAGTATTATGGAACGTATTGTTGCTCACATTCCCGGTGTAGTTTGTTTCCTAAAACCCATTTGTTTTGCATCTAGAACATTGTCGAAAGCTGAATCAAACTACTCTGTTATAGATAAGGAAGCTTTAGCTATTGTGTTTGCGATTAAAAGATTTAATCAGTACTTGTTTGGTAGAAAATTCACGAGTTCTTATAATAGACCACAAGCCTTTATTATCAATTTTCGGACCCAAAAATTACCGATTACAAAGGTATGCTTTATTTTTAGCCAACTATGATTTTGACATACAGTATGTATCCTCTCAGGGAAACGCTTCTGCAGATTGTTTATCCTGCTTACTTTTATAAGCTATACATGTTAACGAACAGTATGAGGAAAATCCTTATGTAGGAACTTATTTGCAATTTTTAGCGGAGGGAGAAATCCCAATAAATTTTTTTGACATTAAGAGGGAAACACAAAAGGACCCTGAGTTAAATAAGTTGTTTGGTTATGTATTGCATGGCTGGCCTAATGAGGCTCAAGAAGAATTAAGGCCTTACTTCGTAAGGCGGAGCGAACTAACTATTGAGCACGGCATTTTAATGTGGGATTATCGTGTAGTTATTCCTAAGATCTATAAAAGGGCGATGTTACAAGAATTGCATTGTGGCCATTAAGGAATAGTTAAAATGAAGGCTCTAGCTCATTGTTACTTGTGGTGGCTTTCAATAGACAAAGACATAGAGGAACTTGTCAACAGTTGTTCGCAATATGTTATAGAACGCCAAAATCCGTCAAGGTGTTATTTACATGTATGGGAATAGTCGAAAGCAGCGTGGCAATGCTTAAACATAGATTTTTTAGGTCCTCTTAACTCAAAGTTATTTATGGTTGTAGTTGATGCCTATAGTAAATGGATCGAAGTAGAGGAAATCAGTTCCACATCTGCCAAAGTAATAGCTAAATTAAGATCTATGTTTGCAAGGTTTGGCATTCCGGAACAATGTGTCACAGATAATGGATCGCCTTTCACATCCTTTGAGTTGTCAGTTTTTAAAAGCTAATGGGATCAGACACACGCTTACGCCTTCTTATTTTCCCGCCAGTAATGGCCACGCAGGAAATGCTGTAAAAACAGTTAAGAAAAGAATAAGAGGGGCTTTGTTCTCAAGTGAAAATCCAGACTTACCTTTGAGTAGATTTTTACTAGCTTACTGAAATGCTGTACATAATACTACTAATGAAACTCCGGCCAAACTAATGTTCGGTCGATTGTTGCGAACAAAGTTAGATTTGATACGTCCTCCTGCCCATGTCCTACAGTAAACATGTAGTCGGCCGGGTTTGTCCGAACCAAATGTAGTTTTATTTCATTTAACACCAGAGACACTCTAATCATCAATTACGAGTTTTCGTTCTTTACTCGAAAATGTTTATTTTACCTGTATCATACATTATATTTAACAGTTTCATTTAACACTAAAGATCGTATTTGCTATTGGCTGAAATCGACAGTGGAATAGTGGGGGTTTAATGTGGGGGGGGGTTCGGAAATTCAAAATGGTTCCGTTATTATAAGTCGGATCGTAAAATGTTCCATAACCAATATTGTTAAGCTATTGATGCTAAACAATTATTGTTCTAGGCATTTTTTCCTAACTAAAGTATTTAGCCTTTAGTAGCTTTTAGTATTTAGCCTTACACCCAACTTCTACTCATCGTTTTTTCCCCCCATAGAAATAGAGAATATGTGGTAAAAGGAGACCACAAATGTGTTATACCTGCACGTGGGAAATCTGCTTAGTTTATGTAGTCCCTTGCACGACGGACTGTTTAACCTGATACAGTCCACTCAATTCTCAAATGATTCAAAGGCCTCTCCCTACCTTTTATCCATGGGAAGCCCCTTCGAACCCCCTAACAAAGACGAAGTTCATCCTAAATTTGTTACAATCCAAAGAGTAGTAGATGAAAACTTTTCAAAGGTCAGCCCATTATTTATACGTAAAGCTCTTGTTAGCTATGTCGGAAACGTTAGACTTAATAATAAACTTTGTGACACATGCCTTATGGTTAAAGTTAACTCAGAAGCTCAAGAAAAAAAAAGTGTAGCATGCAAAAGTCCATTAATCAAATGAGCGTTAAAATTAAACCTCATTCGGAGTTGAATAAAATCTAAGGTTTCATTTGATACTTTGACTTAGATTTAGTAGAAATTAAAATCTCAAATAGTTGTCGATGTTATGCGATCCTATGCGTTTTACCTTTAAGAAAAATAACAAAATATTTCACACCCATAGTTATTAAATTTCGCTATCCTAAATATCCCGCCAAACATTAGAGTAAGTTGGTTTAATATAGCAGAAAACCCCTAATACAAAAGTCCTACAATTCGTATGTAAGATCTTCCTACAATTCGGGCAAGTAAAATCTCGCTGA
>CM032233.1:130610000-130897500 GCA_019009955.1 Riptortus pedestris | reverse complement strand
TTTAAAATAACTTCTCTTAGTTACAGCTTCTTTATTGAAGCCTCAACATGGTTTGTGCCATGTGGTTCCTCCTAGGGGACATAACTACTTAATTAATTAACTTTTACTGTAATTAATTTATAACTACTTACTATAATTAATTTTAGGCACACTCCATGGGACTAACAACCTTATACTTGCAGCTTTGCCAAAACTGATAACAGGTTGAAGTTGGAGTTCCTTGAGTGACTTGGGAGTTTTTTATGTAGCTTTCTTAACTGAATATTGCTTACCTTCTGAACTACAGCTTCACCAAAAATGTAGAACAGTTTTTATAATTAAGTTGTGGCTAAGTAAAGTACTTAGTTTTTGGTTAATCACAATAACTTTTTTATGGCTCCTCACAATTTATTTCTTAGAAACGCTTAGCGCTGTCGGGAACTAAATTCCCATCCTCAGAGCGTCAGAGCGTAGGGTGTGCCTATAGAGTTGCTACTGGGCTAAACCCTGCAGATGCACTGCTCTGAGGATGGGAATTTAGTTCCCGAAAGCGTTAAGCGTTTCTAAGAAATAAATTGTGAGGAGACATAAAAAAAGTTTCTGTGATTAACCTGATTCATCACCCTCACCATCAGCTAAAAATAAATACTTAGTTTTTATTTATTTGATATTGAATTGTGTAAAAAGTGAACTTAATGGCGGGTATAAAATTTAATTTAAAATGCATACTTAAATAAAATGTTATTAATAGTAATTTAAAATGAAACATTTTGATGTTGAACATCATACATATTTTGGTAACAATATACAAAAAACTTTACAATAGCTGAACTTTTACTCTTCAGCTAATAGGGTTAGTTGGAATGTGGTTACACAATATAACTTACAGAAAATATAATACAGTATACTTAATTTACATGGCAATAAATAATCTAATCTACGAAATAACATGTGTTATTGAAATAGAAGAAATTTGTAAACTAATATGTTAAAATAACAATTGATTTTCAAACAAATATTTAATCCAATGACAAATAAAACATAAACTCTTTAGCATTGATAATGATTTGAATTTTTGAATGGAATAAAGATACAAAAAACTATTACAAAAATAAGAATTCTATTTTAAAAGAAATCAAAATTGAATGAATTAAAATTAATAGTTTCAACATTCATAACCAATGAATAATACACAAAAGATAGTTAACAATAACCGCATTGTACTTATCATCTATATTTAACATTTCTTTGGTATTTATGAAATAGGATAAATTTTTGATTATACTATTTAAATACTAATATATTCAAGAGAACGGATAATACAAAAATATAAAATTCAGCATGGCAATATTATTTGTTAACAGTCTGAGAGTGAATAATGTTGTTATGCCCCAAATTTCTGATGTTGGGAACTCAAGCAATAAGATGATGTCAAAATCAGCAATAAAAACTTAACTAAGTGAATTTACAGACTCTTGAGTGGGTAGAATGTACTGTTTCACTAACATTGTTTCATTCAGAAATTAGTTTAAAATGTACAATATAAATAAGGGCTTCTTTTTAAGTGAGTGATTCAGGGCATCTAATCCTTTTATAAACTAGTTGTGGTCAGGATATTTAATTGAGTCTAAGAAGAGTTCCTGTAAAACTTGAGAAAGGAGCAAGATTGTTTTTCTTTTTACTGCCTAACAATCAAAAACTGGGAGCAGATTTTGTAAAAAACTTTAATATTTGAAAGATGTACTCATTAAGTCTTGAATAGCTTAACTGTTTTACGAAGATGCAAGGTATAACATTTTTTATGAAACAGAGCAATCAGGTGCTCTGGGTGGTCTGTTATCGTACTTCTCAATCTCCTGAAGTATAGCTTGGAAGACATCAGCAACTGACTGTAATAAAAAAAGATTTTACTCAGATTTTAAGTTTCACTTAAGAGTCTGATATAAATTATTCACTCGTTTTGTACAACTAAGGTTTTTTTTCAATTTAATGCCATCCAGTAAATTTAGTTATCAAATTATGATACAGTTTGCAATTGTGATAACAGGTTTTTTTTTTTTTTTTTTTAATCTCTCTGTTTTACAATAGCATATTTTTCTGAAAGCATTGTTGGACATACTTTTACACATTGAATCGCTCCTTTTTCATTTAAAATAAATCTAGACTATATCCATGAATAGTTTTTTTTATAAAATCTGAGAGAAAAAAAAAAGGAATGGTGGCATTATGCTATGAATAATGTTGTGGAATGAAGAAAAGCTTAAAATTATATTAAAAAAAGGCCATTCCATTTCGTGCCAGTGAATTATTTCAGTGCACATTGAGTGCTTCCATTGATTACTAATGGATTTAAAAGACTATAAGCCTTTTTCATGGTATTGCTAGGAAAGTTATGTAATTTAGAACTTCTATTATTATAGTATAAACACATGAAAATGAAAAAAAAAATTGATGTAGATTATCCCAATATTGATATTTTTTGAACATTAGTAAAACACAATAACTAAATGTATGTATATTAGTAATATATACAATAAATAGGTATTTATTGAATCCATCTGTTTCAAATTTTTACTACTTAATATAGTTAATGTAAACTCATGAGTTATTACAAACCCTTCCATTTTGTTATGAATGATCATTTCTTAAATTCCCACATATAAAATATGGTGGGGGGGGGGTGGGGGCTTGAATTTTTGTTCCAATTATTCGATACTACAAGTAATGAATTGTTATTGTGCTTGCTTTGTGCATTCTATAAAAATAAACCATTTACATTTTTTTTATCTTAAAATGAAAGAGATATGCATGACTGAAGTTTTAAATGTCTTTTTCTTTTTTTTAACACATTATGACACTTGACAGATATACCACAATGATAATATTGCACAATAAATGTTTTGTTTTTTTAAATTTTGATTAGCTAATAATTAATGCATTTGGATTTGCGATGTATTTTTAATAAACTGATGACCTTAGGAGGAAACTTGCTTTACAAGAATTAGAGAATACTTAGGGTGGAGGGTGGGGAAGACTAGTCTTCCCTACTCCTAATTCCCTAATGGTGACCCTTTTATTGAAATGTTATGAACTTACAGCTAACCAAGTATTAAATTATGAAAATAAACAAATTTTATTGATTTAGAATTTTAATATTAATGTTATATCAATACTCACACTCAATACTTAGTTAATATTTTTGGAACACTGGTCTTTAAATTTTTTTATAGGACTGAATATATAATGAATATGAATTAAGATAAAGAAGTTGTATAAAATAACCTTCACCCAGGATTTCAAGTAATGAACAGTCTATCTGTAAATATCAAAGTGAAATAACCTGAGGGTGTTGAATGGAAAGGAAACCAACTGTCAAAATATTAGGTAAGGGTGAATTTACCTTGTTTTCCTTAGCAGAGGTTTCTATGAAGGGAACATTCCAAGAAGAAGCTAATTGCTTTCCTTCTCTTGCGCTTATCTCGCGCTCTGCATCTAAATCTGTTTTGTTACCAACAAGCACTGTTGGAACCCTGAAATTAATGAATCAAAATAAGAGATACTTGTTCAAAGAACTTTTACTGGGAGGTGTATTTCACTGATATAGGAATAATAGCTAAACTTTCACAGTTATAAACTTTTTACAAGGAGATACACCTGTTATATCAATCCTATGTACTAATTAACTTCTACAGCTGCATTTACAATTTTCAATATTTTGGATGATTTACTTGTAACACCCACAATTTTACAAGCACTGTATTAAAACACAATATTTTAGTGATATTAATGATGGAATACACTGTTAGCAATTAATTGAATTATTAATTTTTTATTTAAAGTTTTTAACCCTGGAGTAGTCGCGCGGTTAACAGTTACATGAATGGTCGCATGGTTGACCAGTGTTACCCACAGAATGATTTTGTTTTTGGTATCCTATAATTTAATTACTTACCTAATCATTAATCTTTATGCCTTACTTTAATGGTAGAAAAGGTTTATAAATAAAAACAATCATGAAATAACTTGAAAAATATATTGTAAAAGCAAACAAAAGCATTTTTAAGTACTACAAGAAATGGTCACAAATTTATTGCAAGACGATTCTATTATAAAAGCAAACACTCTTTTAAACTGTTATGAATATCATAAATTTATTAAAAAATACAAATATTTTAAAAACAATTTTGGCAAACACTTTTTAAATGATCATTGCACATCCACTTTTAACATTTATCACACCATTTCCTTGTGGTTTTATCTCTTTGTCGCCCACAGTCATGGCAACGTCCTCTAGCACCTTCTCTTCCTTTTGCTGATGCTGGCTCTTGCATTGATGTACCAAGAAGGATACATGCCCGGCGCCTTAATTCAATGGGTAGTTGCAATATTGTAGATCTATATTGAATTTGTGGTTTAACCATTTCCCATGCCAAATTTTGTAAAAATATACTTCTGCTAACTTTATTTTTTGAATTTGATTTGTAAATACAAAGTGCATTGATCGCTGAAATATTCAAGAGATTGAAAAACACAACCATTGGCCATCGACAAGTATTTCTTTGCATGTTGTACCTCGCTATTAGTTGGTCAAGTAAATCAACCCCAATTTTAGTGTGGTTATAAAACGTTACGATTTCAGGATTAGACAACTCACCTGTTTCCTCATCGATATAATTGTCATGATGCAAAGTTGAGGTTAGGAGACCTGCCAGATTCCTTTTTGGACAGTAAGAAACTAGTGTGCAGTCTTCTTGAAAACCAATTTTAGTTTGTTTTTTTTAGGTAGACACTTCAATCATTTTGTTTTGCCATCTTTCCCGAGGTAAAATGAATTTTTTGACTCATCCTCGCAATCATCGTCTTCATCAGCTGACTGCTCAGAATTCGTATTGTGATCACTCTCACTTAGATGATCTATCTCTCCTGAATCTGATTCTTCGGGATCGCTTTTTTCCTCTTCATCAGATAATTCTTGGAGCCACTGCTGCCAAATTTTGGGATCTGATGAGTACTCAACTTTTCTTTTCTTTGGTTGTAACATGATCTATGTAAATAAAAAAATAGTGTTTAGGCATTATTTCTATTGAAATAAAGCAATCGAAATAGATGAAGTATAACAAATTGGTAAATATCTATCTCATAAAAGAAATTGCTAAAGAAAAAATTACTTACCGGTAAAATATCTTAAAAGGTCATGTGGGGGACACTTGTCAACCAAACTAGTTTGAGGTGGAATACTTTTCTTACCTGAAGGGTAAACTGAACGACGACACTGTAGGTTCGAACAATAGGGTCTTCTTGGAAGATACTGGAAGGGAAAGAATGGTGGGGGTTAGTGAAAGGGAATGACTCATAAAAATTGGCAGGTGGGTGACAATTGTCAACTGCGCGACTGCTCCAGGGTTAAGGAATGACTAAGTAATGAACTGATACCTAATAAGTAGTAATGAACTGAATCCTCAGGCCCCACATATCCAAATTACTTTAAAAATCCTTACTCTAGTTTTCTTTCTCAATCGATACAAAATACTTACCAATTTTAAAATTCATTGATTGGCTAAGTGAGTAAAGGACATAATTTTCTAATCAAAATCTAAGAAAATAAATAGATCAAAATCATTTTTCATTCATTGACCCCTAGGAAACTGATTTCGACCTCAAGGGGTCAATATCGACCACTTTGGGAATCCCGGTATTAAAACTTACAAAATCTGAGCATAAGAAGGATAACTGAGATTCCAAAAATATATAAAGAGTATTTTTATTTATTCTACAGAAGAAAGATAAGAAGGGATGTAAAGTAAGACTCATCAATGCAGACCACTTCTGTAATATTGGCTTTACTTGATCTCTAGTTTCTTAGCCACTATATATGTTATATAGTGAAATTATATGAAACAAAAGTTTTTGGAAATTAAAGTTGTCATTTTTTTTATTCATTTTCGGATAGCTGATACATTAAGCAATATATTTTGAATTTTAGTGTTAATAGTTTCCCCTCTAAACCCCAACTCTTATACCAGTGGCTGATTCTGACCACTTACTAATCTTGATCATTCCTTTTTGTTCAATATGAAGTTTGGTTTCATTATTTTAATAATTATGGGAACTAGAAAACTCTTTATATATATATATATATATATATATATATATATATATATATATATATATATATATACTAAAATTGCCTTTGATTTTGTTACTCATTTGCTGTGATTTTCAAATATCGGATGATTTTTTTTCAAATATTGCATATTGGTATTTGAGATATTGTCCCTTATGAACAGCCCCAATAGAGAATTTTCCTAGAGGATCCTTGAAGTCCTTTATAAGCGATTTGTAATATATTTAAGAGGCCATAATATGTTTTTTAATCTCAATGAGCGCTATTTTACACAACTAAAAGTTACTTTGTGGACATTTGAATCATTTACAACAAATTTATGAAATTTTCCATAACTCCAACCAACATAAATAGTTAATTTTCCAATTTTAAAAGCAAGTCGGAATTCATTTAACAGATTAAGGTAGAAAACTAGACATCATTATTCTCCATAATGAAAATAGTAATCCACTCAACATATTGATATAACTACACAACTCGCACACTACACTGCTATGACTACGTAACTCACATCATGCAACTGACTATTAATCAACTATCAATTATCACATATCACAAAAAATGTGCATGCAATAAGTTGGGGTATTGCATGGTATCAACTACTATGAGAGGATTGATCTAACACAAATTAAAATATTAACTGGCAGGCTGGAAAGTGGAGTAAGTTGATTATGTATGTAATATATTCAGTTTCGGGACCAACTAATAAAAAACTATTTCATTAAATTCCAGTTAAAACAAAGATGTCACAATCAAATCAAATTATTGTCATTCAGGAGCAGAAATAGATGTTACCATCAATTAGTAATGGTTAATGTAGAATTATATTGAAAAAATATAATAAAGTATATTCTAAAATATGGAACTAAGAAGCATTAAAATATGAAGAAATTAAAGGTGTGTCAAGGAAAAACAGAAGACAATTTTGCTTAAAATAAGGAGGCTCCTAGTGCCTGGGAGAAAATTGAAAAGGATTAACTCTTACTACAGATGAGATCTTTGGTAAAAGGAAACTAATTCCCAGAAAAACTTGGATGACAGATGAGATTTTCAAACTCATGAATCAAAGGAACAAATATAAAAATGCAAATTACAAAAGCCTTAAGAATAATACATTCTAGTATTATAGACAAATGAGAGAAGAAATGCTAAAATGGGCTAAAGAAATTACCCTGGGGGTTGATGAATACACAAAACTGGGAAGGAGTGCTACAGCATACAGTAAAATCAAATTGCAGTCAAAATATAGGTCTAACATAGTGAATAACAAAAATGGCCAAATACTCTTTGATAATAAAGGAATAGGTGACTGTTCAAGAGAATATATAGAAAAAATTTACAGCATTCTGTTATTACTGACAATGAAGCACTAGAGAAGATATCAGATGTAAATGAATAAAACCTAGGCCCTCCCATTTTGATGAAGGAATTCTATCACGCCTTCCAGAATTTGAAAGATAAAAAAAAAAAACTGTGGTTGATGAGATACCACCTGAACTCCTTATGAACCTTGATGGTGAAATGAGCAAAACTGAACAATTGTTATACCTAAAAAAGGTAACACGATATGCTGCAGTAATTACAGACTATTTATCTTCTTTGCAATGTCTCTAAAATATTATTATGTATAATTAAAAATAGGCTAAGAGGTAAAATTGACCACTATGTCGATGAAGAACGATTTGGATTTTGATCCGGAGAGTAACAAAAATGCTATTCTAGCACTAAGAGTTATCCTGGAGTGAACAAGGCATGAATAAAAAACAGTAGTTGCATTTGTAGAACTAAAAGAAGCTTAGGATAATGATAACTAGGAGCTGATATTTGACTTCATGTGTAAAATCGAAACAGATTGGAAACACTGAAGATTAATTTGGAATCTTAACAAAAATTGGAGTACACAAATCATTATTAATGAACGTGAAAGGGAAGCTAGAATTAAGAAAGGTGTAAGACAAGAGTGCAATCTTTCACCTTATCTGTTCAATATGTTCAATGAAGATGCAATAATGAAAATGAATGAAACAACCAAAGGTATACAGTTTAACGGTAAATCTATTCATTGCATAAGATTTGCAGATGACATTGTACTGGTGGCAAAGTCCAAAAGAGATGAATAGAATGCTACAAATTCTAAAGCTCGACCTAGATCAGTTTAAACTCAAGATACATATACAACTAAATAAAAATATCATGACTCAAGTGATTAAATGTAGTAGGATAAATAAGGCTATTATTTTCCCCCTTATTATTACTCAGTTGTTTTCTACCACTTGTCGCTAACTATCAATAAAATTACACAGGTTAGCGAGGAGAAATGTAGAGAAGAGAAAAGAAATAAATTTCAGAACCTCCATGGAATGTAAATAGGTGGAAAGTGTAGAATGACTTTCTTTTTTTATTGTTTTTAAGTAATATTTTTATTATCTATATCAATATTATGTAATGTATTAATATATTCTAATATAACAAGCATGCAACATACAAATTGTATGGTACCTGAATAACATATTCTCCCTTTGTACTTGGGTTATAAAAGAAAACATAAAAGAATAAGAAAGTATATTATATACACAGTTAATAAATAAAATATTAATTTTATGATATATCCAAAAAGAATTTAAAATAAAAATATTAATTTATATTATATGCATAACTGATGCTTCTTCTGTAAATTGAATACAAAAGCAACAATAGAGGAGGATTAATAGTAATTAAACAAGTAAAGCCTTGAGAAATGTTCATAAATGCAAGATTGAGCGAGAGCCATGTTTGACTCAAAGGTATTGCAACACACAAGGCCACGTGCAAGCCCAAGGTTGCTGACAACAAGCCCGAAAGGCTCAAAATCACAAGCAATATGTCAAAGTCTGCATATAAGAGAAAATATAGATTTTAAATTTTGAAAGAAAGTATAAGGTTTAGAACAATGTCTAAGTCATTTATTTTGTAATGGATATTACACAATTAAAATACTTTTTTTTAGATAGCATTACCCCATTAAGTTTTTTTATTCATCCAAAGACCAGATATGTGAGTAAGGTATTTTTATAAAAAAAAATGCTTTACTTATTAAGATTTTTCTATTGTTGTATCTATTAACAGGTATTTAAGTTGTGCTTTATTTTAACGTTCGTGCTGCAATTTGATTGGTAATTATTACCTCTTATTTCTCTTTTATAATGTTAAACTAAGTATTTTACTGACACACAACCATTGAGTGATTTATAATACTAACTACTGTGATGTATAAGTGAAAGCTTGTTCTTTTAAGGAAAACAAAGTTTTTTTCTTGAATTCCATTCCCAGCAAGCATTTAAATAAAATGATTTTACAATTAAATGCTTTATAATACCAACCACATCATAAAATCTAACTTATAATTAATTTGAACTGATATTCAATCGTGAAATTCCTAATAATTATAAAATGAAAAACTATTTCAAGTAAATTAATGAATAAAACAAATAATAATTTTAAAAGTAATACATTTTAGCAATCAGAACATTTAAAATCAACTTGAAACCAAAGAGACAATTCCAATTAAGGGGCAACTGAGACAATTGAGCCATAGAACTTTCTATAAAATAAGGAAAAAAAAAAACTTACGGCATTCTTCCCATAACATCCATCAACTTCTCATAGACAACTTGTACAATGTGGAAGGAGTGAGGTGATGTAATAGAGTACACAAGAACATAGCCGTGAATGTCCAGAGTATATTGGGTAGGAAAGATTGTGTACTCATCTTGGCCAGCAGTGTCAACAATCTTCAGATCATAGTCTTGGTCTCTGAGGCGAGTAGTTCTTGTAAAAACTGAAAATAAAAGATGAAATAATTCTCGGGGTACAATTTTAATTAATAATAGTAATATTGCAATGTTTTCTTACTATCTTCAATTGTAGGGTCATAGGAATCCACAAATAGTCCTTTTGTAAACTGAATGCTCAAGGATGATTTTCCTAGATAGAATTAAGAATACAAAAATGTTTGATTCATTTTAAAAAAAAAACTGTGTAAATATTTCAAAATTCATTAAATAATGTACATACCCACAGACCTAAATCCCATTATAGCTATTTTCCTTTGTTTAATAGGTTCCATTCTTGCAGATTATTTTAGGAATTTTGTTGATGTCAGATAAATGGAAATCCAATATGGAGAATTTAACACAATGGCCACCAGCTTCGCACAAGAAATCAGTGTAGGCACATACCCAGTATAATTCAAGTGTTGACTAAAATTCAGAAATTTACTGTTCACAATGTGTTTTAGCAATATTATTAAAAACCCTGGAAATTAGCATGCATGTATATATATATATATATATATATATATATATATATATATAAATTATAGATCAATAGGTCACTGGGGCTGATACTAGCGCTGCATTGCAGGCAGGTATGACACTACTCCTATAGGTTCTACTTTTATAGGTTATAAATAAAATGAAAGATTGGTATCACTCAAATTGTGGAACACCTAGAGTTGCTTTAGTAACCTTTAATTCTAAAATGGTTGTAATTTTGGTTCTAAATGGTTTTGTAATTGAGCCCTTGTTTAAGTAATTTAGAGTCACATATTATTAATAATGGCTTACTACTTTTTTACAAGTAATCATATTTGACATTCCAGAACAGTAGAGGAAAAAGTAATATAGATTTAACTAGAGCAGATGCTCGATTTTTTATAAGTATTAACAGCTTGCACACTTCTAATAATATTAATCTTTCTGATAACCGTAGCATTATCCTTATTATTAAACTTTATCTAGATGTAATTATATACGAGTAGTTAGAAATTTTGATTGGGAGAAATTTAAGGATAATTTATCCAAACTGTTAAAAGATTTTTAAATAATCTTTTTTACCTTTTTAAGGAAGATAAGAATACACAATATGTAGATGCCTCTCTAAATTGAGCAAATAGTTTAAAAATTTGCTCTATCTTTGATCAAATGATGCAACATAAGTTTTAAAAATTCTCAGTAAAGAAGACAATACTTAAATAGACAGCGACAAAATTTAAAACTCAAGAATGTGATACTATGAGAAGAAAAAAAAAAGTCCATCACGCAGGGGCTGTGTAAACTATGCAGATTTCCCATGTGCTGGTATGATACACTATATAATTTCCCTATATATTTTCTATTTAAATATCAAGCATGTTATTCATACTTGCTTGATTTCTGCTTTCAGTAAATTTTTTCTTCTCATATTATCTCAATGAGAAGTCATTTATTTGGATACATATTCCATTGCCACATGGCATATTACAAATATGATTACATTGGCATTTACAATAGTAACAATTATAATTAATTATTAGCATAAAGTATAACATAATAAAAATAAAGAATAAATAATTAAAATAGTGAAACAAATTAAGTCAATACAGTATATATATATATATATATATATATTCTATTTTTTTATAAAATAAACTATAATAATGCTAACTTCAATTGCTGTTACAGTTTTGCTCAAGGTGTCAAACACACCTTTGATATTCTGGGTAACCATTAAGACTTTAGATTTTTCATTAATAGTTTAATGTACGGGTTTTTTACGGGGATAACAACAAAAATGGTTCGGAGAAGAGTTCACAAAAACACAACAAACACAACTGCGAGAGTAAGAGGTCAATTTTACCTACTAACTCACAGGATATTATGAGGTTGCTCGCAGTGTAGCCACCTTAAAATTAGATTAATTGTTTTAGGTTAAATAGTTCCTGGCAACACTGTCACTGAGACCACGTGGCAGCTAGTAGGGGTTAGGTTAAGGGTTGCTACATCACCTCCCCCCAATGACAGAGTCATGGAAGCGGGCAGGAAGTCTAATGGGTCTTCCTCGACGAGTCCGGTGAGGTTGTTCCGCTTGTGTGGCTATGTCTTGGGCTGAAGACTGGTTGGAAGGGTGCAGTGTTTTCTGGGGATTCACAGAGGTCTGCTGTGCTGTGGGGTTGGATGAGGTTTGTTGCGATGAGTCCTGGATGATGTAGGCTGGCTTCAGACGGTCGAGTGAGACTGTTCTTGGTCCCGTAGGAAGTTGGATCTTGAAGGTCTTCGGCTGTCGGTCGAGTACAAGATGAGGCCCTGAGTCTGGTGGTGTTAGTTGACGAACTGCATCATCTCGTAGGAACACATGAGTGCAGTTCCTGAGGTCCTTAGGAACAAAGGTTTAGCTGCTGCTGGGACGGTGAGGTGCTGGTCGAAGGTCCTTCATGTGGTCCCTCAACGTCCGCATGAACTCCTCGGGGTCCTCAGGTCGTTGGTGGCTTGCGAGCAAGTCACCAGGCAACCGTAGGGGCTGCCCGAATACCAGTTCTGCTGCACTACTGGTTTTATCATCGCGCACTGCTGCTCTTAGACCTTAGAAATACTGTGGGCAGCAGGTCAGTCCATCTCGATGAGCCGATGAGGTGAGCTGTGAGAGCTGCTTTGAGTGTTCTGTGCCACCGTTCAATACAGCCGTTACTTCGTGGATGGTAAGGAGTTGTCCTAGTACGTTCGATCCCGAGAATGTGTGTGAGCTTGCAGAATATTTGACTCTCGAACTGCCGCCCTTGGTCCATTGTTATTCTAGTAGGGACGCCATAGCGACAGATCCAAGTCCTGTGTAGGGCTCTGGATATCGTGTCTGTACTGATATCTTCAATTGGCTCTGCTTCGGGCCACCGGGTAACCTATCTGCCATAGTAAGGCAATAACGTTTGCCGTCCGATGTTGGGAGTGGTCCAATGATGTCTATGTGAACGTGCTCGAAGCGAGCACTTGTGGCAAAGGTTCCCGGGGGCGTGACAGTGTGGCGATGTACCTTACTCCGCTGACAAGCGACACAAGCACGTGCCCAGGTGGCAATGTCTACATTCATGTTTGGCCAGAAGAATCGTTGGGCAATGAGTCTCCTTGACCCGCGTATACCCGGGTGGCTGAGGTTGTGGATATGAGTAAAAATCGATTATCTCAATAATGCAGGCAGGTACGGACGCATTCGTGAAGTGCTTGTTTCGCAGAGCAGGGGCCTCGTAGCATGTGGAACTTTCATCCACTTAAGCGAGAGGGCAGGGTTCTTAAGGAGCTCGTTTATGTCAGAGTCCGTCTCTTGTAGCTCTGCAATTTTTTCATTGTCATCGGGAAGCGTTATCTCCTCCAACCTCGAGAGTGTGTCTGCGACCACATTGTCATTTCCAGCAACATGTCGGATATCGGTTGTAAACTGACTGATGAAGTTCACCAATCGGATCCTCATAGGCGTGGCTGTGTCAGCGCGTTGTCGGAACATGTGGATCAGCGGCTTGTGGTCGGTGAGTATGGTGAAGTTACGTCCTTCGATCGAGGGCCTGAAGTGACGTATTGCTCGGTGTACGGCGACCAGCTCCCTGTCGTAAGTGGAGTAACCTTGTTCTGCTTTCGTCAGAGTCTTGGAGAAAAATCCAAGAGGTTTCCAACCTGATCCTTCACGTTGCTGAAGAACCGCCCCGATGGCTGTGTTTGACGCGTCACATGCCAATGAGAGTTCGGCATCGTCGGATGGATGTGACAAAGTGAGGGCCGACTTGATGTCTTGCTGACATAGGCGAAATGCAGCGTCTGCTTCGTACGGTATAAAAACCCGTCCATTAAAGTGGTGACCCCGACCCCGTACATTAAAGATGGAAAACATCAGCAAAGACGTAAATCCCAGGGAACTGGAGGAAGTTACGGATTTGGACCTAACTTCCGGATCCCAAGCTTTTGAAAGGCAGATCCAGAGCTTTGGTTTTGCCAGGCTGAAGCAGTCTTCGCAACCTCCAAGGTAACTAGCTCTAGGATTAAATTCCAGTTAGTTACTGCCAACCTACCCAGCTATCACAGCTGGAAGAGATGGTCAGGAAGCCCACCCTGGAAGTCACAGATCTGAAGAGCGAGATAGCACGCATAGGGCGAAAGGACCCTTCACATTCACACTCACGTCGACGTAGCCGTTCAAGCAGCAGGAGAGGAAAATTTTGTTATTACCACGAGACCTTCCGAAAAAAAGCACAGAAATGCAGACAGCCCTGTGAATGGAAGAACAACATTCCGGCTCAGGAAAACTGTTAGCAGCGGCCAAGATGGCGGACTCCGTCGCTGGCACTCACCAACGCCGATTATTTGTGAAGGAGAAAGAATCGGGAGAGAGATATTTATTGGACACAGGTGCATGAATATTTGTTTTCCCAGCCAGGTCGCGAGGTCGGAGACATTCAACCAACTTCCCTTTGTACGCTGCCAATGGTACAACGATCAAGACGTATGGGGAAGTCTGGAAGACACTTAATATTGGACTCCAACGACCACTCCCCTGGACCTTCATCTTGGCAGACATCAGTAGCCCCATCATCGGCGCCGACCTTCTCTTTCACCAACACATAATCGTCAATCTCAGAGGTCAGGTCCTAGACGCAAAAACGGGGATCACGTCGGGGTCACCACTTTAATGTACGGGTTTTTATAACGTACAATAACAAAACTTGAAAGAAATAAGGCCCTATAATTTATAAAAAAAACAAACAACTGGTCGAAAAATAAAAGATTAAAGAACACAAAATGCAATAAATAATAACAATCGGTCTTTGAATAGATAACAACAAAAATGGTTCGGAGCAGAGTTCACAAAAACACAACAAACACAACTGCGAGAGTAAGTGGTCAATTTTACCTACTAACTCACAGGATATTATGAGGTTGCTCGCAGTGTAGCCACCTTAAAATTAGATTAATTGTTTTAGGTTAAATAGTTCCTGGCAACACTGCCACTGAGACCACGTGGCAGCTAGTAGGGGTTAGGTTAAGGGTTGCTACAATAGCTACATGGATTATATTTGTTATTTCTGTTAATGCTTTTGTTGAGGCATAAATCCATGCTGGAGTTCATGTATTATTTTATTAGCATTTAAACAGTATAGATGTCTTAATTTATTAACTTATCCAGAGCTATACACATCATTAGAAGAATGCTGATAGGTCTAAACTTGGAGCTGTGGGGTTTCTAAATCCGAATGAGAATTGCCATTTTCCATTGTTTAGGAGTTTGGTAAGTTGAAAACACAATTTGTTATAATGTAGAAAATAAATTAGGCAAATAATCTTCTATGTATATATAAAATTGTAACCTGTCTGTACATTGATTTTTTTCTCGAAATTTCACGATAACTTTTCATTTCACATGTCATAGACACCATAACTGCATTTTGTTTCTTTGGTGTGTGTTTGTTTCTTTGTTTGTTACCTTTTCACGCATAAACGGCTGAACCGAATTTTATGAAACTTGGTATGTATATTACTACTAACCCAACTTGGACTTTAGGCTATATTAATATTTTCTGAGGTGAACAGGAGTGGGGGTTATAAGGGAGGCCTGAAATTAAAAATAGCGATATTTCGTTTCCTATTGGTTTTTCTTCAAATATGCACATAACAAAAGTTGGTTATTTTGATATTTAGAGTAACTTTTTTTTTATACAGACTGTTGCCGTATACGGAAGTATAAATGAGTTATTCGCTATAACTAATAGAACTATAACGGGAATCAACAATTTTATTTGGTACCAAAGACTCAACCAAAATGAATAAAACTCCGTATGTGAATTAGCACTAACTCTTTCATGATAATAAGCTGTACCATCATTTCTAGGGACAAGCGGGAGTGGGGGTTGTAAGGGAGGTCTGAAATTAAAAATTGCGATATTTGGCTTCCTATTGGTTTCTCGGCAATTATGCACATAACAAAAGCTGTTTATTTTGTTATTTAGAATAAATTTTTTCATATTCACTTTTGTTTTATAACAAAGTATAAACGAGATATACTCTGAAAGCCGGTTATTTGGCACCAAGGATTTAACGGAACTTAACAAAACTCGGCATGTGAATTAGTATTAATTCTTCCACGATTATAGGCTAGATTAAAGTTTTTCGGTTTAAACGGGAGTGGGGGTTATAAGAGAAGCCTGAAATAAAAATTCGCGATATTTCATTTCCTGTTCGTTTTTCAGTTACTGTTGGTCTTTTTCCTGTCTGTTATCATGGGAATGGAAGTTTTATTCAAACATAGCTTGGGGGACAGAATATTTTTCTATGATTATGAATTATATATAAAAAAAACTACATGCACAGGAGACGGGAAATATGAAAATATTTCGGACAGTGAAGCCTCACATAACAAATAATTTTATTATTAAAAAATCCACGGCAACGACGGGTATACATAGGGAAATGTTAAAATATTGTGTGAAGTAAAGGCTTGCCAAAAAAAATACCATCTTCCTTAAAAATCAAATGAATTCCCGAGCGAAGCCGGGTACCTTAGCTATATATTTGTCTGTTACCGCTCTACCGGCCGCAATTTTTGTTTGATCGTTACCAAACTCAATATTTAGTCGTTTTATGTAAAAAGAAAGATCAAGTTCGTTAACGGCTGAAATCGAACCAGGGGGAGGGGGGTTAGAGGGGGAGAATTTTGAAAATTCAAAATATCTCCGTTACTATAAGTCGGATCGAAAAAGTGTGTAGAATAAATATTATTGAAAATTAAATGTACTATAAATAATGTTTATACATTTATTCTCTATTTTGAATATTAACCCAGATATTCCCATATTTTAGTTTTCAGCCTTCAGTTAACCCCCACTTCTACTACTTACATAAACAATACCCTGTTATATAATAAACCATATTATTCGAAGCCTAAATACCAAATATTGTTTTCATTGAACCTTTACTTTGTGAGATATATGCTAATACGTTCTGTTGACCCCCTCCCTTCTTTTGTTTTTGGATTACTAAAATTTGAGTGATTGAGATAAAACTGATTCTGATTCATTACAAATTCCCACCACTAGCTTTAGTAAATTGTTTTCAATAAAATTAATATGTTATTTTAATATATATTTCATTAATTGTTTGTCTTTTCGGACTATCTATGCAACGCTACTAGGCTGGCTGGCCTGTTTCTCTACAATTCAGCCGCTTAACGTTGTAGAGATTATTAACTTGTATTGTAAATTTACTGAGCATTCTCGGTAGTGTTACCTGTATGTATATTTATCTATTGTAAACCTTCACCTGGGAAATCTGCTTAATTTACGCAGCTCCTGTGTGACGGACTTTTTTGGTTTTCAGACTTCAGTAAACCCCCACGCCGGCTCATGTTACCAATAAACTGTTATATCATGAATCATATTATTTCCAGTTTAAATACCAAATACTGTATCCATTGAAGGTTTAATGTGTGAGATACATGAAAATAAGTATTGCAATGACGTCATCATTTAAGATTTTGCGGTCATGAATCGAAAATATTTATTTCTTCAATATTATTCTCGATATTTAACTGTTTCAATCCTCACTAAATATCCTATTAGTTAATGGCTGAAATTGGGCGTTGACCTGAGGGTGGGGGGGTTCAAAAATCAAAATTTTGCTGTTATTAGGAGTCGTATCGCAAAATGTTATAGAACCAATATTGTTAATCTATTGATGCTCTACAATTATTGATCGTAACTCAAGCAATAAACGAGTTATTTCTACTTTCTTGTTTTCAGACTTCAATTCAACACCCACCCTCTCCTACAGCCCTTTTACTCATCGTTTTAGCAGATTTCCCTTAAGGGAAATCAGCTATTGAGGTTGTTTTATACAGAAATAAATAATGAGATCACAAGTGTGTTGTATCAGCACGTGGGAAAACTGCTTGGTTTACGCAGCCCCTGCGTGACAGACTTTTTGAAAATGAAAATGAATGAACCATGAGTACGGCCTGAATAGCTTATTTCCCTTTAGGGAAACCTGCTATAACCTCAGTAATTTATCTCAAATGGTTGAAGATATATGAGCCTCGGATTTTGTGTTTGGCACATTGTTAATATATTGAGTCTTTGTTCCCTGGATGGAGACCTAAGATAAGGGAATGAGTGGGCGGAGGAGGTTGATATGGGAGCGCTAAGCTCTTAAGTGCTGGGTTAGCTCAAAACGTAAATATTGTTATTGGGCTGGAGTATCCCAGAGCTCAGCGATCCACCCTGAGTGGTTTTACTCTTTCGAAGCCACTTTAGAAACACAAGCGGCAGGGCTCTAGGGACCAATACAGAGGTTCATTTGTTGTCTATCCCTTACTCTCAATGAATCTTATCCCATAATAATCATAGGCTGCGTTTCAGATGATTAGACTTCACTTTGGAGGAGAATATCCTTTTAAGCAGAATTCTTTTAAAGGAAAACTGATATTGAGGCCATTATTTCTTCAAATGCCCGTCGACTCTACTTAGGAGATAACGAAAGTGAGGCCAGTCAAAATTATATGAAATATCAAACCTGTCCCAATCGAGTTAGGCACAAAACGTCGGCCACGCAGGGTCTGCGTAAACTAAGCAGATTTCCCATGTGCTGAGTAGAACGGGGTGGGGGGGGGGAGGTTAATGATGGCCGAAAACAAGAAAGTACGACTCACTCGCTTACTATTTTAGTTACGAAAAAATATGAAGGTGGGCAATTGTAGACAACCAATAGTTTAATATGGTGGGCTTTATAAAGGTTTAGGATCCATAATAACGAATATTTTGAATTTTCAACCCCTCCCCTCTAACTCCTCCCCCCATCCTATTCCACTCACGATTTCACCTATAACTAACATTATCTCTAGTGTTGACGAGTTAAATATCGAGTATGCTATAAAATAAATAAATATTTTCGGTTCACGACTTCTAAATCTTAATACTTCTATCTATCTACATATTTGTCTGTTACCGTTCTAGCGGTCGCAATTTTTGTCATATTGTTACCAAACTCGAAATATAATCGTTTTATATAGATAAAAAGATCAAATTCGGTAACGGCTGAAATAGGACAAGCAGGAGAGGAGGTTTAGAGTGGGAGAATTTCGAACATTCGAAATATCTCCGTTATTATACGTCGATTCGAAACAGTGTATATAACTAATCATTTGAAAAATTAATGTACTTTAAATATTTTTTCTATATATATTTTCTGCATCAAGGAATGTGAATTTGTTTAATTATCATAAATAAATAATTTAAAAGGATTTATACTTGGGAGGTGCACCCAGTTATTTCTGGTACTTATTAACTCTGCTCCGTTAATATATGATATACTTTAATGAACACACTATGTACCAATATGAATATACAGTCTACATTCGAGGCTTACAAAAGAGTATTTTATTTGTTCGTTACCAAACTCGATATATAAGGATTCCAAGCAAAACTGAAGATCAACTTCGTTAGTAGCTGAAATCGGACCAGAGGGGAGGGGGGGATTTAGAGGAGGGACATTTTTAAAAGTAAAATTATTTCTGTAATTATTAGTTGGATCGAAAACTTGAATAGAAGCAATCTTATCGAAAATTAAATTGTCTATAAATGTTCTTATATACTTTTATTATGTATCTTGAATATTAACTGAGATATTCGGATTATTAGTTTTCATCCCCCCCATTCCTGCTCATGCCATATTAACAATAAGCTGTTATATCATGAACCCCTTCATTCCAAGGTTAAATACCAAATATGTCCCGATTAGCCTGAGTTGCAAAAAGTGGACGTTAATAAATAAATAAATAAATACCAAATATGGTTTTCATTGCACTTTGATTTTGTGTGATACATGCTAATAAGCAATGTTATGATGGCGCCATCAATTAAGAATTGTCTTTGCCCGAAAATGTTTATTATATATAAACCATACACCATATTTAACAGTTTCATTCAATACTGAAGATTGTATTTGCAATTAGCTGAATTAGGGACTGGAGTAGTGGAGTTTACTGTGAGGGAGAATTTGAAAATTCAAAACATTTCTGTTATTATAAGTTGGATAGTAAAATGTCATAAAACCAATCTAGTTAAGCTATTGATGTTCTTCAATTGTTGTTCTATCGATGTTTTCGCAACACAAGTATGAAGCGACTTATTCGCGCTTTCTTGTTTTCAGCCTCCAGTTAACCCCCCCCCCTTCAACTCAACGTTTTTTTTTTTACACATAGAAATAGAGATTTGGTGAGAGGAGAACACAAATGCGTTCTACAACCACGTGAGAAATCCATTGTTGTTGGAATTTTTATTTTCTACAATTGTTGTTAAATACATTTTTAGCTGATTTCCCTCAAGTATTTCCTCAAGTGTCCATCGGTCCTACCCAGGAGATGACGAAAATGAGGTTCGTTCAAAATTATATATATATTGTTTTTTTGGCATAATGACATTATCATTAAAATGTAATTATGACAAAAAACAATATGCGTTTAAACTCGATATGATATTTTTAGGGTACCACTATTATTTAATTCCATCTGGTAGATAAATTATTAAAATAATGTTTTGAATCAATAATTTAAGTAGAAGAGTGTTGAGAAGTCTCATGCGGGAGCGGAAGTTGACGGGAGCCTTACCAGTTAATTGAGCTTACTTATTTCCCGTCTAGCATTACTGGAAGTGATTTCCAGTGAGATTCACTATTACAAATATAATCTTACGTGCAAAACTTTGCTTAAACTATATGAGTTCGGATTGGCCTTTGAAAGGAAATATGTTCTTTATAGATGACATTTAATTGTAATAAATGGTACCCATGATTATGGTTTGAATTATTGAAAAACGGTGATTCAAAAAGTGTAGAGGGACAGATTAGGAACACATTTTCATTTATTCTTCAAAACAAAAATTTCTATTCTTTTAATCCCCAAAAGTTACCCTTCAGGGTTGGCTATTTCGGAAAAACATTACGTCGTGGAGTGAAGTGTATTTGTACACATTGGAGGCTTGCTATAAGAATACCATCATTAGTCAGTCAAGAATGATTTCCCGGGCATCGCCGGGTACCTTAGCTAGTATATATATATATATATATATATATATATATATATATATATATATATATAATTTGTTTCCTTCCTATAGTAACCCTATAAGAAGGCCGTTTATTTGTTTCTGCATGTCCCATGCAAGTTAGCATATCACATGAATTTGTAGTGTGTTATAATTTATTTATACATAAATTATTTCAAAAGTATGATATATATATATATATATATATATATATATATATATATATAAAGAATTAACAATAACAACGTTAAATTAAAGTAAAAACATATAAAGAGAAGATTATTAGTCTTAAAAAGAAAAAGAGAAAAGAAATAATGAATATCCATAAATATTTTAAGTATTGTAGTTGTATAAGTATTCAACCGATTAATTGCATTAAAAGCATGTTCTGCGAATATTTTAAAAGCATTATTATATTTTAAAAATAAATTGTCTTCTTCTATTGGAAATTTGCCTTTTTTTTTGTTTTTTGTCTTGTTTTAGTTTTTGTCGTTCGTTAGTCAGTAGTCTGCAATCGTATATTAACTGTTGACTTGTAATCACAGGGGCAAGTATTGTTGTCTTTTATGTTAAATCGTTGGTAGTAAGAATTTAGTGTACCATGTCCTGTTACTAATTGTGTAATGTAAAAGTCTGTCTGTATGTATTTGCTGTTGACATATGTGTTAATGTTTGGAATGAAAAGTTTTAAATGTTGTCCTTTATTAGTTACTGTTCCACAATGAAACAGACGAGAAACCATATGTTCCCGACCTTTCAAGAGGCCCCCGCATGGTGCTGCCATCTATGTGTCAGTCCTGGGAACTACTAAGACCAAGACCAGCTGTTAAGCATAGAACAAATGCAGTAGAAGAAAAAAGACACATGAAGTCAGTCTATCTTACTTGAGAGAGTACACTCATTCATAAACCAAGTATTGTTTTATTGTTAATATGCCTCAAAATCATGGCTAATTAACTAGCATTCAAGAAAAAAATGGCAGAAGTGAGAAGAAAAAGGGGAATAAATAACCAGAAGAAACTCAACACATATCTTCAGCATCATCACAATTTCAATATTGTAACCTCTTAATTTATATATTTTCATTGTATATTATATGTACTATCAAGCAACATTTTTCAATAGACTAATTTGTTTTATCACCATCTAACCACATTTATACAGTCCACCCTCATTAATACCAGCACTTGCATAAACCCAAATAGTGAGAGGGTAATATTCATTTCCAAATGAATTACCCCATCGCATTATACATTGTCCAACCATACATTGTATTTTGGATATTCAAAAGAAATTGTTTCCATATTAAAACTCATAAATATTTTTTGTAATTCAGTAAATTTAAGTTTAACTATAAAGGTAAGCATGGTCATATTGAACAAAATAATTTCTTTGTATTATTCACAAGTACATAGTATTTATAAAATTTATTTCTCAAAAGATATTATATTTTATTCAATCAATCATTGAAAATCACAGCTTATCACTCTAGTTAAATGGCTTTACTTACTACTTCATATGTCTGTATTTAGCTCAATTCATGTATCAGTCTCATTAAGTGTTCAGCTAATGCATTAAAATTAGTTTAGTTATTATGTTTCCTTCATGTAAAATTCAGAGACTGATCAATATAGCAATCAATTCAAGTTCATTTATTTAGATATTTCACTTTATTTATATTTAATTCAATTCTAAGATATCCTTCAATTATATGAGAGTAATATGAGTCATAACAGGCTAATACAGGTATCAAATCTATTCTTATCTATTACCAGTAATTATTCTTGTTAAAATGATTAATATCAGCTATACATATATATTATTTACCATATTTATATTCATTTCAATAACTTACATGTATATTAGCAATATTTATCATTATGTATGCCTTTACATGACATTGTTACCTTATCCGTGTATTATATCCTTATTATATATATATGTAACACATTCACTACACATGCAACCAGTCTGCAAACCTTTCTCATCTACAAAGGCAGAAATCTGGAGATAAGAAGACACAACTTCATTCCAAGTCAAATAATCTACAAAACTGCCCTTACTGTCAGGCCAATCATTCATTGCCAGGATGCTACAAGTTTAGCATTACACCACCTGATGACAGAATCACATTCGTCAAGTCTCTGAGATGTTGTAGAAATTGTCTACGTTCAGGACACTTAGTAAGAGACTGCCCATCAAAGTGGACCTGTCGTTTCTGCAATATGAAACATCACAGCCTACTTCATGAAGACACAGATTCCACGTCCAGGAAAGAACCCGACCGAAAAGAATCTGAAACTTGTCAAAACAGAACCTTCTCTGGATTCGGATCCAACTCAGAATCCCACATTCCTGGATCATGTGCTTGGCACAGCAGAAATCACAATAAATGGCAGAGACGGTCAGCTACATCCTGCACGAGCTGTCTTAGATTCAGGAAGTCAGAAAACATTTATTTCCTTTGCAACAGCAAAAAGAATTGGTTCATCAATCACCGCCTACAAAGGGAGTATCACTGGTTTAGGTGGTGCTCAACTATCAACGCCCAAAGGAACTACTCTGTGCCAACTGAATACAAAGGACATTTCAACAAAACTATTTACAGAAGCCATTATTGTTGACACAATAGCTCCACCATTGCCTGATTTTACTCTCTCTCAAGAGAGAGTCCAACATCTATTTCATTATAACCTTGCCGATCAAAGTTTCCACATTCCCGGAGATGTAGACATTCTCATAGGCAAGGATCTGTACCCCATGTTAATAAGCGGTGCTCCATTTCATTCTGGAATTGATCTTCTTCCAACACTAATTGGTCTTCTTGTCATTGGGAAGCTAAACAACATCCACATTCCTGAAGGCGTCGCATTCTTCAACGTGGCACGATCCGCAATTGAGGACAATATCAAGACCTCTTTGGAATTCAAAGAACCTAAACCTGATGATCGCCAAAACCCTGAAAACAAACTGTGTGAAGAACACCCCACCAAAACAACAATCCATGAAGCAGACGGCTCATACATCATCAGACCACCTAGAAACCATCTGTCAGTTCTTAACACCTCTGAAGAAAACACAAGCCCGATGTTAAGGTGCGCAAAGCTAACAAAACCTACCTCGAACATTACAGAATACAGCCAGCCTTCACCCGACATCGACGAGATGGGCATTATCAGAGTGGGCGGCAGGCTGCAGTCCGCACCTATAAACGATGCTACTAAACATCCAATACTCCTTCCCAGGAAGTATCATCCTTCATGGCTAATCATCACCAATATGCATAAGCGACATTATCACTGTGGACTGTACATCCATAGGTCGCATAATAGAGGAAGGAATTTTGTTGGAGCTTCCAGACATTTAAAGGACGTCTACTCCTTTCTTCATCAGAAGGTGGATAAGTTCGAGGCCTGGGCAGCCCCAAAAAGCATCAACCCACCGCATGCACCACATTTCGGCGGCATTTGGGAAGCAGGCGTGAAGTCTGTTCTGTCTCTTCTTGCGAGCTCAGTAGGCCCCCAGCCACATGGCTCCATGGATGGACAATGGCCCGTCAGGAGAGTCATCAATGTCTATCCTGGCTGCGAATCAGCAGTAACTCTTAGTTAGTATTTCCTCTTTTCGCTTTGTTAGACGTTTGTCATATTTGTTCTCTTTTTTTGTTCGTGTTCCACTTATATGTTTCATTTTCTTTTTTTCTAGTTTTTGTTATACATTTTTATACACAAACCCTACAGATACAAGTAGACATTTGTAATAGGTCATAGTTTATGCAAATATACTGTAATGTATAGTCATTAGTTAATGTTAGTCAATTAAGTCATTAGTCAATTAAGTTAGACAAGCTACGTTTCTTATTGTAAAATAGCTTAGCTTATTTTAAGTGGGCGGCTTGTTCCATCTTCAATGAAACAGACGAAAAGCCATATGTTCTCTACCTTTCAAGAGGCCCCCGCATGGTGCTGCCATCTATGTGTCAGTCCTGGGAACTACCAAGACCAAGACCAGCTGTTAAGCATAGAACAAAGGCAGTAGAAGAAAAAAAGACACGGGAAGTCAGTCTACCCTTTCTTGAGAGAGCACGCTCATTCATAAACCAAATATTTTTTTTATTGTTAATATGCCTCAAAACCAAGTCTAATTAACTAGCATTCAAGCCAAGGCGGGTGGCAGGAGAGAAGATATGGATGGAGAGAGAGAGAGAAAAATGGAAGAAATGAGGAGAAAAAAGGGGAATGAATAACCAGAAGAAACTCTACACATATCTTCAGCATCATCACAATTTCAATTTTGTAACCTCTTAATTTATATATTTTCATTGTATATTATATGTACTATCAAGCAACATTTTTCAATAAACTCATTTGTTTTATCACCATCTAACCACATTTATACTGTCATCCACTCTCATTAATACCAGCATTGCATAAACCCAAACAGTGAGAGAGTAATATTCATTTCCAAATGAATTACCCCATCGCGTTATACAGTTACAGTCCATTGTTGTTGCCACTTTCCAGTTAGATGAGCTTTTAGCATATGTTTTACGTGGGCTTTGGAGATTTTATTGTAACATTCTGGTAATTGGGAATCTTTTGAAGCAGACTTAGCAGCTCTATCGGCCAATTCATTTCCAAAATTATCAGAATGTGCTTTAACCCATGAGAAGTATATGTTAATATGATTTAATCCTGCTATAAGGTCTCTGATTTTTGTTGTTAACGGGTCATAGGTTGTACGGTTTTGTAGTTTCTGTATCGTTACTTTACTGTCGGCGTATATACAAAGTGTATTATGTTGTGTATGTTCAGTTTGTATTTTTTGTAAGGTTTTCAGTATAGCGTATTGTTCTGCTTGAATTTTTGTGCCGTTGTGTCCCAGTCTAAATTTATGTATCTCTGTCAATTCCTGATCAATGAATATTGTTGCAAAAATTAAATACATGAATAATCCTTCAGAGAGAGAGAAAGAGAGAGAGTCGCTTAAAAATCGTCTCTAAAACATCGCCCCGCTTCTTGGGGCTTTGCACATACTACATGAGATTCGTGCCAAACTTTGCTCAGGTAGCTGCCAGCTTGCACGAGCTTAACAAAAATTCCCGAACATACCACTGGAGTGAGGCAGCGGTAGATGCGTTCCAAAGGCTCAGGGAACTCTTGTGTACAGCAGCACCTGTCCTTGCCTATCCAATCGCTGGACAGAAGTTCATAATTGACACGGACGCCAGTGGCTATGGAGTAGGAGGAGTGCTTTCTCAAGTAGTTGATGGGGCAGAAAGAGTCATTGGCTACTACAGCAGGGTACTCTCCAAGCCCGAAAGAAGTTATTGTGTTACCTGACGGGAGCTTCTGGCAGTGTTGGAGTGCGTCAAGCATTACCACAAATACTTGTATGGTCAACACTTCTCCTTAAGAACAGACCACTCCGCACTACGTTGGCTGCTGCTGTTCTAGAACCCAGAAGGTCAGCTTGCACGATGGATCGAATGTCTGCAGAGCTATGACTTCTGCATCAAGCATCGAAAAGGAGGGAAACACAATAACGCTGATGCCCTTTCAAGACGGCCTTGTAACGTAGAATGCAAACATTGTATTAAAGCCGAGAAAGAGGAAAGCGTGATTGATGACTTACCCGTATTGGCTCAGACGAGGACTGGTCGAAGGCTCAGAAAGATGACCCGATTATGGCGAAGATTATATCGGCTAAGGAGGGCAACAGAAAACCGTCCCGTAATGAGACATCAGCTGAAAGCCCACTTGCGAAATCATACTGGGTCCAGTGGAATAGCCTAAAACTGGTAGAGGCCTGCTTATATCAATCTTGGGAGAGTACAGATGGCAAAACTACAACCGACCTAATTGTCGTGCCCACTTCCAAGATAAAAGAGGTATTGAAGCAGTTCCATAATGGTCCCAGCGGCGGCCATCTGGGCATTACAAAAACCCTGGTAAGATAAAACAACGATTTTACTGGGTGGGATGCCAGCAATCTGTAACCGATTGGATAGCCAATTGCGAGCAGTGCATTGCAGCCAAGGGTCCAACGAGAAGAAGTCGTGGCAAACTTCAGCTGTACAACGCAGGTGCCCCTTTCGAGCGGATAGCCATCGATGTTACTGGTCCATTCCCTGTCAGTGTGGCTGGAACCCGTTATGTCCTAGTTGTAATGGAATATTTCACTAATGGCCCGAAGTGTATGGAATCCCAAACCAGGAGTCCAAAACGGTTGTAGATGCCTTTGTAAATAATTGGGTGTGCCGATACGGGGTTCCAATAGAACTCCATTCTGCCCAGGGGCGAAATTTCGAATCGGCCATATTCAAGGAAATGTGTGAATTGTATGGCATCAAAAAGACAAGAACGACACCGCTTCATCCACAATCTGATGGCATGGTCGAAAGATTTAATCGGACACTGGAGGAATATCTCAGAAAAGTGGTTAGCACACACCAAAGGGACTGGGATGTGCACATACCAAAATTACTACTGGCTTACCGGTCGGCCGTCCATGATTCCACCTCAAGTACTCCGGCGAAAATCTTATTTGGAGCAGAATTAAGACTGACAGCGGATTTTGAATTTGGGGCCAAACCCGGACCGTCCTTCGAAGAGAATGGAAATACTCCCCAGACACAGGAAGACCTGCATGAGCTCCATGAGTTTGTACGCAACCGTATTAAAATGACAGGTGATAAGATGAAAGCCAGGTATGATCGAGCAGCAAATACGGAGGGATTCACTGAAGGATAAATGGTTCTACTATTCAATCCACAACGCAAGAAAGGACTATCCCCTAAATTGCAAACGCACTGGGAGGGACCTTACAAGGTAATCAAAAGGTCCAAAATGAAAGTGGTATACCTAGAGCGACTAGCCAAGTATGGCAAAGGCGATATTGAGCCTATTCGGAACGAAACCAGTACCTTCCAGCCAGACGTCGAGGGGTCCAGACAATTCCCCTTTGATGTATGCCGACAACCTAAATAAAGAACGGCTAGCCGCGAGGAAGTCAGTTTTATTCTCATCTGTCTTGATGTTCACATCAGTGCTACAGTGCGACTTAGTGCTGTGCGGTAAAGTGTTTTTATAAGAAGAACAGTGTTGTGCCGTGACTGTAAGTAACAGTTTAGTGCCGTGTTTAAGATAGTGCAGTGCCGCGAAGTAAAGGACAGTGCAGTGCCGTCTTGTTGTGAATTTCAGTGACCGTGAGTGAATTATTGGACTGTGTAATCTGAAGAACAGTGACGCTATCAGTGTATACTGTGTGTAGTAATTAAAAATAATTACCAAGTGTATTGTGGATTGTGAAATAAATTGTGCAGTGATAAAAACTGTGAAACTTGTGATTATTTAATTTTGCAATCCAAAAGAACTCTTATTAAAAACGTTTATTACTGGTTTTGGTAATAAAACGTAACAATATTACACATGCGCAGCTTACATTTTTCCCATCTGTATATATTTCCGTTTTAAAAGGTTTATTTCCTTGATATATTAATATATTAGGAAATTTGCCGGGGTGATACCATCTTTTGTATTCCAATTCTGATTCAATAAATTCAGCTTGAATATCGTTTGAATTAATAGACTTTTTAAGAAGGTTATATTGATCAACAAAAGTATGTGCTAGTAAATCGATGGGGACTATTTTAGCTAGAACGAAGGCTGCATCATACGAAACTGTTTTAAAGCCCTTTATAATTTTGATTGCCATCAGTCTTTGTACTCTTTGTAATTTCTTTAAGTTATGTTGTTTGTTAAGTCCAGTGTGCCAAATGTTTATTCCATACGTGAGGGAAGGAAGGATAACACCTTTATATAATATGTGTAATGCGTCTGCTTTCAGTCTCCAGGTGTTTCTTGCAGCTATAGATAATGTGTTGATGAGTTCAAATAATCGTTCTTGTAGTTTGTCTATATGAGTATTCCAATTAAGTTTACTGTCAAAGAATATTCCTAGATATTTAATTGAATTTACGTTTTTTATGTCTTGACCATGTATATGTATATGAAAAGGCGGAGGTGATTCTTTATGAGTAAAAATAATGTATGACGATTTTTGAATATTAAAATATAGTTATGTAAATGTGCCCATTTTTCTACGATGTCTGTAATAATGTTTATATACACCTGTAGTTGTTCAAATAGTTTAGATGTTATCAGAATAATGATGTCATCTGCAAAAGCCAGTATCTCAGCATTGTTTGGTAATCTATTATGTAGTAAATCATTTACTATGAGATTCCATAATAATGGTGAGATTCCCGACCCTTGCGGTGTACCTCATGTTTGTGATTTATGCAATTTAATGTTTGGTGTGATGATGTATGATATTATTGGGACAGTTCAGTTGTTGAAGTGCATGTAAAATTGATGACCAAGCATTATCAAAAGCACCTTTATTATCCAGTGAAATTAGAATAGTGTGTGAATTATTGTGTTTTGAGGTGGTAATAAAATCTATTACATGTTGCAATGCTTCAATCGTAGATTTTTTAGGTGTGAATCTAAACTGATTCTCATGCATTAATAATTTTGATTACAAATAATATGATAATCTTGAATTTATAATTTTTTCTAAAACTTTTCCACCAGTTGGGATCAACGAAATTAGTCTAATTGATGAGATTTCACATTTATTCCTACCAGGTTTATTTAAGGGTACTAATTTTGACCCTTTCCATATTCTAGGAAATATACCACTTTGAAAACATGTTTTATACAAATTATTTAAAAATTTAGGAAAACATCTGTACATTTGTTTGTAAATGTCACCAGTTATACCATCGATGCCTGGTGAAATATTTCGTTTTAAGTTTTTAATTATGTATTCTATTTCATCGTCTGTTAGTGGTACGTCGTCAAGTGTGTTAAGATCATTTAGTATGTTGTTACGAATAGTCGTATGTATTTCTTTGTCATTTGAGATTCAGTCAGTTTGTACAAGTTTGTCTAGTATATATTGGTTTGTGTCCTCTGTATTAATCGTGTATGTCCGTCTTCTTTTTTTATTGAATTGAGCGTAAATGCGGTACGCATCTTTCCACTTGCAAACTTGTATGGGTAGCTCTAAGGATTTGTAGGAGTTATGCTACTACAATATTCCTTCCATGTCTTTAATTTGTTAGCTTATATATTTATATATATATATATATATATATATATATATATATATATATATATATATATATAAATATATATATATATCTGCTAACGCTCTAGCGTTCGTATTCTTGTTTGATCGTTGTCAAACTCAATATCTAATCGTTTATTGTAAAAAGAAAGATCAAGTTTGTTAATGGCAGAAATCGGTTAAGTGGGAGAGGGTGGTGGTTTAGAGGGGAATTTCAAAAAATTTCCGTTGCTATAAGTCTGATCGAAAGATTGTGCAAAACCAATCTTACTGAATATTTAGTTAACAATAATTTATGTTGTATATAATCTTTCTCTATCATAAATATTAACCGAGATATTAACATTTGTTGATTTTCAGCCCTTAAAAAACCCCCCTTCATTGTTATCGCTCGTTATGAATAAGCCAACATATCAAGATGTGTCTTATGTCAAGCTGAAATATCAAATATTGTGTTCAACAACTCGCTTCTACATGAGATACATGCAAACACATTCTGACGACCCCCCCCCCTCCCCTGTCTGTTGTTCTGGGATTGCTAAAATTAGAATGGTTGAGGAAAAAATTATTCTGGTTCATTATAAATTATAGTACTAGATATAGTAAATAGTTTTCAATAAAATTAATTTGTTATATCCAGAAATATTTCAGTAATTGTTTTTCTTTCCGGTCAAGAGAACTTCTATCTTTCAGTTCTGAGAGGTTGGCTTACCTGTTTATTTACAATTCAAAAGCTTTCCGTTGTAGAGGTTATTAATCTGTAAATTAACTGAAAGATTTCTCATTGTCTTTTGTATTTATTCACTTAATATTTAGGGTGGTGTTTAGTGTTAACTTATGTAGATTAATCTATTGTATAAAAAATTGAGAAATCTGCTTAGTTTGTGCAGCCTCTGCGTGACGGACTTTTTTTTCAGGAATATTAAGCGAGTTATATGTGTTTTTAGCGTTATTAGACCCCATTTATAATCGTCTGATTTTTACTACTAGTACAGAGTACATTCCAAATTCTGATAAGGGCATCTTTCTAGGGGAGTAATAGGGAATAGATGGTGAGACGAGATGACCAGTGTGCCATACCAGCAAGTGGGAAATTCGCTTAGTTTACGCAGACGCTGAATGACGGACTTTTTATTCTCTATTGTATTTTCTTTCCCGTTGATATTGATGTGGTATATTGAGGCATTAGTGGTACTTCGCTGGCTAACTAATGTTAATTTATTACTGCTTATCCTCAATGCAATATATATTTGGCTCTGCTCTAAATGACTTATTAGTCTGTAGTTGGGGTTGCTCTTGGAGTCTAAAGTTCACTCTATATCCGTGCTGAGAAAGTGATTAGCGTACTTCTCCACCAGATCATCCGAGTATTTATTTAGAATGAAAATTATTGAACCAAATCTAAATCTTCAGCTCAATTGAGCGACAACATTCCCCGCTGCTGTAAGCCGCATTTGTAATGGAGCGAGCCTGTATTTGCGGACATTAGCATTTGCTCAAAGCATGTCTTTGGTAGTATTCTGCTGGGATCATTAATATTTTCTTCCACCACATTAGCATCGCTTAGAATAAAAATACTTGGATACTATTCAATTCTTTCTCCAGGCAAACAAATTAGCCTGGGTAAGATTTTTCGGCTATAATCGAAAAAAATCTTGAAATGTCCATTAATCCTGCCTAGAAGGTGACGAAAATGAGGTCCTTTTCAAAATTTATATACATATTTATCTGTTAACAGTCTAGCGTTCGCAATTTTTGTTTGATCGTTATCAAACTCGATATTTAATTGTTTTATGTGAAAAGAAAAATCATTTTCGTTAATGGCTGAAATCGGAAAAGTTGGAGGGGGGGGGGGTTTCCGTTGCTGAGAAAATATCTCTGTTACTGTAAGTCCGATCGAAAAATTGTACATAACCAATCTTTTGCAAATGAAATTGCCTATAAATGATGTTGTAAACAGTCTTTCTCTATCTCAAATATTAATCGAGATGTTTGCATTTTCTAGTTTGCAGACCCCAACTCCTACTCACGACACATAAACAATACTCTGTTATGTAGTAAATTTATGTATTAAAGCTTAAATACCAAATATTGTTTTGTAGAGACCTTTATTATACGAGATACATGCAAATATCTTCTGTCCACCCCCTCCCCCCTCTCCCCTACGCCTTTTGTTCTTGGATTACTAAGATTCGAGTGACTGAGATAAAAATTATTCTGATTCATTATAAATTATAGTACTAGATATAGTAAATAGTTTTCAATAAAATTAATTTGTTATATCCAGAAATATTTCAGTAATTGTTTTTCTTTCCATTCATGAAAATTTCTATACATTTATTCAGCTCTGAGAGGATGGTTGACCTATTTGTTTTATGTTATTGTTAAAATGTAAATTGGTTGAAAGATTTCTCATTGTCATTTGAGTTTGTTCACTTAATATTCACCGTGGTGTTACAAGTATGTAGATTAATCTATTGAAAAACTTCACGTGGGAAATTTGCTTAGTTTACGCAGCCCCTGCATGACGGACTTTCTATTTTAAGTTCCCAGAAAGTATGGAATATATTTCAGTTTTATCACTCAATTCATATTGATCTCTAGGATCTGTTATAAAACATGACTATCTTAAGATTTTGGTTTCTGCAAGTACAACTTGCAGAATGTTAAAAATAATACCTGAACCACCCAATAATACTTGAATAGCTCATTCTAGTGACGAAGTTTTTAGAGCTTAGTGTATCACTTAGAAATAGCATGCCTGTTATAGCATAATGTAGAATCCATTGCTTTATTTAAAACTCTGGATACAATCTATATTGTGATTCCCAAATGTAAAATCTTTGTTAGCTTTGACGTTTGGTGATTTGGCAAATACTACTATTTTCGTTTTGTTTGGATTAAAAGTTCTTCAAACTCGTTATAAGAGGGAAAAGTACGTCTCGCAAGGGCTGCGCAAACTAAGCAGATTTCCGACGTGCTGGTATGACACACTAGTACTATCTCATCACATATTCTGATTGAAAACCAGAAAGTACAAATTACTCCCTTAATATTTGAGTTACGAATAAATATATTAATAACAATTGTAGATCATGAATGTTTTAACGAGATTGATTCTATAACATTTTTCGATTTGACTAATATTAACGGAGATATTTTGAGTTTTCGAATCCCCCCTCTAAACTCCCCTTATTCCTGGTCCGATTTCTCCCAATAACAGATATGATCTTTAGTGTTGACTGAAACAGTTACATGTCGAGTATGGTATACATCAAATAAGCTTTTTCGAGTAGATGGTAAATTCGTATTTGTCTCCCATATTAAATTTCATAATCTTATAAAAACAATATTTGGTATTTAAGCTTAGGATAAAGAGGTTCATGTTATAACAGCTTATTATTAATATCAGATAAGTAGGAGTGGGGGTTTACTG
Organism: Riptortus pedestris; assembly: GCA_019009955.1. NCBI lineage: Eukaryota > Metazoa > Arthropoda > Insecta > Hemiptera > Alydidae > Riptortus > Riptortus pedestris. The sequence goes on along the minus strand of CM032233.1, from coordinate 130,863,960 downwards.
AAGTCTGAAAACTAAAATTTCCAAATATCTCGATTAATATTCATATTAGCGAATATATGTATAAAACACCATTTATAGGTAATTAAATTTATAATATTGGTTCTATTCAATTTTTCAATCCTACGAATAATAACGGAGATATTTCGAATATTCAAAATTCTCCCCCTCTAAACCCACCCCCCTTTCCACAGGCCCGGTATCAGCCGTTAACGAACTTTATCTTAATTTTTACATAAAACGATTAAGTATATATCGAGTTTGGTAACGATGACACAAAAATTGCGACCGCTAGAGTGGTAAAAGACACACACACACACACACATATACAGATATATATATATATATATATATATATATATATATATATACATATATATATATATAGACACACACACAAGGTGTCCCAACTTGCCGTGCAACCCCTCCCCCCCTTAAAAACGCTAATTGTATTAATAAAAGGCTGAGACTTGGTGTGCCATAACTGTGATCCCTGAAGAATCTTTTCAGTCCATATTTAACCTCGTAACCTACTCCAGTACATCTTCAGCGACTATAACTTTGGAATTTCCAATAGAATGCCATACTTTTTATGACAGATTCTCGTAGAAAATCAAATTCCAAAACGAATTTTCATCGGTGATCCCCCCCCCCCCTGTAGCCGTAAAATGCACAAACCTTAATTTCAGAAACGTTCCACTTTATTGAAGAATGCTATGACATAAAAATTGGAGTCAACAAAATTATCTTTAAAACAAGTATAATGAAAAAGGAATTGTTTCTTAAACGAAAAGAAACATTTTACTTAAAAATACACCAACATTACAAAAAAAGTTCTTAGAATTAATTTACTTTAAACTAATTACGTATTAATTATTTGTCAAAGGAATACATTTTTCCACCTGCACAGTTTCATGTAAAAAAAGAGAAACCAGTTTTGTCTTTGCACTACAATACCTACAACTAGCATTTACAAATGATCGAAAATGCGTTTATTTCTGCTACTGAAATTGAATTTATCACCAATCCGATTTTATTTTTCATATCTTAAATATTCTGCGACCTGTTTTGCTAGAAATGTCTTTGACCCCTTATAGAAAATAATCCATTACTGTCAGGTCTGGTGACCTGGGTGGCCACTCAATGTACAAGACTGTACCATTTTATGTTTCATCAAAAAAATATGATGATCAATGATTCACCAAACATTAACTTTAGAGGGACGCTGCTGGTCAACATAACAGAACCAATGCGGATATCTTTTAGACCAATGATGGAAGCTACCACGATTCGCATCCATGACGATAAATAACATTTATTTCTTTGCGGTATGGATATTATACCTGACCGCGTGCGGAATAAGCTCCAAGTCGGCCCCGCCCATTGTAATCCATAATTGGTCTCTTGCCATAAGTTTTCCATCTACATAATTTTTTTTAATTTCGAAATCCATTCCTTTTCCCTCAGTCTTGTTTCGTAGATAATATTGTTGGCTGCAACTTTTATGTGATAGCAATTTTCAATAAGCTTTACCGTTTCTGAGATAAATAAAGATTTGTATTAAAAGCGTGTTTTTGACATTTTAGGCATAAAGAATGCTCCAAATCGAAAAATTCACCTTCATTAGTTGATTTTATCTAAGAATCTGTCATAAAAAGTATGACATTCCATTGGAAATTCCAAATTTAAGGTCGCTGGAAACGTACTGGACGTGAACTGAAAAATTTTTTGGGGTGTCACAATTATGGCACATCAAGTCTCAGCCTTGCATTAAAGCAATAGCAGATTTTAAGGGGGTGGCACGCGAACTTGGGACACCCTGCAGATTTGAGACATTTCCTCTTCAACACCTAATTGAATTTTGTTTTTCCCTAAAGAGATATCAAGACCTTCTTTTGGTTATGACTCCCTCCCCGGTGACTATATTGTTGATCAACACCCTGATAGTATGGGTCAAACGTATATTGGGCGAATTATAACCCCCATTCGAATGGAAGAATTGTGGAAATTATTACTCTTTATGACGGATAAATTTTGAATTAAAAGAACAAGAAAGTGCTGACCTAGAATGATTCAAGTTTCTCCGCAATAGAAGGTTTATTTATTATTCTTGCATGACATAAACAGTCGAGGGCTTGGAAAAACACTCCAATGGACGGATCGGTCCATTAAGGGGCACTTATAATATTTGTATATTTTGAAGTCATGGGTGACGTTTAGAGCTTGAGAATGTTTATAAACACTCGTCCTCGGTTATCAAGTGCCGACACCCCTAACCAATACTACTTGCTCTCCTATCTCTCCCCTTCATACATCTTCGCTCCGTTGTTCACTTTCTTTCTTCCCTTATATTAAATGTCCGGGAACGGATCAAACTCCGAAGCAATGCGGTGCCTTTTCTGCCCTAATGCTATAGACAGTCGCTTCGAAACGGTGGAAAAGTGTGAGACATGTGGTAGGATTTTTCACGATGAGTGCGGGGACCTATCGAGGGAAGATTTTACACGGCTGAGAAGCTCTATGCGCCCATTCACCTGTTGCAAGTGCCATTACTCAGCCGTCGGGCCTGAGTCTACCACGCTCGAGGAGAGTAGTTTTTCAGCCGCCGAGACCCCAGCAGTCAGCTCTAATGATGATGAAACTTCCCATCTTCCAGAGCTGGCGAATGTTGCAAACGAACTCGAATCCAGGTTAGATGCAATTTCCAGTCAGAATGAGCACTATACAGTATACTTGGCAGAACTTATGGGGAAGGTTGACAATATTATTGCAGTCTTAAAGCAAAAAATTGAAGTAATGAATGAATTGCTTATTGAGATGGATCAGAAGATGACGGAGTCCAATGCCACGGAATAATGGACACCATCAACATAGGTGCGTATCCTCTTTTCATGATTTTATTTCATTAATGATACAACTAGGTTATAATTTATGTTTCCCAAATTTATTGCAATTTAAGATTATTACACTATAAAATTCTGTGCTACAAAAGTTTCTTTTTTTGGGGAGGGTGGGGGGTTTACTTTCTCAACTAGGAAATATCAATATATAATAAACAAATGCAATCCCTTTATTTAAAGCCCGTACCGCAGGGGTACGAATAAACGAACAATTTTCCTATGGAATGAGATCCTGGTGAACTCATCTCACCATTTATTCTCTATTTCACCCTTAGCAAGAATCCGATGTACACATGCAAATAAGAATTGAAATGTCACCTGAACATGAGTTGGTTTAGTGACTCAGGTACTCAAAGTGAATATCGCATGAGTAAGTGGAGGTTTACTGAAGGCTGAATACCAAAATACATAAATGTCTCGCTTCTAATATTCGATTTAGAGAAAACATGTATAAAGCAAAAGTTGCGTATGAGATCAGCAACGTACTATTCCAGCACGTGGTAAATCTGCTTAGTTTAGCAACTGCGTAACGGCCATTTTTTTCCAGTATTTTCTATCCCAAGCTTCTTCTTTTTCAAAATTTCAATATCACCCACAACAGCTAATATGAGCTTTCATAAAAAGATATGGAAGGTGCTTGATAAGCGTGGCAGTTGAAAACTTTCCGGCATGTATTTTCTACATTGTACGTTTTCATTTTTTCAGGTGGATGTGATTTAAAAGTCGTTCTCAGTGGCTGTAAACTTAAAACATGACTCTACACTGATTGACTGATACAATCTTCAGATATTTAGTTTAAAAAACATAAAGTATATACAAAAGCTATGTTTAAGTGCAAGCAACATATTTTCAATGAATTGTAAAATTAATTTTATTCCATTCTACTTCATAATATTTGATATAAAAAACGTATTTAAACTTTTTGTTTTTTTCTTCAGAATCATAAAATAATGAATTATAGTTTTTTTAGTATTTCTTTTTATTAATAAATAAAAAATATATTCATTCATGCGAAATTTATGAAAATATTCCTTTTTTTGTTTTGCTTCGAACATTTTGAAGTTACAAAATATTTAGTTGTTTTTGAGATTTAATTATAATAAATTTGAAATAATTGGCCACATTGGTTCCGATTTTGTGAATTTTTTCAAATCAGTTTTACTCGATTGTAAGCCATAAAAATATAAGACACTGTATCGTATATTGGTTTAGATTATTCAAGTTTTAAGATTAAGTTTTTTGTAAGTATTTGCCTCATTGGTAAAAGATCAAAATACAAGAGTCCTGAACTGCCTCTCCAAATTTTAAGCAAAGGATTCTGATTGCGTTAGTTCTTTTGAAGGGGTAGGAGAGGTAACCGAATTACCAAAAAATCTTGTGTGCGGAATATATTTTTGAATTTGGTACAATTTTTATCACCTTTTATCGATCTATGAAAAATTAGTTCTAAAATGTAAATTTGTTCCATCGACTTACATGAATACCTGTAAAATTATTCGGACCTAATGAACGGATTAAACTAACATGTTAAATAATATATATGATCTAAAAGAAAAATATTGAGTTACTTGATCCTGTAAGTGAAAACCCTCATTTCTTTATTGCTAAGCCAATATGTAGGTATGAATGTGTCTAAACCTAACCTGTATATTTATATTTTAAGTGATACTTCATTATATTGTAATATTCACATCCTTAGTTTTAAATAAGTAAATATAGGTATAAAATACTTAATTCTTTATTTTACTAGTTATATTTCTTAGATTAAGATTAGCTTTATAGATTCAAATGATTGCTTTTTATGTATGATACTATAAATTGTGAAATTTACTAATAAATGTTTTAATGGTACGTTTATTCTCCTTTGCTTTATTTAATTTCAATTCAACCCTAAATATAAGGACAGTTTCCCAACCATAATCCTCCACTGTTCATTGCATTTAAATTTTTCATATTGTAAAAAATGTATCCAATGTATTATTATTTATTATTCAGTTGTCACTATAATACTTAAATAAATTAAACTAAACGTCGAACAACGTATACTAAGTATTTTTAATTTGTGTAATACAGGTAATTAATAAACCAAATAAATAAGCGAAGGCCTAAAAAATATCTCTTTTCAAGAAAAAATATAAATTATTAATTTTGAAAATATGATGTATTTAACTTTACTTCAATAGTCTATGGCGGAAGGTCAACAAAAAATATGAACACTTAAAATGATTATTCAAAAAATGATTTGTATGTGTGTAAGTACATACATTTCTCGTGATTTATCATTGTGGGGGGAGGCTGATATAAATGTTTTAAAAGTGATGTAAATTACTAGGGTGTGCTTTTGTAGAAAGCATACATTTGAAATAATGGATTAGCAGTGAAGAGTTAGCTTCCAATGGGATCTGACAGGCTGGTGCAAAGAAAGGACAAACTCTATTGAAAATACCTCAAGTGACTGAAAAGAGCGTCATGAAGACAGCTAGGCCCCTATAAGTGGACTGATAGCCGGCGTCAAGAAGGGCCGCGAAAAGAGTAGGAGAAGGGATGTCGTGAAGGTCTTAGTATCCTGTAAATAGTAGGCGCTCCTAGATCGGGAAGAACAGGGAGGCGCGCCCTTCTAGTACCTCGTCAATGCTGCTACCACTACCTCATTGAATAATCCATCGCCAAGAGTTTCTTCTCAAGCTATAATTCAACTGATTTCTTAATTAAAGAGTCATTGATGTTTTTATGGTCCTGTTCGACAGTCAGACTGGGTTGCTCAGCATCCATGATTATAAAGAAGGAAACGGCGGTGGACAAAACGGGACAGAAAACAAAATTACACCAAACTTCCTAAACACCAATGATTTAAAATGAACAAGATTTAAAATTCAAGACAATGGCAAATGTTCTTGCGACCCACAGACAACACAAACGTTTTTACATATACTTTATGACTGTTCTACATTTAATCAAAATAGATCAAATTTAATAATGAACATAATTTTAAAAGGAGGTAATTGGCCAGAACAACCTCATATTATATTTAATAAATATAATATAGAACTAAGAAAGTTTATCAAAAGTATAGATATGGATGTAGCGAAAATACACTATAATGTAAAGTTGGTTGTGAGGAATGAGAATTATAATTCAATATATTTAACCTTATGTAGACTCGTAAATTAAACATCGGTTGAGTTTGTAGCGGAAGTGCGCCGGAACAATAATAATAACGTGTGTCTGGAATAGCTGTAGAGGTAACCGCAGGATAACCTGCCGGAAGTGATGTAGGGGAACAGGAACAATATACGCCGCCAGGGCAACGTGTAAGGTTATGTAAATGGCGGAGACCAGTATTGATAGATATGTGGGTTGTGTTACTTGGTTGTAGTCCAAGCCCTGTTGTGCTTTAATTAGTGTTCTTGTTACATGTTTACATGCAGCCAATGGGACTAAAATAAACACATACGGTAATAAGCAACTGAAGCTAGACTTGGGAATCAGAAGGGAACTACCTTGGAATTTTATACAGGCCGATGTGCCTAAACCTATAATCGGCGCTGACTTCATGTACCATTTTAACCTGATGGTGGACCTGAACGGTAAGCAGCTAATTGACAGGACAACTGGTCTGACCTCAAGAGGAAGAGTTGTGAAAGAGCTATCCTCAGCTATTTCTTCTGTACCACGTGATCACCCTTATGCCAGCCTACTTCAAACGTTCCCCGTAATCACCAGGCCTTCTCCAACAAAGGAACCTCCACCACATAGTACGGAGCACATCATAGAAAACATAGAAGACCCTCCGGTTTTTTCAAAGGCAAGAAGATTACCTCCCGAAAAATACAAGAAGGTAAAAAAAGAATTTCGGCTCATGGTAGAACAGGGAATTTGCAGAGCCTCGAAGAGCCAACGGGCCAGTGGTAGACAAGCCAGGAGGAGGAATTCGCCCTTGCGGAGACTACAGGCAACTTAATTCTCAAACACTTCCAGACCGCTACGGAGTACCCAATATAATGGACTTCCGCAATAACCTTCATGGAAAAAACATATTTTCTCGGTTAGATATGGTACGCGCTTACTACCACATACCGATACGAAAGGAGGACATACCTAAAACAGCTGCTAACAAACCATTTGGTCTATTTGAATTCACCAGAATGTGTTTTGGACTGCAAATTGCTGCTCATTTCAGAGATTCATGGATGAAATATTCCGCGACCTTGACTTTGTTTGGATTCTGCTGGACGACATACTGATCGCCTCATCAAGCCAGAAGGTGCTTATTGAACATCTTACTGAAGTATTTAGTCGGCCCGAGGAAAATGGTCTTACATTGAACCCTGAGAAATTCGAATTCGGTGTAAAAGAACTTCGGTTTTTCGCGTATCAGGTCTCATCGCACCTCATAAGGAAAAGCCATCACAGAGTACCCGAAACCTAAAGTTGTAAAATCCATTCGAAGATTTCTAGGGAGGCTGAACTTTTATAGGCCTTGCCTACCCAAAGCTGCAACTGTACAGAAGCCACTCAATCTGTTCCAGCACGATTCCAAGAAGAACGACAAGAGGATCATCACTTGGGACGAGAAAAACGAACAGGCATTCGAGCAGTGTAAATTACTCCTACAAGAAGCAGCTTTACTCTTACATCCCAAAAATGACACTGAACTGTCGTTAGCCTTCGATGCCTCGAATCACTGTGTAGGAGTCGTTCTTCAACAGAGAGACAAAAGAAAATAGGTTCCTTTAGGATTCTTCTCGAAAACATTATCCGAAGCACAGCAGAAGTACGCAGCTACGATCGTGAGTTATTAGCGGTTTACTTGAGTGTGAAACACTTCAGACCAGCTGTAGAGGGAAGAGAATTTTCCATTCTTACTGATCATAAACCCTTAATATATGCAATGCACCAGAAAGCATCCTCTGCCACACCAATCAGGATAAGGTGGTTAAATTATGTGAATCAGTTCACAACAAACATTAAACATGATGAAGGCTCAGAAAATCAAGTTTCTGATGCACTCTTAAGAATCGAGGATATCAGTTTCTTGAACGACCTGACAAAGATGGCTGAACTACAGAGGGCAGATACCGAAATTAAGGCTATGAAAACTAATCCAAACTTGAGTCTACGACTAATCACCCTTCCAGGAGCGAATCAACCAGTTCTGTGTGAGACCTCCACGTCGAAAGCAAGGATCTACCTTCCTCCGGAGTCCAGGAAGCATATCTTCAAGGCCACGCATGGATTAAGCCACCCTGGAATACGAGCCACAAGGAAGCAGATCTCCAAGAAATATTTCTGGCCAAAATGCAGAAGGACATTACAGAATGGGCCCGCGGCTGTATAGGATGTCAGCGTGCGAAGGTTTATCGACGCACCGTTTCTCCACCAGGACAATTCACAGAAGTTGGACGCTTGGAACATGTGCACATGGACCTCATAGGGCCTCTCCCACCATCTGCTGGAACGAGATACTGCGCTACCCTTATCGACAGGCACACAAGATGGCCTGAGGCAATCCCGCTGGAAGACATAACGGCCGATACAGTGGACGCTGCCTTTTACAACGGATGGGTCACCAGATTTAGTGTCCCCAGAAAGATAACCAAAAATCAGGGCAGGCAATTTGAGAGCGACCTATTCAGGAGCCTGGCAAAATATCTAGGCACAGAAAGGATCAGAACTACACCATATCACCCCCAGTCTAATGGAATGATAGAAAGGTGGCACAGATCCCTGAAAGGTGCATTAATGTCTCATCTTGACTCGGACACTGGACCAAGTACCTGTCGACGGTCATGCTTGGACGTCGTACAGCAATTAAGGACTGTACGAACTACAGTGGGTCAGAAGCCTTCTATGGGCAAACCCTCAGATTTCCTGGACACTTCTTCTCCCCCACAGCTCCAGCAAAGGAAACAAGCACCCTCATCAAGGAAGTACAAAAGACAAAGCGACTTTTGTACATGAGACCTTGGAAACGTGCTCTCACGTATTCCTCAGGGATTAACCCCACCATATTCAGGCCCTTTTCTTGTCGTCAGCAGTACAGATAAGCTCTGGACTCTACAACTTCCCAACAGGGAAAATGTAAAATAAAAATTTATTTAAACATAATCATACATGTAATATGCCATATGGCAATGGAACGTGTATTCAAATAAGTAATTCCTCATAGGGTTACTACAAGGAGAAAAAAAACACCAATGATTCTAAATTGGATGAATAATAAAATTAATTAAAAATATAAATTAGAGATAAATACGCTTATCTCTAATGTGTAGCGTATAATAAAACATATAATGCTTATAAAAAAAGGTTCAGCTACTAGTTGTGAGTCAAAAAATTATTGTGGCTTTTCAAAAAAGAAAACCACGCTCTCCTTCCACTTGTAGTGGTTTGGCTGGGGCAACAGGCAGTGGACGTAATAAAAATAATAATTCCCACTACGAAATAACCAACAAAGAATTTAGGAAGACTTTCACCAACAATCAACTCTTGACTCAATTTTTAAATAAATATAAATTTATTTATAATCAAAATTCACCAATAATTAATATAAATTGAAAATGAGATAGGTGCCTTTTAAGCGATATAATAGTGGTAATAATGTCTAATTAAACTAAATTACGAGGAAAGAACGTAGCTGATTTTTAGAAGTCTCTCTGACATCAGGCTCTGCCGTGTGAAGATGTGCAGGCTGAAGAGATTAACAAAGTGTCACCGACAAGAGTCTCTCCTTCGGAATATCTGAGATCTGACTGTTTTAATCTTTTCGCGAGATCGCCCTTTTATAGCCTGAGCTCATGACGAACTTTGCACCTGCCGATCAAATATGCACAAAAAGGCTACTAATCGTAATTTAATTATCTCAATTCATCTCGAATATTGTTCAGTATATCGACTTTAAGAGCAGTGAATGTTATTATAAAAATCTATTTGCGTTAACTACCGTAATACCAGAGCACATGGGAACTTAACTCCAAATTTGATAAAACTCTAAATTACAGGCACAAAACTCTACATTTAAGTACTCATAAATAATTATCTAACTGAGCTTTGTGCTTGCATTACTCAAAATATGAAATATGTGGTCATTTATGATTGGTATCTGCAATGTAATCTCAGATTCATTACAACTGCCTTTTTCTTTAATCCAGCTTATATCTACTCCTAGAAATTCCTGACTATCCATTCGAGGTTTGTAAACAAATTATCCTTTTTTTCAATTACATACTCAGCGATTATTCTGGACCAACGATGACTTGGAAGATTTAAAGTTTTATTCAAATAATTAAAAAATATTTAAATTTGAAAAAATAAAGTTGGTAACGTTTAGTTTCTAAAAACAAAATATAATCTGGGCAGTTTTCTGTAAGTGAGAACCCTTTTATAATGAAATATTTTTGTAGTGACTCAACTTCCCAGAATTGTGACCCATAGCATATGACCGCTCTGAAGGTTGCTCCAAACTCGCTAAACGTTGATTCCATCAGTATATTTTTGTTAGAAACAAAATTCTGCCAGGCAGCATTAATTTCAAATTTGGCCGTTTTGAACTTATCCTTGAAGTGCTGGTTCAGTGCCAATCGAGGAGTGAACAGTATACCAAAATGTCTATATCCATTAACTACTTTTACTTTTGAACCCAAATAATACCATTCTTCTTTTTTAGTTAATTTCCCTCCTTTTCTAAATAATTTTTGATTTTTGTTGATTTAGCTTCAAATTTCATAGGGCACAACATTCACTGATTTTATTAATCATTTAAAGTAGGGCTTCCGGCTCCTCAGCTAGAAATATGTTAACATCTGCATGCATTAAACAATTACTTTCAAGTCCTGTGAAAAAAATACCACCCCTACAAAGTCTGGAATGTCATTATTGAAGTAACAAAATAAATGAGATGACAACAGATATCCTTGTAATAAACCACACATTGTATCAAATTCTTGGGTTAGTCCTTTGTCTGTCCACACTGCAGATTTAGTATTTTTATATAAGGCTTGTAAAGTATTTATAAATTTTGTGGAGTCCTAAAGCAAACACCTTATAAAATAATGTTCTTCTATCTGGGGAGTCGAATGCTGAATTGAAATAAACGAACGTATCATTTTTTCCTTTTGGGAGCAGTTTTTATTCTTATTATGTTGAATAATGCGAATAAATGATCAACCGTGGAATATGTCTTTCTATAACCCGCCTGATGTACCTTAAGTATTTTGTTGTCATCTTCCCATTGTATTAACCCCAGCTGCAGCAAACCAGTACCAAATAACTTGGTACACATATTCCTTGATAGTTGATGGTATTATTCTTGTATCCTTATTTAAGCTACGGGAATATTGTGGATTTTTTTAAAGAAATCTGGAATATTTCCTGTATAATGTAATTATAAAATACTAAAATATTTTTCTAAAAATGTTTTGGGCAGTTTTTATAAAATTCTGCAGGGATTATATCAAAACCCGGTGCCTTCCAGCCCTGCATACTACTGACCACAGTTTACTACACTCAAAGGGAGCGTCTTATGTTGCATTATGAAGTAATTATGGTGCATACATGAGAAAGCTAGATTTAATTTTTGGGATTTTTAACTCACTAAAATAATTTCTACATTCCTTTCCTGTTACAACTACAATATTTTGACAGCATTTTTTTCAAAAGGATCAATGTCCCAAAAACCTTCACGTCATTTACATTTAAACATTTTTCAGTGATTCCCACATAACCATTTTTTTTTCTCTTTTAAACACAACTCCTAATATTTGCAATTAGCTTCTATGTATAAAAATCGCACTGTGGTGTATTGGTTGAGACGTGAAGTGATTTGTGTTTTAGCTATAGAAGAGTGTGCTGTAATGGGAGACAAATACACGCATACTTCTGACAATGAGCTACTGAAAATGGGAGCGCATTGTATTGCTAGCATTTAGACAGTGTACAGTTTTGTGGTATACTAGTGCTACAGTTCTGTCTGCTTGCCTTCGCCCTCAGCGGTATGTGTACTTTATTGTAATTAGTGTTAAGGCTTAATATATGCTCTATGTAGTAGTAGATGTAGATGTGTGTGTGTGTGTGTGTGTGTGTGTGTGTGTGTGTGTATATATATATATATATATATATATATATATATATATATATATATATATATACTAGGTAAGGTACCCGGCTTCACTTGGGAAATCATTAGAGGCTGAATATTGAGGTTATTTTTATGGCAAGACTTCAATGTGTTTAGTTATACTTCCTATTACCTCCATCAGGGCCAGGTAACTGTAGGGGACTATTGGAATAGATATTTTAATTAAAAAGGGTACCTGTAAATCAAAATGAGTTGCCAATAAATCCCTCTCTACTGTTTGACACACTGTGAATAATTCAAATCATAATCGAGGTTAGCATTTATTATAATTAAGTAGGATCTATAATGCACATGTTTTCTGTCAAAACCACTCCGAGCACGCATAGTTTAGAAATAGTCGGTTGTAAGTAAATAGAAATTCCAATAGGCCAATATTTAACAGGAAATAAGGTAACACAATTAACTGTGTTAGCCTCAGTGGAACTTCCCCCGCTTGTGGGCTATCAACATTGCTTTACTTAAATTAATTATTCAAAACATTAAAGAATTTGATTTTTCTAATAATTAATTTACCCAGTTGAATAAATAAGTGTGGTAACATAAAAATAATTGAATTTATATTCAAAATGCAAGGTGAGAGGGAAGGATCGTAGCCCTCCATGCAACCTAAATAAATCTCTAAACAATCAAATCGAGTTTAAACGCATATTGCCTTTTACTATAATGATATTATCAAGTAACGTTTAATAGTTATATATAGTACATAGTTGTTTCAATTAACTTAACATATCGGAGGAAATAAGCTACTATATACCAGAATTAAAAAGTATAGTTCCCCACAACTTCCGCTATCACTCCTGGTATAATTCAGCGTGACTTTGTTTAAAAATTACGTGATAAAAATTGAATAATGAAAATGCTCTTATAGTTTTCATTCCCATTGGAATAAATAACGTTATTGAAATATGAAACTAAATATTAAAGGAGGGGGGGGGGGCTGCAGAGATTTATAATTATTAATTTGTACTATTGGGTACTCCCGCTATAGTTTTAGTGTATACCTGGTTTATACTTAGTTAAACGACAAAAACAAGTATAATAAAAGTTATTTTAAATAACAAACTAAAAAACTTCTGTAATGTACATGAGATAATAGGCTTCCCGGATCCCCCACCCCATTTCATCCGTAGAAATGCTAAAATAGCTAATTTTTATGGAGGAATGGATGCTAATTCACATACCAAGTTTTGTTTAATTTGGTTGTCTTTTGCACCCAATAAAATTGTTGATTTCCGCTATAGATTTTAGCGTATATCTCGTTTATAATTCGGTATACGAAAAAAGTATATATAACAAAAGTTACTTTAAATAACATAATAAACAACTTTTGTTCCTTGCATCTGCTGAAAAACCAATGGGATATGGAATATCGCAATTTTTCATTTCAGGCCTCCCTCATAACCCCACTCCCGTTTGGACCACAAATTTTAATATAGCTTATAATCATGGAAGAATTAATGCTTATTCACATACAGAGTTTTGTTAAGTTCTGTTCAACAATTAGTGCCCAACAAAATTTTTGGCTCGCGCTTTAGTTTTTAGTGTATATCTCGTTTATTCTTTGTTATAAGACAAAAGTGAATATAGTAAAAGTTACTTTAAATAAAAAACTATAAACTACTTGTGAATATTTGCAGAAAAACTAATAGAAAACGAAATACCGCTATTTTTAAATTCAGGTCTCCCTTACAACCCCCCCCCTTCTCCCCGTCCCTAGAAATGTTGGTATGGCTTATTATAATGACGGCGTTAGTGCTAATACACATGCCGAGTTTTATTTAGTTTGGTTTAGTCTCTTGTGCCAAATAGCTTATTTTTAACACACTTATTTTGACATTCATATAGCACTCTTATGTGGCCCTTCTTAAAAGGAACACTATCAACAGACTAATTTCCAGAGACACTCAGAACTCAGTGTGTACACGGTTTCACTCAAGCACCTTTTTACTGCTAACGCCACTTAGCCATTGAGTTATAAATGGGTATGTGTGAGACTTAAATTGACGGACACCTACTTCAAAGATGTACTTTCCCGCCTCAAATTTCCACAGTCCTTCCGTATTGTGCAATGGTCATGTTCTACTCAAGGACTATGTCAAAGCTTGGACCATTTTGCCTCACTCATTTCTACCTCAGAAAGCATATTGTGTACAATTGATGGAAATTCCATTATCCGCGCTCTGATTTTGAAATTGATTCACCACACTGGCTTCCGCGGTACCACATATTTAGCACCCTACATGTCTCAGACTCCACTATAGGATCATGTCACTGCTACGATAACGGCAAATTCAATTATAAATTGTCTAGTGTGCTGAGAACATGTAATGTACACCTTTTTCAAAGGAGCACTATCCGCACACTAATTTCCAGAGACACTCAGAACTCAGCATTATTATTATTAACTAACGTCCACTTTTTACTGTAATGGCTTCTTGAGACGTGTAATCTACAGGTTACCACCCTTTTCTAGTGTGGGTAGAACTAAGGATTTTATTTAATGAGTTTGTCATTAAATAAATTTATATTCTCCCAGGCGGGAATATAACTCGCCACTCCTAGGTTTACCACGTGAGATTAACGCCAGTTGGCTAACCTGAGCCACCGACTTTTTGAATATACATTTTTCGATGTTTTTGTTTACGTGTGCTTGAATAAAGTGAATGAAAAAAGATTGAGAGAGAATTTTATATTACTAAATCATGACATTATTTATTATATATCTATATATATATATATATATATATATATATATATATATATATAAAATTGTAACCTCTGTCTGTACATTGATTTTTTTCGCGAAATTTCACGATAACTTTTCGTTTCACATGTCATAGACACCATAACTGCATTTTGTTTCTTTCGTGTGTGTTTGTTTGTTTATTTGTTTGTTTGTTTGTTTGTTACCCTTTCACGCATAAATGGCTAAACCGAATTTTATGAAACTTGGTATGTACATTACTACTAACCCAACTTAGATTTTAGGCTATATTAATATTTTCTGAGACAAATACTAGTTGGGGTTATAAGGGAGGCCTGAAATTAAAAATAGCGATATTTCGTTTCCTATTTCATTTTCGGCAATTACGCACATAACAAAAGTTGTTTATTTTGTTATTTAGAGTAACTTTTGTAATATACACTTTTTTCGTATACCTAAGTATAAATGAGTTATACGTTAAACTACTGCGGAAGTTCAACAATTTTATTTGGCACAAAAAACTGAACCAAACTAAACCAAACTCGGTATGTGAATTAGCACTAACGCCTTCCTTATAATAAGCCATAATAACATTTCTAGGGGTGGGCAGGAATGGGGGTTATAAGGCAGGCCTGAAATTAAAAATAGTGATATTTCGTTTCCTATTGGGGTTTCGGCAAATATGCACATTACAAAAGTTGTTTATTTTGTTATTTTGAGGAATTTGCTCAACAATTCTTTTCAGTATGAACTACCAGGTACCTAACCTGGAAAATAAATTCAAATGTATGTTAATATTTTGACCTTAATAATTCAAATCTATGCATAATGCACAGGAAACGGGAAATATGACAATATGGAGGACAGTGAAGTCTTTTATTATTAACAAATCCACATAAACGACGGGCATTAACCCTAAACACTGGGAAGGGTAAATGTCAAAATATTGTGCAAAGTAAAGCCTTGCTAAAAAAATACCATCAACATTCAGCCTCAAATGAATTCCCGAGCGAAGCCGGGTGTCTGAGCTAGTATATATATATATATATATATATATGTGTGTGTGTGTGTGTGTGTGTGTGTGTGTGTGTGTGTGACGCACAAGGAAAAAAGGGTACTTATCCGTTAACGGGGGACCACTCACTTAAAGGCGATAATTAAATCATATTAAAAAGAAGATTACTTCATTCTTTAAAATATCACTTCTAGAATTTATAATTAAAAACAATTTATAATTATTATCAAGTATACCAGGAGAAACAAGACTTGAAGAATTGTTTCCTGGAAACCCGAAAGTTCGATCCAAGACCGCATACTCTTCATATTTATCATAATTGTATTATCCTATATAAACTTTTGCCAAAAGATTGTAATCTATGAAACACTATTTGGATAGATTACTAAACTCATTGAGCCTCGTTATATTGATATTGCCATATTGCTTGAAAGGATACAATACTGATCAACTGAACAAAAGACGGATTTTCATATCTACAAGTAAATCATAAATATGATTTCATTGATCCTGAAACCGGGGCCCATACACGCAACGTTGAAAGGATCCGGGGTTGTGCTAAATGGCGCAACAAAAGGCAAAGGGGTACTACCAGACACAACTTGGACAGTTAGCTTGCAGAGTTCATGTGATTTTGTTTTTATTGTGATTTAATAATCGTTTTTAATTATAAATTCCAGAAGCGTTATTTTAAATAATAAAGTGATTTGGTTTTTATTGTGATTTAATAATCGTTTTTAATTATAAATTCTAGAAGTGAGTGATTTTGTTTTTATTGTGATTTAATACTCGTCTTTAATTATTAATTCTAGAAGTGTTCTTTCATATAATAAAATGATTTTCTTTTTATTAAGATTTAAAAATCGGTTTTAAATGTGGCCTACCGTTAACCAATAGGTACTGAAACAAGTATAAATTTGAAGTGACGAACAAATAGACCAACAAAAAAGTAGTCAGCAATTATGAAAAATTTTGAAATATATAGGAAAACTCCATCAAGCTTAGGTAAACTAAGCAGGGTTCCCACGTGCTGGAATGACAAGCTGATGATCTCATCTCAGTATCTATTCCCTATTTCTCCCTTAGTAAGACACTTATGCAACCATAAATTGAAAAGTAAGCTGGACATAAGATGATTAGGGACTAGGTTTCTCAAATTGAAAATTGGATGACTTGAGGTGTGGGTTTACTGAAGTCTGAAAACACAAACAACTCGGTTAATACTCTAGTTAGAGGAACAGATATAAAAGTCTGTCAGGAGCTACGTATACTATGCAGATTCCAACGTTTTAGAGCAGGGATGAGCATCACGAGGTTTCAACATATTTATGCGGCCCGCCAAACATTTCTAAAATTGAATTTATTTTATCGACTTTCTCCCATCAATATATTGTAAAAAATTAATTATAATCTAATGGTAGTACATACTAAACCGAAACCATTTTTTGTGACGAGTTACTTACTTGTCGGCGACTTGTTAAAACATTCAATACGAACGCACCGCATCGGTGCTGGTTTGTGGTTGCTTCTGTCACACAATCAGTCTGGTAAGCTGTTAACTAGCTACTTCTTGAGAAATTCTTGTGGTTCTTGAAATGCGTGAGTGCAATATTAATGTCAAAAAGGCAATATTAGAGTTCTTTTCCTAGTTGCATAAAGTGGACGTAAAATAAAAAAAATAATAAAAAAGATTAAGTTGTTTGCTTAATGTGCTCAGAGACTGTGTCGACAATAAAGAATATAACATACAAAGGCATTAGGATACAAAACATGAGCAACAATAACAAAAATTAACTGGACAAATCCGGATAGATAAATTTAATCAAATGGAGAAGAACTTGGGAGAACAACAAATTATTTTTTAAAATCAACCTAATTTATAAGTTAAGGCTAGTTTTATTGTCAGTCAAATACTGGCAAAAAAATTGAAACCCTTTGACGATAGAGATATGATAAAAGAATGTCTGATTGCTGTTGCAGAAACAGCATTTTCTGATAAAATAAATATTATTTCAAGCATTAGTTTATCAAGATTTGCCATTGCAAGCAGGATTAAAGATTTGTCCGAGAACATAGCAATAGCAACAACGCTTCGTGAACGCATTGCAAAATTCCAATACTGTTCTTTGGCACTTGATGAGAGTTTCTATATTAGCGATACAGTACAACTGACTATATTGCTACGTGGTATTAACACCAAATTTAGTATTACCGATGAATTGTGTTCACTGATTCCAATGCAAGGGACTACAACCGGCAAAGACCGGTACGATGAACTAAAGTCTTTTTTGGAAACCTTTTCAATTTATCGACAGTATATGACAGCTGGAGTACGAGCAATGTCAAGCATTGTGATAGAAGGATCGGGAAGGCTATTTCAAGCCATTAAGAAGGCCTCAGGAAGGGCAACATTCGTTAAGCACTGCATAATTCAGGAAAATTTGTGTGCGAAAAGATTGAGTTTGCCAACAGAACCAATTGTTAAACTAATCAGTTTTATAAAGTCGAGCGCGTTAAATCACCGTGAATTTCAAGAATTCCTGAAAAATTCAGAAACTGAATATGTCGGCGTGGTTTTCAATACCAAAGTACGTTGGCTTAGTAGAGGTGCAATGCTACAAAGAGTATACAACTTAAAAAGCGAAAAACAATTGTTCTTGGATATGCATTTCCTCGTTTTGGTAATAAAGAATGGATATGTGATTTTGGGTTTCTTATCGATTTGACTCAGCAACTCAATCTTAATGTGGAACATCAATCCTTTGCATTCCAAATGCAAAGGATAGTTTATTTACAATTTGCATGATAAAATTCAGGGCTTTAAGAGCAAATTAAAATTGTTGAAACATCATGTTTTGCAGAATAATGTGTCTCACTTTCCACATAAAGAAAAAGAAAACGTTATATTACTTAAAAATACGCACAATATATAGACATTGGTTTCGATGAAAATGTTTTCCTCACCATTTAATATCGATGTGGATACAGTTCCCGAAGACTTTCAAATGGAAGTGATTAACTCTGGTATCTCTGGAATATGCTGGATGGTAGAGGAACAAATGTATAAGGATCAATAAGAAGGCCAAGTCCTCTACTGGTTTTTAATATAATGCAGAGTGCACTTTCGGAGTCAACGCTCCATCCTCAGTGCCTGCTGATTAAGGCTGCGTTGCCTGGACCACGACTGCCGGGCGACTCTCGGGGGGGGGGGGGGTGTGATTAACATGCAGAATAATACCGATTTAAAAAATGTATTTTTTTCAGTAAACATCAAACATTTTTATAAATCTTATGTGAGCCCTGAGAAATTTCCGCTTTTGGCGAAAAATGCAAAGCAAATGATGTCTCTGTTCGGAAGTTCGTGTGCTTACGAACAAATATTTTTGACCATGAAATTAATCAAAAATGACCACCGATCAAGACTGAGTGATGCACGATTAGAAAGCTGCATACGTGTAGCTACTTCATTAATTCCGGCTGATATTGTTCGGCTTCTCAAAAAAAAAAAAAAACAGTGCCAAATGTATGATTAAAAATTTCAAGTAAATATTTTTTTCTGTTATTTTATTGTTTTTTTTTTAATATTTTATTTTGCATTAACATTTGTATATTACATCTTTACTTTTTTTAATTTTTATATTTGTCTATTCTAATGTTTATAATAACTAAAGTTTTCTAAATTATTAATAAGTGTCACTTTATGTGCGGCCCACCAAACAATAATAAAATTTAAATTGTCCCGTTGATTAAAAAGGTTGCTCACGCCTGTTCTAGAGAATATGTGGGCAACCACCGGCCCGCGAGACATTTTGAATAACCCAATTAAACAAAAATATTAAACTACTTTCTCCAAATGAGGAAGATGAGGAGAGATTTGTGCGTATGGCAGTACTTATAGATGCGAACAGATCTTTTCATTGATTTAAGTTAATAAATTAAAACATCGTGCAAGGCTGACTGACGAGAATTTGGAAAACTCTTTTCGTCTTTGTATTAGTGGAATTAATCCAAAAATTGATGGATTAGTTTCCATAATTCAAGCTCAAGTGTCTCATTGATTTCGGTGTCGCTATTTCACTTTTGTTGTTTATAATAATTCCAAATTTTACAATTTAATTATAATGTTGTACCTATTTTTTTTTAAATTTCATTTTGTTATTTTAATATGTATTAAACAAGAAGAATCGAAAATTGATGTGACGAAAGATGATATTCCGGATTCAGGTGCTTCCAGATCTAGCAGTATAGACGGCAAACTAGATAATTGGTTAACACGATCCAAACCGAACAAGCAGATGAAGAAAAGAAAGGCAAATCATTCTCCTACATAGCAACAAAAGAAGTCTACAGCTCCATTGGCAATAGGATTCTGGAATGTTAATGGTATAAAATCTTTATTGGATCTTGGAAAAGATATTATTTTGACTTTTCAAAATTTAGACATAATTTGTTTGACTGAAACATGGTGTTACATCGTCTTCAAAATATAAAATAAATTGCCTGGCAAAATATGACATGGTATATGTAGATGCAATAAAAAGTCATTCAGTTGGTCGACCAAGTGGAGGCCTAATGATCTTCACTAAAAAAGAGAAAATCACTGTTGTTGAAACCCTCATTAGAGAGAACTGGATATTATGTATTCGTTTAAAACATGAAAATGAATATTTTATCGTAGCTGTAATATATTGGAGACCTGGAAAAGAATATGACAAATATATTGAATTCATCTCCGATATACTCAATGATATTTATCTAAAGTATAACAACACAAAAATAGTTTTTGGAGGGGGCTGGAATGCGAGATTTGGATCCCTAAACATATTTTTGATTACACCAATCTCACCAACCATAGAGAAACCCTAGATCCTGAAATAAATAAAAGAGGGGAATTGCTAGTTGAAGTAATGGAGAGCTTTGGTATGATTACTAGCAGTGGAAGAACTATTACTGATTTCCCTGCAAAATTTACTTCTTGTGGAGAAAACGGGTTTAGTATTTGCGATTCTGTATTGCTATCTACTACTACCATTGATAGCGTTTATGATTACGAGGTAAAACCAACTCCAGCGTATTCTGACCACAATTTATGTATTATATCTCTCTTGGGAAAACACTCTAATAAACTATACTTAGGAAGGAAATTAATCATAAATCGCAGTGCTGAGATCCTTGAAATGTTCAAAATAATCTTACGTACTTTAGACATCGATTTCAATTAAAACGTAAGCCTCAATACGCTAACTGAAGATTTTAATAAAAGGGTCACTGATCTAATGAAGGAAGCTTCCATGCTTAGAGTTAGCTCATCAAAACAGATTCCAAACAAATCTTGGTTTGACCAAAAATGTATTCTAGCAAAAAAACATCTTACCTCTGCATACAAGAGATGTTGTAAAGCTTCATTTAAAGATGAATCAACTACTAATTTTCTGCATTCCAAGAAATGTTACAAATCATTAATTAAAAAAACTAAGGGGCAGTACTTTACAAAATTAAGAGTTAGATTAAGCAAGACAAAGAATTCTGCGGAATTTTGGCCAGCTTTAAAAAAATTTAAATTTAAACCATTCCCAGAAAATGAAATAAACATTACTCAGTGAGAGAATTTCTATAAAAGTTCTTTACCTCAAAAAATTATTGATGACCCAATTTATTTTCATTATTATGACTCAGAACTAGATGGAGAAATTACTCTCGAAGAAACAGTAGAAAGTCTAAACGCGCAAAAAACAATAAATCTCCGGGATTAGATTTAATTCCCAACGAATGTTATAAATTAATGAATGAAAGTTGGGATAATCACCTTGTACACATCTTTAATAAAGTTTGGAGTGAAGAAACGATACCATCATCTTGGACGAAAATAAGAATGAGGCTCATCCATAAGAAAGGAGATAAAAAAGACCCAAACAATTACAGAGGCATCGCCATTCTCAACTCAATTCTAAAGCTTTTCACTTCCATCCTTAGCCAAAGATTGCTTACATGGGTTGAAGAGAGGAAAATTATCCCGGACGAACAAATGGGTTTCCGAAAAGGTAAAGGATGTAGGGATAGCATATTTTGTTTGTCAGCAACTGTAATATAGCACTCAGATTAAAGAGGAGGAAATTATTTGCTACCTTTGTAGACTTCAAAAGAGCGTTTGACTCTATAAACCATTCAAAATTATGGGAAAAACTATATAGGCTAGGATTTGGTGGAAAAATTTTAAGAGTGATTAAATGTCTGTATGACCAAGCATCGTTTATTATTAAAGAAGGAAATCAGTACTCACATGACATTGAAATATCTGAAGATGTTCTACAAGGAGAAAACTTAAGCCCTCTTCTATTCTTGCTATATATATCAGATATAGTCAACTTTTTCGAAGAGAATGGGGCAGAGGGTATACAGATAAGTACAAGAAAAGATTTAATTTTATTGATGTATGCTGATGACCTAGTTTTACTCTATATATCATGGCCTGATACGCAACGTAAATTGAATATATTAAAGAAATACTGTGACGCAATGTTACTCTCAGTGAACACTCAGAAAACAATGATATTACCATTTCACAAAGGTGGGGGGGGGTGGGGGGGGGGGGGGGTGGGGGGGGGGGGGGGTGGGGGGGGGGGGGGGTGGGGGGGGGGGGGGGTGGGGGGGGGGGGGGGTGGGGGGGGGGGGGGGTGGGGGGGGGGGGGGGTGGGTGTGGGGGGGGGCGGAGGGGGGTGGGGGTGGGGGGGGGGGGGTGGGGAGCTGGGGTGGGGGGTGGGGGGGGGGGGCTGGGGGGGGGGGTGGGTGGGGGGGGGGGGGGGGTGGGGGGGGTGGGGGGGTGGGGGGTGGCGGGCGGGGGGGGGGGGGGTGGGGGGGGGGGGGGGTGGGGGGGTGGCGGGGGGTGTGGGGGGGGGGTTGGGGGGGGTGGTGTGGGGGTGGTGTGGGGGGGGGTTGGTGGGGGGGGGGGGGGGTGGGTGGTGGTGGGGGTGGGTCTGGGGGGGCGGTGGTGGGGGGGGGGGGGTGGGGCTTTGGGGGTCTGTGGGGGTGGGGGGGTTGGGGGTGGGTGGGGGGGTGGGGGTCGCGGGGGGGGGGGGTGGGGGGGGGGTTGACTGTTCAGAGTAGGAAAAATTATTGCTGGACTGCCGGATGAAATGGAAGACTGATAACTTACTGAAAATTATTTAATCACTAAGATTTTATTAAATTTTCTTTTCTTTTATTGCTGGAAATTTCTTATTTTTTCCCTTCTAGGAGTTTACTCGTTTAATTTTTATCTTTTATCCTATACGGATACCAAAGGTCTGGAACTCTACTACTTTGCTACTAATTTAACCCTTCACAGACAAGGGATATGAAAATTACAGTGCAGGCAAGCTGGGTCACGGGTGACCCAGTCATATTTATAGCACATTTTTTTCATTTTAACAAAAATATTCTAGTTGTTGTTGTTTTTTATATAAAAAAAGAAAGTATAGTTTGAAAAATTTATTTTATTTAGCAATATACATAATATGATAAAAATACAAAAACTTTAATTAGTAGGAACTATACTTAAATTAGTAGGAACTTAGAGTTCCAGACCTTGGGTACCTTTCGTATCCGTATAGGATAGAAGATAAAAATTAAACGTGTAAACTCCTAGAAGGGAAAAAATAAGAAATTTCCAGCTATAAAAGACGAGAAAATTTAATAAAATCTTAGTGAATTAATAATTTTCAGTAAGTTATCAGTCTTCCATTTCATCCGGCAGTCCAGCAATAATTTTTCCTACTCTGAACAGTCTAAAACTTTCCAGATCAAAATAAATAGTTTAAACTCTTACAGAAAAAATATATATAAAAAAATACTCTACGGAAAAAAATAAGAAAATATGATGGATAAAAAATCAAAAAAAGGGAAAAACTCTTAGTAATGAAAGTTCACTAATACTTCAAACTCAGAACAATCTAACAATCTTCTATTTCTTCATCTTCTTCAGGTGAGACTCTGGTAATGCATCGAGAACAAATACTTAGCCTATGCTCAGCACATAGGCTGCGATTACAATGAGCGCAGTTTGATGTACCCTTACGATCTCTTGATTTTTCACAAAAAGCACACCGACGTCTTGAAGTGCTGGGTCCAGGCTGATTCTCAATTTCTTTTTCATCAACTCTCGGAAGGAGGGGAGGGGTACAGTGCACTCCCCTCCCCTCCTTCCCTTACTTTACTCAGAATATTATTTTTACCAACCTCTGGGTCACCGGCGACCCAGCCTTGCCTGTGAAGGGTTAAGTATAGTTCCTACTAATGTAAGTTTTTGTATTTTTATCATATTATGTATATTGCTAAATAAAATAAATTTTTCAAACTATACTTTCTTTTTTTATATATATAAAAAACAACAACAACTGGAATAGTTTTGTTAAAATGAAAAAAATGTGCTATAAATATGACTGGGTCACCCGTGACCCAGCTTGCCTGCAATGTAATTTTCATATTCCTTGTCTGGGAAGGGTTAATGTTATTGTTAGTGTTAAATGGTCCTAAAATTTAACATAATGTAGTTATTTTTTTGTGTTTGTGTATTCATTTTATTTAGAGTTAGGTAATCACCAAGGATAACCTATATAATATTTATTTTTTTCCCCAGGTAGTTGCTAGAAGCTATAAAGAACAAGGATCCAATCCTGAGCAATTGCAAGAACTGTACAATGTGGACAAAATATTATAATCCTCATTTGGTTATAGTGTTACTCCATTGAGACTTGTAGCCAGCCCACCAATTTTTCCATGTGTTAAAACACCAGTTAGGCAAAGCAGACTACGAGTAAACATCTGTAGGACTAAACCTAAAAGTGGCCCTTCAGCTTGGCATGAACCAGTAAAACCAGTGTGTTCAGTGTTAGATATTAATAGAAGATTGTCTTGTGTTACATACAATATATTCAGTGATAGGTTGGAGTATAAAAAACACGCTATCTTTTCAAAAGAACTATAAATTTTTAAATCAAGAGTTTTCACCTTCATGTTGGTGAGAGTTAAGTCTATGTTGCTAATTCCTCGAGGTCCGTCAAAAGTAGAATGTCCAATATCTATTTTAATAAATACTAAATTATATAAGATAATAAATGCTCAAATTTCCGTCCACGTTCTTTGTAAAGTCCATCGTGCCATAGTCTACGTCTACTATTACTGCCAAGTCGAATTAAAAAACGTCCGTCTTGCAGGGGCTGCGAAAACTAAGCAGACTTCCCACGTGAGGTTTTACAATAGAGAAATTTCACGAGAGACGAACAGTTGCGGAAACGTCCGAACTAGCTTTTGACGGAAACTCACGACTAGACCCGAAGTTAGCCGATCTCATTTCGTCCGTTATAATTAATAAAAATGCAAATATCTCTGTTAATATTCAAGATAGAGAATACATGCATAGAACAATATTTATAGTACATGTAATTTTTTTAATTAGATTGGTTCTATACCAATTTTTGATCCGACGTATGGTAACGGAGATATTTCGCATTTTCAAAAATCCCCTCTAACCTCCCCCCCCTCCCACTGGTCCGATTTCAGCCATTAACGAACTTGATCTGTCTTTTTGCATAAAAAGTATAAATATCGAGTTTGGTAACGATCAACAAAAATTGCGACCGTTAGAGCGTTAACAGACATATATATATATATATATATATATATATATATATATATATATATATATATATATATATATAATTTTAAACGGTCCTCTTTTTTGTCATCTCCTGGGTAGGATTGATGGACATTTGAAGAAATGTTTCGAAAATCGCGTCATGAGTACAACCTCAATAGCTGATTCTCTGCTAATATTCAATTTGGAATTTTAAGAGTATATTTTTTAACTTATTTATAACAATTTCTATATTTTGGGCACTAGGTACGTAGGTGCTTATAATTAGTGCGCTGAAAGATTGATATTGAATCTCTAAGATAATCATGTCTTTGTCTGAGTATTTAGCTGATAACAGCCCGTCAATGTTTTAGCAGATTTCCCTTAAGGAAAATCAGCTATTGAGGTCATACTCATGACACGATTTTCATAACTTTTCTTCAAATGTTCATCGATCCTATCCAGGAGATGACGAAAATGAGGTCTGTTCAAAATTGTATATATATATATATATATATATATATACTGTATATATTGTTTATATCTATATATAAACAGCTGGCACGAAAAGCATTGAAAGCTCAAAAAATTAGTTCTTGAAATTTTAAAGAAAACACTCATTAGAAGGGAAGAAAAAGGAAATATTTTCTCATCAACTAAGAGAAGTGATGTCCCTTCACCAATTTGTGATCTTTTTTATTAAAGACAACTATGTAAGTGATGTCTTAAAGTAAGTAAAATTTCAATGAATAATTCAGTAGATATACAACATCTGAGCAATTCAAATAATACGGCTAGCGATCTCGTCGAGTGTCACCTATGCCAAAAAGTTTTAACAAAACGGGGAATTAACCGCCAGTTTTCAAGAAGCCATAAAGGAATTGAAGACAAAAATGTTATAAAATGTGGAATCTGTGGGAAGGAGTGCAAAAATGTCCAAATTCACGTGAGGCTCACCCAGATGCCTACCGAATCAGCCATATTAATCCGTCTCCTGAAAACCATAATGCTAATTTTTCCGATGATGAAACAGGTGGTATTAACCTGCAAAATTGTCTCCAAAATTGGGAATACAACTTTGGGAATACCAACCACAGAGAACGTGACCCAATAAAGAAACGCAAAAGGGAGTCAGGACGCCGCAAGAACAGGTATAATTTTGAATTAGCCCAACATTACTATTATTACAGGCGAAAGAAAGCCGTTCAAAAGATTTTTGAAAATCCAGAAAGATCAACAACTTTTAACCTAGACATTTTAGAAATAAAAAAAACATTTCGAACATATCTTCGGATTGGAAAATAACTGTCAGTTAGACGACTATAAAGAATGTCTTGACGTAACAGAAGACATCGATTTTAATTAGAATGACGTAGAGGCTGCAACAAAAGGTATTTCACTAGATTCGGCTCCTGGGCCAGATGGAATCTTTGTACGGACAATCCGGGATCTAAAATGTTACATTTGATAATGTAAGACACGCACATATAGAAAGAACCCTATCAAGTTACCCAATTCCAACTAAAATGAAAAAAACTTGTAACCAGCCTATTAGAAGGAAATCGAATAACTTGTTCACTGCCCAAAAACATGAAAACTGAACCAATCCCAATGATGAAAGGTGTCGGCCAGGGGGATCCACTATCGCCCTTTCTCTTCAACATGGCGATAGATTTCGTATTTCAAGAGCTCGGTGAACAAGATGTCTGCAATGCCTACGGATACCAAGTGATTGAAAATTTACCAAATCTCTCATGCTGCGGATTTGCCGATGATGTAGCTCTTATCGCAAAAGATGAAGCTTCAGCCGAACACTTGATCGAGCAGGCAATTGACTGTTTCCAAAAAATTGGCCTAAAGGTGAATGCAAAAAAGAGCACAGCAATAATAATTGAAAAAGGGAAATTGGTAAAGCAAGAAATTACAACTATGGACGGGCAAACAATTTTCAGTATCGGCCAAAATGACAAAATAAAATATCTGGGAGTTTCGTTTCAGCAAGAAATCTGTCTCGATACTGAGAAACACACAAGCACGCTGGTTGAAAAACTAAACAAGCTGTCATCCTCCAGTTTGCTCAAGCCTGACCAAAAGTTAAATATATTAAACCAATATATATGGCCAATAATGATCTACCCTCTTCAGTGCGTACCAATAAAAGATCTCAAACCGCTTTTTTTATTGAAAATAGATAAAATAATTAGGAGCTGCGCAAAAGAAATACTATGTTTGCCATCAGATAGTCCTAACTGTGTGTTTTATACATCACGAAAAGTTAGAGGTTTGGGATTGTTTAACGCATATTGGGAGAATTTCTTACAACATATAAATGTATGTATGGCCCTTATCAAAGACATGAACCCATATGTACTTCAAACAAGAGATCTCACTACTGAAATATCCGACTGCTTAAAAGCTCTCGATATTACAAAAGAGAAGAATGCAAATATCAACGTCAGAAACCTGCGACAAGAACTACGCCATAGATCCTTTAGCGAATGGCTCTTTACCAGCTAAAGGAAAAGGCGTAGAAACGTTCAATGACTGGCAGGCCAGTAATTCGTGGATTTCTGACAAAAAAGGCCTCTTTTCATCAGAATGGACAACAGCGATAAAGATGAATGTGAATCTATTGCCAGTTCGCTCTGACCCAGGAAGGAACCTTGGTAACACCCACTGTAGGCATTGCAGTGAGATCGAAACCCTTCCCCATGTCCTAGGGTCCTGCCAATGGGGCGAGCAGATGCGCAATTCGCGACATCATAAGGTCCGGACTCAAATTGCTCACCTCTTGAAAAAGAAGCACCCTGATTGGGATATATTTGAAGAGGTGACTTGTAATTCCTCAGACGGCACTCCAAGAAGAGCGGACATTGTAGCCATCCAGAAAAACGAAAAAAAAGGCCTCATTCTGGATCCTACTGTCTGTTTTGAGATGCACAAAAATCAAGCAGACGAGGTGGACCAAGAGAAGAAATCAATATATGGACCCTGCTGCCCCTATTTCTCAAAAAAAATACCAAATACTGGACGGTTATGGGGCAACTGTTCGGCTCAAGAGGAGTCCTCCATCAAAAAACGGTGAAGACTTTAATAGAACATGGGCTGACAAAAGATGATTTGAAGGAGTTATCCACACTTATACTAAAATCATCTATAAGAATCGTCAATCACCATTTATATAAAAAATAAAGAGGATAAAGTTAAGCTGCACTCTCACCTGAGATACCCCCCTAATTTGCACACATTCAATTTATCAAAATTTTCATTTACAATTTAAACAAAATTAAAAAAACAAAGCATTATTACCAAGAAATTGGCAGATTAGGAGGCTGACCATACAGGTACCCTCAAAAAGAGGACAGCTTATTTTATTTGTTTGTTTATATATATATATATATACACACACACACACACATATATATTTATGTGTCTGTTAACGCTCTAGCGGTCGCAATTTTTGCTTGCTCCTTTCCAAACTCGATATTTAAACGTTTTTTGTAAAAATAAAGATCAAGTTCGTTAATGGCTGAAATCAGACAAGTATGAGGGGGTGGGGGTTTAGAGGGGAGGATTTTCGAAAATTCGAAATATCTCCGTTACTATACGTCGGATCGAAAAATTGTATAGAATCATTCTTATTGAAAATGACATGTCCTACTCATGTCATATTAAAAATAAGCTTTTATATCATGAAGCACCTTATTTGAAGCTTAAATACCAAATATTGTTTTCATTGAACGTTTAGTGTGTGGGATACATGGAAATACCTAGAGTAATGAAATCATCAATTTAGAATTGGTATTCTTAACTGGAAATTTAAACGTTTAATTCATCACATTCGTTTATAGTCGTTGATGGCTTATGTCGGACCATGAATAGGGGTAGGGGTTAGAGGGGTGGAATTCGATAATTCAAAATATCTTGATTATCAGTCAGATCGAAATAGTTTTTAGAACCAATCTTGTTTAACGAATGATGCTCAACAATTATTTTTCTACATATTTCTTCGTGGTCGAATTAAGCGAGTTATTCGTACTTTCTTTGTTATCTGCATTCAGTAAATCCCCACTTCTGCTCATCGAATTTATACTTAGAAATAGAAATTATTTGGTGGGAAGAGATCAATAGTGACGGACTGTTTTGACAAACAGTTAGTTAAACTTCTTGATTTGTAGGCCATCTAACGTCAAAAATTGTATGGCATCATAAAATAAAGATATTTTAAAGAGTAGAAGGATTTTATTTATTTATTGACCTAGCCAAAAAATTAAGAAAACTAATCATTCCCCTTTTTCAGTTTAAAAAAGGTTACAACTATTAGGAAAAGAAATTAGTCAAGGAAAAAATCATATTTATTTTTTAAAATAGAACACAATCTAAACAAAATATGTATTTCTACTAATATAATTAAAAATGTTTAAAATATACTATATGAATTCAGTTTAAACTAATATATTACTAATAATTATCTACTGCTAATCTAAAATCAATTTTTTTTTGTTAGTAAACATCTAAATGAAATAAGTAAAAATATGATTTATGAACAAAAATATATATTGTATTATATAAGAGTGTACTGTATGGAGAAAATCTAAAGTAATGGCTTCCTAATACTATATTACTAATAATTATCTAGTACTAAGCAAAAATCAAAATTTTTAGTTTTGTTTTTTCCTTAGTAGAAATCAAAAAGAAACATTTAATAATATTTTATATGAATTAAAAAAATATATTGTATTATATAAAAATATACTCCATGAATACAGTTTAAACTAATACTATACTACTAATATTTTTTTTTTTTTTAGTAGATATCTAAAGGACATTAATCAAAAAATCTGTGTTACTTTTGAGAATAGGATACTCGTAGGAGCGAATGATAGAAAACACGTTTAGAAGAAACCCCCAAAGTTTAGTGATTGGTGCTCCTTGTGTAATTGCTCCATTAAACTATTAATGATAGAGCACAATGCTGAACCACCAATCAAACCATGCTTGTAAAATTAATGATTATCATCTACCAATTTAAAATAAAATGAAAATATTAAGAAAATACTTCCTCACTTCCGCACTTCTTTTTTTTTTGTGAAAGATAAACTTTTCACGAATGTAGTAACTCACCATAAACATGCTTCATTTTAAATTTCAGTTAATTTAGAACAATCATCATTGGTGATATTTATAAGTTGGGGACTGTGAAAAATAAAATAAGTGCAAGCCAAATTAAACTTCATTGGCAGTGTACACATTTTTATAAAACTTATTTATGCTGACATTCTCTATTCTGCTAAAACTATTAATTCGACCAATGTTTATGACAAATACTCAATATCTCGAATAAAAAATTGTTAACATGGATAAATTGGCCCCAAAAAAACAAATAAAATATAAGATTGTACTGCGCTCATTAGTGTCTAAAGTATAATTTACACGTGTCACTTTCTACGTTCACCTTGAAAGAATTATGCCAAATGCTGATTCATTTTCATTTATTTGCCTACGTAAATTTAGATGAGAGATAAAGGAAGTTGTTTCCACCTAGTATTTGATGTTTCACTGTTGCAGATTAACCATGAAAATAATGAGTTGTGAAAAATAGCTTCTTGAGCTCCACTTCCATAAATCTCTTTTCAGATGTAATTTAAAATCTTCTTGTGCGCAGTACAACCTAGTAACAATTACGAAAAGTTATTATAAACCAATATTTATTATTAAAAAAGTTATATGAATCAAATATATTACTAGAGATTGTTAGTGCCAAGAAAGAGGGTCTTAAACGTAATTTAAAAGTTCGAATTCATGATTTCAGCAGATCTAACCTCAGGGAAATCAGCTATTGTGTTGTGGTTGACGCAATTTTCAAAAGCCTCATATATATATATATATATATATATATATAATAAAAAAGGGGAGGGGTTGAAAAAGAAAATATAAACATTAAAGAAAAAGAAAAAAAAAAGGCCTGGGGGTTTTCAAATACGGTTTAACGAGTGTGGGGAGATGATGACCTTGATGGTTTTTGCCCAAAATCTAACAAACAAATAACTTTTTTGTTTCTTTTTAGAAATGCATAAATGTGCAAGAAATGTTACAATTATACAAACGATGACCAATTATCAATTTGACGTGAAAGTGAACTTGCCAAAACCAGGTTACAATTACCCCGCTTCATTCTTCATAAGAAGACTATAAAGACCTTAGAGTTTGTTATTCGTAATGCCACGATATACGCCATAAGGGTTGCGTAAACAGCAGATTTCGTATAACCAACTTGTGATCTTCTCTCGCCTCATATTCTTTATTTCTATTCAAGAAAAAGTCTGTCACGCAGCAGGGTAAGCAGACTTCTCTCCAGCGTCACCTATTTGCATTTATCTCAAAACGTGAAAGTTCAATGAGAACAATATTTGGTATTTAAGCTTCAAATAATGTGCCTCATTATATTGTGTTTACCTCGACCTTTAGTTTTGCATGAAACGCTTATATATCAAGTTTCGTTACGATACGACAAAACTTTGACCACTAGAGCGGTAACAGACAAGGATTTATATAATTTTGAACAGTTCTCATTTTCGTTATCTATTAGATACGATTGATGGGCATTTGAGAAAATTTTTCGAAAATCGCGTTATGAGTATGATCTCAATAGCTGTTTTAGCTCAAAAGCAGGCTTGTCCTGTGCTTTTTATAGCTCTAACTTTGTTGTTATTTTAACACGTTAAAGACGGCACGGGGTCAATTGACCCCGTACGTAACTGTCTCCCAGGACGGGTCGGTTTTGAAGATAAATGTTCAAAAAATACTTTGACGGTTTTTGCTTTGTACTAGTAAATATAATTAAAAATAGTACGTTTATGCATTTCAAATCCAAAAAATACGTCGTATATCATTGAAAAAATGCACGGGGCTTTATGACCCCGTGCCGGCCTGGGGAGTGGTATTTGGGCTCTAGTCCGGCACGGGCTCATATAGCCCCGTGTTATTTCTCGTGCTTTTCCTAGTTCCTAGTTTGTTTTTCTCGTTTTGTAATTTTATCTTTATAAACTAATAAATTTTGATTGTAATGTGTCGTAATTTAAAGTTAAATCATATTCACCCATTTTAAAGTATAAAAAAAATTAAAATCCTTTGTTGATCACCAAAATTATCACACAAAGGAGAAAAAAAGTTCCCGACAAGGTGAAAAATGTAAGGTAAATATTCATTTCTAAGTCACGTAACAAAAAATTGATGAAAACACGGCCTGCGACTGCCATATATTTTTTGATGTCCAAAGAGTAAAAAAATGTTTGAATATAGCAATTTAGTTCATTTTTCGAGTTGTAGTAGCGCATTAAAAGGGGACATAAGCCGTCCTTGTAGATAGCTACACCAAGGGGTCAATTGACCCCGTGCCGTACTTGTGGATAGCTACACCAAGGGGTCAATTGACCCCGTGCCGTACTTGTGGATAGCTACACCAAGGGGTCAATTGACCGCGTGCCGTAGTTGTGGTTCCCTACACCACGGGGTCATTGGACCCCGTGCCGTACTTGTGGATCGATACACCACGGGGTCAATTGACCCCGGCCGTACTTGTGGATAGCTACACCAAGGGGTCAATTGACCCCGTGCCGTACTTGTGGATAGCTACACCAAGGGGTCAATTGACCCCGTGCCGTACTTGTGGATAGCTACACCAAGGGGTCAATTGACCCCGTGCCGTACTTGTGGATAGCTACACCAAGGGGTAAATTGACCCCGTGCCGTCCTTGTAGATAGCTACACCAAGGGGTCAATTGACCCCGTGCCGTACTTGTGGATAGACCACATTTTTGATGTCCGTCCTGAACGTGTTAATGGTTATGATTTTAATAAGCTTTAGGTTTATGGATTCAATTTTAATATTCATTTTTTAGCTCTAACTTTGTTGTTATTTTAATGAGCTTTAAGTTTAATGTTGTTATTTAATAGTTAATTAGAAAGGGTTTTTTTTGTCAATAATTCTTCTTGGTATTTATTTAAATAGCTTGTTTGAAAATTGATTCTGTCTTAGTTAGTTGAATTGGATTCTGTGATACCGGTACGTAGGTTTAAAGACATGCGGCCGAGAACCCCCAAAAAAAATAAAGAAGGAAGGGTGGGCTTGAAATAAAAAAAGATATATATATAAAAAAGTCGGCCTAGCGTACGTGTGCCTGCGACTTCCCTTGATTGGGGAACTCAAATACGGTCTGAGGAGTGTTGGGCATTGATGACAGCGATGTTTTTTGCCCAAAATCAAACAAAAAAAACAAAACTAAAATAGAGAATAGACATACCCCAGGACGGGAAATCTGCTAAAAAATCACATATCAATTTAAAATAAATAACAGAATAAAACTCACCATATGAATTCTAATTTTATGTTACAGTCATTTTTGAAGTGGGTTTTCAGTCATCTGAATCTTCATGAGCAGAATACGAATAACGTCTCTGCAATCGTAAAAAAGAAAAATTATATTTTATCTTTTTTACAGTGTAAAATGCGTTCATTCAATTAAATACATAAACGTCCCTCATACAGAGTTGCTTCAATAGGTATGGATCAATTACCTGTTTGATTGGTTTTAGCAGATTCCCATTAAGGGAAATCACCTATGGAAGTCGAACTCATGACGGGACTTTCCA
This sequence comes from Riptortus pedestris, assembly GCA_019009955.1. NCBI lineage: Eukaryota > Metazoa > Arthropoda > Insecta > Hemiptera > Alydidae > Riptortus > Riptortus pedestris. Next base: position 130,829,946 of record CM032233.1, on the reverse strand, counting down.
AAAACTTCCTCAAAAGTTCATCCATCCTACCTAGGAAATTTGGAAATATCTCAGTTATTATACGTCGGATTGAAAAATTGCGTCTTCCCATTCTCATTGAAAATATGAACATTTTGACTTTTTCGTTTTATCGTTATGAAACTGAATATTTAAACGCTTTCCCCCTAAGGGAAATCTGCTAAAAGCAAAATTATAATGATAGTTTATAACGCAGCGACTGCGTAAACTAAGCAGATTTCCCACATTTTTTATTGATACAGTACTGATCTGATATCAGTTCATCAGGTGTATTGTCTATTTTCAAAAAAAAAAAAAAAAAGAAATAAAATAAATCCAATTGGTAGAAGTGGGCGGCTAATAAAAGCATAATTAATGGCGTCATGACACTATTTTCAAGTATCTCACATCATAAAGTCCCTATGAAAACAATATTTGGTATTTATGCTTGATATAGGACTTTTCACAATATATCCCCTCATTATTAAGAAAGCGATGACTAAAACAGATAATGAAAACACCTAAATAACATTTTTACAACATTAAACTTTCTATAAGATTGGTTCTATACACTTGCCGATCCGATTTATAATTACGAACTTCATACCAATATTTTTGCATACACCTTTTAAATATTGAGATTGTCAAACATCAAACAAACATTGCGACCGCTAGAGCGTTAACAGGCATATATATATATATATATATATATATATATATATATATATATACTAGCCAGGGTACCCGGCTTCGCTCGGGAAATCATTTGAGATGGAAATATTCTATTTGGTTTTTGGCAATGCTTCGACGTGTACAACTGCTCTTCCCGTCTGGGATCATTTCTTCCCGTAAGGGTCCGTTGGGCGATTTATGGAGAAAAAAAAATTTAGATTTGAGGAATAAATGAAAATAAGTCTCTAGTCATTCCCTTTCCACTGTTTGACACACCGTGAATAATTCAAATCATAATCATGGAAAGCATTTATAATTATTAAATATCATCTATAATGTACGTATTTTCTGTATACAATCTAGCTAATATACCCGACGATGCCCGGGAAATCATAGTTGACTGACTAATGGTGGTATTTTTATAGAAAATCATTGAAAAACCAATGAGAATCGAAATATTGTAATTTTTCATTTCAGGCCTCCCTCATAACCCCCACACCCGTTTGGACCTAAAAATGTTAATATATCTTATAATCATGGGCGCATTAATGCTAATTCACATTCCGAGTTTGGTTAAGTTCGGTACACTCGTTAGTGCACAACAAAATTGTTGGCTCCAGTTCTAGTTTTTAGTGTATATCTCGTTTATACATTGCTATACGACAAAAATGAATATAACAAATGTTACATTAAATAACAAAATAAATAACTCTTGTTATGTGCATATTTGCCGAAACCGCAATAGAAAACGAAATACCGTTATTTTTAATTTCAGGCCTCCCTTACAACCCCCACTCCTACCCGTCTCTAGAAATGTTAGTATGGCTTATTATAATAAAGGCGTTAGTGCTAACACACATACCGAGTTTTATTTAGTTCGGTTGAGTCTTTTGTGCCAAATAAAATTGTTGACTCCCGCTATAATTTTTAACGTATAACGCCTTTATACTTCGGTGACGACCATAGTGAATGTAACAAAAGTTTCACTAAATAACAAAATAAACAATTTTTGTTATGTGCATATTTGCCGAAACCCCAATAGAAAACGAAACATCAATATTTTTAATTTCAGGCCTCCCTTATAACCCCCACTCCTGCCCGTCCCTAGAACTGGTGGTATGGCTTATTATAATTAAGGCTTTTGTGCTAATACACATACCAGGTTTTATTTAGTTCGGTTGAGCCTTTTATGCCAAATAGAATTTTTCACTTCCGCTTTATGTATTAGCGTATACCTCGTTTATAATTCGGTATGCGAAAAAAGTATATAACAAAAGTTATTCTAAATAACAAAATAAACAACTTTTGTTGTTCGTATATTTGCCGAAAAATCAATACGAAACGAAATATCGCTATTTTTAATTTCAGGCCTCCATTATAACCCCCACTCCTGTTCGTCTCAGAGAATATTATTGTAGCCTAAAGTCTATGTTGGGTTAGTCATAATATACATACCAGGTTTCATAAAATTAGGTTCAGTAGTTTGGGCGTGAAAAAGTAACAAATAAACATCTAAACAAACAAACCTACACCAAAGCAACCACTGGCAGATATCGTGTCTATGGTATGCGAAGAGAAAACGTATCGTGAAATTTCGAGAAAAAAGTTAATGTACAGACATAGGTTCCAATTTATATATATAAAAATAGTTTTAAACGGACCTCGTTTTCGTCATCTCCTGGGAAGGATCGATGGACATTTGAGAAAATTTTCGTTAATCACGTCGTGAGAACATGATTTTCCTTAAGGGAAATCTGCTCGAAAGTAACTTATGAAACAGTACTTCAATGGTTAATCAATCGAAAATTTGAATTCGTGTTATTGACATCTGCAGGAATGAGACATATTCTCCGAATACGTTCTATAAACAAAAATTTTCAGAACAAAAAAAAATCTCCGTTACTTAAAATAGAGTATGATTTCGCTAACACAACTAAATATTAGCCACCGCTAATTTCATATTTCTATAGAAAATTACTATTGGCCAACATATTACAATTAAAACGTAAGCGATAAGAGGAAAAGTCAATTAGATGAGGTGTGCATGTTCTCAAGCACAAAAATGTATCGATGAAAAGAGTTTTTCTCCTCGTTTACTATAATCCAAATAAAATAAAAATTGCATTAAAAATATAAACTTAAAATAGTACTTACTGCTTCTGTAGAGCATGAAGTGAAGATAACATTACATTTGGTCCCTGTAAATGAAATATTGCAGATTAGCTGTATATATTAAAAAAAAAATAATTGAAAATGAAACTAAAAAGGTGAGGTTTCAATTTTTATGGTCGATTTTCACAAGAATGACAAGAGACTCTAGAAAGTCGGTTTCGCAGGGGCTGCGTTAACTAAGCAGATTTCCCACGTGAAGTTTTACAATAGAGAAATCTCCATACTGCTAACTCTTAACACAATCGTGAGTTAATACAAACGGTAATGAGAAATCATTCAGTTAATTTTAATAAGCTCCCAACGGAAGCAGCTTTTGAATTATAAGCAAAGAAGTCTGCCAGCCAGTCCAATCTGAACAGATAGATAGACTTATTCTTCACCGGAAAGAAAAACAATTACTGATATATATCTGAATATAAAAATTAACTCTATTCCAAACTATTTACTACATCTAGAACTGCAATTTATTGAGAATCAGGATAATTTACATTTTATTAACTCAAATTTTAGTAGTCCAAGAACTTAAGAGGGGGGGGGGGTATGAACAGAACGTATTTGCACATATCTCACAAAGTAAAAGGGTACACGACAAGAACGGTTTGAAGAAGCTTACACGATAGTCAACCAGTTACGGAAACGGCCGAACTAATCAGGAAACTTACGACCAGAACCGACAATCGCAGATCTCATCTCGTCCGTTATCCACACACATTTAATAAAAATGCAAATATTTCGGATAATATTCAAGATAGAGAATAATTGTATATAACAATATATATAGCAAATTTAATTTGAATAAGAGTCGTTCGATATACCTTTTCGATCCGACGCCTACCCCTATTCATGGTCCGACATAAGCCATCAACGACTATAAAAGAATGTGATGAATTAAACGTTTAAATTTCCAGTTAAGAATACCAATTCTAAATTGATGATTTCATTACTCTACGTATTTCCACGTATCCCACACACTAAACGTTCAATGAAAACAATATTTGGTATTTAAGCTTCGAATAAAGTGCTTCATGATATAAAAGCTTATTTTTAATATGACATGAGTAGGACATGTAATTTTCAAAAGAATGATTCTATGCAATTTTTCGATCCGACGTATAGTAACGGAGATATGTCGAATTTTCGAAAATCCTCTCTTTAAACCCCTCTTCCCATTGGTCCGATTTCAGCCATTAACGAACTTGATCATTCTTTTTACATAAAACTATTAAATATTGAGTTTAGCGACAGTAATTATGAAAGGAATTTACAAGCAGAATTGTTAGTCTATGTTCCTTATAGATTAAAATTAAAAGAAGAAGCTGTGCCCCATCTGAATTTACCAGTGTCATGATGTATAGGAATTTATTCCCCTTAGTCCATTAGTAATGATATTACATATCTCTTTCACAGTTATTTATTCTATGAGACCTCAATGCATAGGCTCCTACATCAGTGCCATTCTCTTCACACGGATCCAACTGGAACCGATGCATCCCTACGACTAGAAATATATGCATCTTTTTAGGACAAGAAGGATTACATGCCAATGATAGCCTTAATAAAACTTGTATCTGAATGGACTAGTTGATGTTTAAAATAATTTACTAACTTATATTCTAGTAACTGGTATCTTCGTTTATTGCTTAATTAGTTCAATGTCAAATTACTATTTTTAAATGAAAAGGAACATATCTCAATTTTAAGGAACTATTGTGTATTTATTTTTAATGTAATCAAATTTGTACACGGGTTATTTGAGGTAAAATATATTCAACTGAAGTAATTTGTATCATTTACTGACCTGTTTCATTTTATTAATTTTATATTCACAAAATTAATCAGAAAACAGCTTATATTGATCGTATTTAAGCTGGTCGGCCCCGGGTTTTCGGCCCTGGTGACGTAGCAGGCTTGCTGCATTCTGATTAACTATTCGTCAAATTGCGCTACCTTATCTTATACGTACCTTGAGTACGACCTTAATAGCTGATTTAGCGAACAGTGCGTTTTAGTGCAATGCGGTAAAGTGTTTTATCTGAAGAACAGTGTTGTACCTTGTTTATGTGAACTTCAGTGATCGTGAGTTATTGTACTGTTCAATAAGAAGAATAGTGAAGATCAGTGCGTACTGTGAGTAGTAGTTGAGAATAATTAACAAAGTGCGTAGTGCATTGTTAAATAAATTGTGCAGTGATAAAAACTTTAAAGCATGTGTGTTAAATTTTGCAATTCCAAAGAACTCTAATAAGAGACATTTATTATTTTTGTAATAAAGGTAACAACTGGTTTCAGGTAGTGGGATTGCAAGATTAAAGTAAACTAAAATAGAGTTTGAAGAACTAGAAGTGGAACATCTGAAGAAGGAGCTTGCTAAACTTGATCTGCGAACAACAGGAAATAAGGCTGAACTACAAAGGCGGTTGACAGATGAATTCCAAAGACGAGGAATTTTTGTAAGTACACATGATTTTGACGATAAAGAAAACATTGCTGTAGGTACTCCTATGTCAAGCAGCAATTTGGACTTAAATGCAATTTTAACCGCTATGATGGAAAATAATGAGAAACTCTTGGAAGCTAATAGAGCTAATTGCGAGAGGTTAGAAGTAAAATTTCAAGAAGCTTCTACAGCTAATTACGAGAGTCTAGAAAAACAATTTCAAGAAGCTTCTAGAGCTAATTGCGAGAGGCTAGAAGAAAAATTACAAGAAGCTTCTACAGCTGGTTACGAGAGACTAGAAGAAGATTCTAGAAGTTAGAAAATCCTAACTGAAGTCAGCTCAACAAACCATAAACTCCACGAAGTATCAGAAGTATTGGGCAAACAAGTTGAAGCCATTGAGCAGAGTGAGCGAGTTTGATAAAAACTGAATAATGTTGGAGAGATAATGTACAATCTAGGAAAGAAGATGGATGAAGAAATACGTGATTCCAAATGGACAAAATACAAGTTCGAGAGGGTCCAGTGAGACTCATTTCAGTACATTCGAGCAAGATAAAGATCCAAACTTTTGATGGCAGCGTACCATTTAGTGTGTTCAAGTTCCAATTTGAGACAGTGGATAGTAAAAACGGATGGAAAAATGAAGATAAAGCGATAGAATTAATTATGGCACTGAAGAGAACATTAGCAGAAATCCTGGAAAGTTTACCGTCCGCTTGCAGGAACAACTATGAGGACATAATGGTGGCTTTACAGCGCAAGTACGGCGGTGAACATAAGTGAGAACTGTACAGGATGGAATTACGGGACAAAGTGCAGAAACCGAATGAGATGATTTTGCCATGGAAATCGAACGTCTGGTACAGCTGACTGACCCAGGTGTAAATCATCCCTTCCTGGATCATTTTTAAGATTAAAGCATTTGTGAATGGTATACGCGATCCAGATGACAAATGTGAGGTGTGTGCTATGCAGAAATCACCCTTTGCTGAAACTATCTCTTATTCGCTAGCCCAGGAGACTGCTAAAGTCATTTTAAAACCACAAGTCCACAAGGTGCGACGTCTTGAGGCTGATATTCAAAATGACGCCCAAATCTCAAGGAGTGACATAGAAGAAATAGTCAAGTGAATATTGGAGGTGCAAAGGAATAGATCACACTCAAAATGCTTCATCTGCGGTAAGGTCGGCCATTTTCAACGTAACTGCTAGAGCACCAAAGAAAAGGCCAAGATCTGTTTCGCCACCAAGGGAGAACAGGCAGACGAATAACCCCAAATTTCAAGAGACATCGTTAAACTAAAACGAGTTAGCACTGAGGGGCAAGACAAATGAAGTTATCATCGGTGTAAACTTCATGATAGCCGACGGTATTAATGTGCACATGGGTCAACAAATTATGATCTGACGCAACGTCGAAATACCCTTAGATGTTGAATATGATAGCAAGACCACAGTTAGGAGGCTATTTACCGATAGAAGCCAGAAATTACCACCTCGAGCAGAAACCTTATTCGGGGCATGTGTGGAAGAAGATTGTGTGGAAAAGCGGTTGTGGGTAGTAGAACCAAAAGAATTAAAAGGCGACCTAATAACAGCTAAAGCCCTCGTGTAAACCTGCGACGATGGACGAGCTTTTGTGAGAGTTGTAAATCTATCTGACAGTGGAAAGATCATTAACAACAATTTTGAAATCGGCCAATACGAGCCAGCAAAAGCAATAATTAACTGTGCCATGAATTCAACATGCCCGAAAATGGAAGACAAGGAACTCGACTTACTAGCGGAACAATTGGAAAAGGTCCGTCACGCAGGGGCTGCGTAAACTAAACAGATTTCCCGCGTGAAGTTAAACAATAGATAAATCTACAAACCGGTGACAACACCACGGTGAATATTAGGGGAATAAATACAAACTATAATAAGAAACCTCCCGTAGGAAAGCTTCTGAAATGTAAACAAACAATATTTCGGTTAATATTTAAGATAGAGAATAAGTGTATATAACAATATTTATACTACATTTAATTTGAAATAAGATTGATTCTATACACTTTTTCGATCTGACTTATAGTAACGGAGATATTCTCCCCCTTTAAACCCCCTCCCGGTGTTCCGATTTCAGCCGTTAATGAACTAGATCTTTCATTTTACAAAACACGACTAAATGTCGAGTTTGGTAGCGATCAAATAAAAATTGCGACCGCTAGAGTGGTAACAGGTAAATATATATATATATATATATATATATATATATATATAATTGTAACCTCTGTCAGTACACATATGTTTTCGCAAAATTTCACGATACTTTTTTGTTTCTCATGTCATAGATTCCAAAACTGCATTTGTTTGTTTGTTTATTTGTTTCTTTGTTTGTCACTTTTTCACGCATAAACATCTGAACCGAATTTTATGAAACTTGGTATGCATATTACTACTAATCCAACTTAGACTTTAGATTATATTAAAATTCTCTGAGACGGACAGGAGTAGTGATATTTCGTTTCCTATTGGTTTTTCGACAAACATGCTTATGACAAAAGTTTTTTATGTTGTTATTTACAGTAACTTTTGTTATACATACTTTTTTCGTATACCGAATTATAAACGAATATACGCTAAAACCAAGAGCGGAAGTGAACAGTTTTATTTGGCACAAAAGAGTCAACCGAACTAAATAAAACTCGGTATGTGTATTAGCACTAACGCCTTCATTATTATAAGCCATACCAACATTTCTAGGGACGGGCAGGAGTGGGGGTTGTAAGGGAGGCCTGAATTTACAAACAGCGATATACACTGAGGAGTTAAATAAGTTAATTGAGTTTACTTATTTCCTGTGAAATCCTGGCATTACTGGAAGTGATTTCGACTAATTGTGAAATTTAGTATTACGAATATAATCTTATGTACAAAAATAAGCTTAAACTATGTGTGCTCGGATTGGTTTCGACGGGAAATGTTCATTATAGATATTATTTAATTATAATAAATGATATTCATGATTATGGTGTGGTTATTCAAAAAACGGTGAGTCACACAAAGTGGAGAGGAATAGATTAGGAACACATTTTCATTTATTCTTCGTAACTAAAATTTCTATTCTATTAGTCCAGAAAAGTTACCCTTTAGTATTAGCTAATTTGGAAAACAATGTCGTGGAGGGAAGTGTAATTGAACACATTGAAGTCTTGCTATAACATTACCATCATTAGTGAATCTGCAAATATTTCCCGGGCATCGCCGAGTACCTTAGCTATATCTATATCTATCTATCTATCTATCTATCTATCTATCTATCTATCTATCTATCTATCTATCTATCTATCTATCTATCTATCTATTTATCTATCTATCTATCTATCTCTCTCTCTCTCTCTCACTCTCTCTCTCTCTATATATATATATATATATATATATATATATATATATATATAAAATTGTAACCTCTGTCTGTACATTGATTTTTCTCTCGAAATTTCACGATAAATTTTCGTTTCACATGTCATAGACACCATAACTGCATTTTGTTTCTTTCGTGTCTGTTTGTTACCTTTTCACGCATAAACGACTGAACCGAATTTTATGAAACTTGGTATGTATATTACTACTAACCCAACTTAGACTTTAGGTTATATTAATATTCTCTGAGACGAACAGGAGTGGTTGTTATAAGGGAAGCATATAAAAATCGATGTTAATATTTTGTCCTTAATAATTAAAATCTATGTACAATGCACAGGAGACGGGAAATATGAAAATATGGAGAACAGTGAAGTCTTACATATACACATTATACGACGGGTATAAACTCTTAACACTGGGACGGGGAAATGTCAAAATACTGTACTAAGTAAAGCCTTGCCAAAAAAATACCTTCAGCATTCAGCCTCAAATAAATTCCCGGGCGAAGCCGGGTATCTGAGCTAGTATATATATATATATATATATATATATATACACACATATATACAGTTTTGAACGGACCTCATTTTCGTCATCTACTAGGTAGGATCGATAGACATTTGAAGAAAAATTTCAAAAATTAGTACTACCTCAATAGCTGATTTCCCTTAAGGAAAATCTGCTAAAATGTGTGGAAGGACTGACATCGCCTGACAGAAACAATTCGAAGCAGTTGCTAAAAGCACATGCCTCCGCCTTCGCCCTAAACAATAAAAGCCAATGTAGAACAGCAGTTTTGAAACACGAAATAAATACCGGCGAAGCGAGGCATACCAAACAAGCACCCAGGAGTGTTCCCATAGCAAAGCGGAACTAAGTTGAAGAACTCGTCAACGAAATGGAGTGGAATGGAGTCATTGAGACATCTTTGAGTCCGTGGAGCTTGCCAATAGTTCTAGAAAAGAAGAAAAACGGCAGCACCGGATTCTGCGTTGACTGCAAAAAACTCAATGACGTCACCATGAAAGACAGTTATCCGCTGCCAAGAATTGACGACACCTTAGACACGTTGGCTGGAATGAAATGGTTTTCTACCTTGGACTTGCAAAGCGGCTACTGGCAAGTAGAGATAGCCGAAAAGGACAAAGAGAAAACTGCTGAAAAGGATTGTTTGTGACCCTTGCCTTTAAGTATGAAGAATATTTGGTCCAGAAAAGCTGTATGAAGAATGTAAGTATAGTTTAACAATATTTAACGATAAGAAAGATATTTTTGGAAGCAAACAGACTAACTCCTTGTATTTTAGGTGTAGAAAAGTGAATTTATCCTTGCATGCAATCAAGGATTATAAAGTATAGATTTGTTTATAGGTCAAACTTGACACATTACTGTTCCTCTAATATTAACAATGCAGTTATGTTAAATTAAGTGTCAATTAATACATACATTTGGTTCCTTTATTGAGGCGGTCATTTCTATATTTTTTTGTAGGTTGGCGAGATTGTTGTGAGGTGCTAGGTTTATGTATATCATTGCAATAAAAGCACTTCCTCTGGCATTTTACACCAACAGCTGATACATTTAACATAAAAAATGTAAAAATTCATATCTAGCTGACTAAAGCAAATATATTATATTACTAAAATATGTAATTAAAAGCTAGCAATGTAATATAGAGCAGATAGGGGGTATATTCAAATATCAATTTTATAATCACTGTTACTACTTAACAGTGGCCCCCGTCTAAAAATAAAGGGATTAAATCTTCTGACACATAAGTTAAGTTAAATGCCAAGAAGGTCATAATTGGAGGGCTAGAAATATTTTTGACAGGAATACAGGATAATAAAAATCAGAGAGGCATAAGTTAATAAATGTAGGGGTAATCTAGTTTCCGTTAGAGTCCAGTTTTAGGAATTATATTTTTAGTTTCTAACCATTTCTTCTAACTGCTCTTGAAGCTCTGAAAGTTTACAACCGAATTTTATGAAACTTAGTACGTGGATTATAAGCAACCTAACTAAGACTTGAATCTATACTAACAAATATTTTTTACTATTATATCACTGACAGCAGTGGGGGTAGCAGGGAAGATCTGAGATGAAAAATTGCCATATTGAGTTTCCTATTGGGTTTTTGACAAACGTTCACATTCAACAAGTATGTTATGAAGAGTAACTTTTATACTTCAGATTTTCAAAATTCCCCTTTAACATCGAATTTTTTCTTCTGGCCCAGCGACAACGATTCTTCCTTTAAATTTATGAAAATCCAATTAGTACTGAAACAATTAAAATTTTGAATCAGTTAATGATGTGTACTTACTTTCTTTCTTCCTTTGAGCAAGCCTGAGTTGAAATGATGGAGTTGGTTCTGCAGAACTGCACCCTGCAGTAGCTGAAATATAAGGAATAAATATTTTTGGTGATTACCAGAATTATATTAAAGGGAAAATAGTTACAACTATTGATTTATTTGAGAAAAACTTGATCTAATGTTTGGTCGTGTACTTTTAATGTGTTTTACATTTAAGCCATAAAAAAGTTAAGAGCAGATAGATGTATCCACAGCATTTTTTGTAAACTCCGCAAATACTAATGCGATCAAGCTTCAAGCGACGACACATCATTTTCCAACTTAAATTTCAAGTTTTGTACACAGATTTTTCGTAAAAGGAAAAAGTCCGCTCCGCAGGGGCTGCGTAAACTAAGCAGATTTCATTTCTCATCTCACCATATAACTTCTATTTCGAAGTAAAACTCCGATCAGTAGAAATAGGGGATTACAGAAGACGGAAACTATAAAATACGAATAGCTCTCCTGATATATGAGCTAGGAATAAAGGTATTGGACGAAAATTGTAGGTCTATCATCAATATTTTAACAAGGGTGGTTCTAAAACAGTTTCCCTTCGGACTCATAATAAACGAGATATTTTTAAATTTCGGAATATTTTGAAATCGGGCCGGAATAGGGGGGGCGTCCCCCCTATTCCGGTCCGATTTCAGTCATTAACGAATATGAACTTAAGAGTTGAATTAAACGGTAAAATATTGAGTATGGTATAGATCAAATAACATTTTTGGATTCAATAACGGAAAATCTTAATTCGTTAATGGGTAGATGGATTGGGGGTTTACTGAAGGATGAAAACTAAAATTTGCGAATATGTCAGTTATTGAAGAAAAACATTTGCAACATTATTTACAGAACATTTTATTTGCAATAAGATTGGTTCTATTCAAGTTTTTGATCCGACGCATAATAACGGAGATATTTTGAATTTTTGAACTCCTCCCCCCTCACTACTCCGATATCAGCCATTAACGAACTACATCTTTATTTTTACATAAAACGCTTAAATATCGTGTTTCGGTGACGATCAATCAAAAACTGCGTCAACTAGACCGTTAACAGACAATATATATAATTTTGAAGGGACGTCATTCTCGTTATCTTCTTGGTAGGATCGATGGACATTTTTCGAAAATCGCATGACGTGTACGGCCTGAATAGTTGATTTACCTTAAGGAAAATCTGCCAAAATGGAGAATAGATATAGCCCGTAGAAAAACTTTTACGTTTACCACGCCTCTACGTGACGGACTTTCAGAAGATTTCCTTTATAAGCTATTGATGCTGTTCACATGAAGCGATTTTCAACTAATTTCTCGAAATAACCAAGAGGATGAAGAAAAAATGAGGACCATTAAAATTTTTATATATATTATTATTGTTATTATTTATTAACGTCCACTTTTTGCAACTAAGGCTAGTTGGGACGGGTTATATACAGGTTACCACAATATTCTATCCACGGTAGGACTTTTATTTTATTATGTTATTTAATGAAGTGAATGAATTTCGTCACTAAATAATTTCCTTTACCTGGCGAAAATCGAACACGTAACTCTAGGTTTACAGTATGTGATTAAGGTCAACGCTTTAACTCACATGGCTAACCTGAGCCCTGAGCCCCTTATATATATATATATATATATATATATATATATATATATATATATATATATATATATATATATATATATATATATATATATATATATATATATGTATATATATATTGGACTCACTGGTATAACACTAGTATATACTCGCTAATACACAAGCTCCACGTCTCTAGCGCACTCTGGCAGTGACCTTGTGAAGTAATGTTCTCCTTTGGCGGGCATTGACCTGCACATGTCTTTACCTTCAGTTAACTGAGGATATTGTAAGATGTACCCTCCCCTCAACCCGCATTTTCTTGTTGAAAATACAACCTCAATAGCTGATTTTAAGGGAAACCTGCTGAAATTTTAATGTAATTAAATAATTTGTCGAATAATATTATATGTATTATAAATTGATATTATTACAATATAAAATATTCTTAGAATCCAATGATGAAATTAATGAACCGAATACGAACGTTTTTCTGACCAAAATATTTTTTTTTTAAAAAAAGGATTGAGTTACCAATTGGATCTGAGAGCGCTGGTGAAGCTTGGCCATTATTGTCATTACTGGAGATATCCATCTCTTGAATAGTCTAAAAAATAGAAACATGTAATATATGTCAATTATAAATGTAGTAGAAACTGTAACATTTTTTAGTCAAGGCTCACAACCTTACATAACGTTTACTATCTTCGTAATCGAATTAAAAATACTTTACCTTTCATTAATTATACAAAACAGATATTATCTTATTGGATATCTTATTTTCAAAAATTCCATTTCTGAAAAGGTGATAGAATTCCCCCTACAAAACGAAAAGTGGTTTAATCACTACCCTACTAACCTACAGGAAACCAAAATATTTTTGGCGCAGTACATACATGAGATATTATCTGTGTCTTATTTAAAAAAAATATATTAATAGGGTAAGACAACAGGAGAAAGGAAGGAAAAATTCAGTTGTCTAATCTAAATTATACTGAAATTTAAAAAAGCATTAGTTACAGGAAAAAATATATGAAAATAAAGTATAGACGTAAAATAACCGAAATATTTACGATTTTATATTTTAAAACTCGCCTAAAACAAAGTCCTCCTTGTTAGGTAAAAAGAATACCATCGCGCCGGGACTGTGCAAATTATCCATATTCCCCAAGTGTGATCTCATCTCACAATATAATATATACTTCTAAGTAAATATCTGATGAATTTAAGTGGGGGTTTACTGAACGCTGAAAATAAAAGTGTGTGCAATAAAGTGCTAACAATTTGTCCTTTAACATTTTTCGACAGGACTAGTAATAACGGAGATATGTATATTCAAATTCCCCCTCCCTCTAACACCCCCTCGCTCTAACACCCCCTCGCTCTAACACCCCCTCGCTCTAACACCCCCTCGCTCTAACACCCCCTCGCTCTAACACCCCCTCGCTCTAACACCCCCTCGCTCTAACACCCCCTCTCTCTAACACCCACTCCCTCTAACACCCCCTCGCTCTAACACCCCCTCCCTCTAACACCCCCTCCCTCTAAGACCCCCTCCCTCTAACACCTTCGCTAAAACCACTCCCTCTAACACCCCCTCGCTCTACACCCTCGCTCTAAACACCCCCTCCCTCTAACACCCCCTCGCTCTAACTCCACCCCGCAGACCCTCTAACACCCCTCGTAGACTTACGGTACACCCCCTCATCTAACACCGCCCTACGCTCTAACACCCCTCGTCTAACACCCCCTCGCTCTAAAACACCTCTCGTTAACACCCTCCCCAACACCCCCCCCACGCCTCTAAACACCCCCTCTGCTCTAACACCACCGTCGCTCTAACACCCCCTCCCTCTAACACCCCTCGCTCTAACACCCCCTTCCCTCCTAACACCCCCTCCCTCTAACACCCCCCTCGCTCGCACCCTCCTTCTAACACCCCCTCCCGCTCTAACACCCCCTCCCTCTAACACCCCTCTCCCACTCCCTCTAACACCCCCCTCCCTCTAACACCCCCTCCTCTAACACGCTCTAACACCCCCCCTCGCTCTAACACCCCTCGCTCTAACACCCCCTCCTCTAACACCCCCTCCTCTAACACCCCTCGCTCTAAACACCCCCTCGCTCTAACACCCCCTCGCTCTAACACCCCCTCGCTCTAACACCCCCTCCGTCTAACACCCCTCGCTCTAACACCCCCTCCCTCTAACACCCCCACCCGCTAACACCCCTCCCTCTCTAAACACCCCCTCGCTCTAACACCTCCTCTAACACCCCTCCCTCTAACACCCCCTCGCATCTAACACCCCCTCCTTCTAACACCCCCTCCCTCTAACACCACCCTCCCAACCCCCCTCTAACACCCCCTCCCTCTAACACCCCACTCCCTCTAACACCCCCTCCCTCTAACACCCGCTCCTCGCTCTAACACCTCACTCCTTCTTAACACCCCCTCCCTCTAACACACCCTCCCACAAACACACCCTCCCTCTAACAACCCCTCCCTCTAACACCCCCTCCCTCTAACTCCCCCTCCCTCTAACACCCCCTCGCTCTAACACCCCCTCCCTCTAACACCCCCTCCCTCTAACACCCCCTCCCTCTAACACCCCCTCGCTCTAACACCCCCTCCCCCATCCCTAGTTCATTAAATAATGTGATCTTTAATGTTGAATAATAGAGTTAAATATCGAATATAGATCAAATAGACGGATTGAATATGTAAAATCATAAACGATGACGTCATAAGTTAATTTCAAGTGCCTTACGCAGTAAAAGTTCAATGAATAAAATATTTGATATTTAAGATAATTTGATTCACTATATAATTGTTTATTAGTTGAGTTGGCATGAGTAGGTGGGTGGCGAGGGGGAAAGGTTTCCCGTAGGCAGAAAACTAAAAAAAATGCAAATTTCTACGTTAAAAGCATTACAGGAAAAGTACTTATATAACAACAATTACAGGCACTTAGATTAGTTCTAATACAATTTTGGACCAGACGTATAATGACATAGATATTTCGAATTTTCGAAGTTCCCACCGTAGTCAGATATTAGCAGTTACCGAACTTGTTGGTTTTATAGGAAACACTTATATATCGAGTTTCGTAAGAAGTGAAAAATTAGGACCACTAGAGTGGTAACAGAGAAATATATATATATATATATATATATATATATATATATATATATATATATATATATATATGGGAATCTGCTAAAATACGCGCACGCTACCTCACTAATCATACTTTACTAAACTACCTCACTAATCATACTGTACTAAACTGGGGCCATACCTGGCTTATCGTCTCCAAGTCTTCCTGAGAAGTTCGGCGTGTTTCATTGGGAGTAAGATCCACCTAAGTAATATTAAACATTGTTAATGAAGAAGCGGGGAAAATTCGTAATATTTCTAGTAAAACATCATAAAATTACTTACAAGATAGCTATCCAGCATGTTCACTTGCAATCCTACAGAATTGGCTTCAATATTAGGGATCAGTGTTTCTATTACGTAATTCGACTGAGCCACAGCCTTATCCACCTTAGGAAAGACAAACCACCAATGCCTTTATTTGCATAACCAGTTTAAAAAATAAACTGCATGAAAAATAAATTATAAATACCTCATTTTTTAATTCCACGGCCTCCTCTCGGAAGCTCCTCTTCATTTGCTCTATTTCTATAATCATCGATGTATGTAAGGGGCAATGTTCCTTCAAAACATCTAATATAAGTTTCTCTAATGCCTGAAATAGAAAAGAATATCATGTAACTAATATAAGCACACGCCCACTCACACGCTCTCACACAAACACATGAAATAGTTAAATATCTAGTATGGTAAATTGTTGACAGTAGAGGTTAAAATGATTGATGATACCCCCATCAAAAATATTTCCATGTATCTCAGAGAGTGAAAGGTCAATAAAAACAATGTTGAAGCTTGGAATTGGCTTGTAGGAAACGTTTGATAGATCAACAATGTCGCAGAAAACTAAAATAAAAATCAAATATCTCGGTTAATACTCATGATAGAGAAAATATGTGTACAGCATTTATAGAAAACTAAATGTGCAATATGATTGGTGACATACAATTTTTCGATTCGCAGTAACACAACGCACAAAATAATATATTGAGACAAATCAACTGACATGACAAATCAGAGCATACTCAGGGAAAATCATTCAGGGTAAAGTAAACGAAATTTAACGAAAACGAAAAGAAAATTATCTTGATCTCTGGGCTGGGAATTAAAAAGTATTTCCTCCAGAAAACTTACTAAACCAGCCATTAGTATAACAATGAATTGAAATAAAACATAACCCATAGCTTCCAATGTAAATTACGAGAGAAAGTTTAGATATCCTATGCAAACTATTTTAAGAATAAATAAATAAAAATTAATAATATTTATATAAATGTCAGTTAATTCTCTGTAATAAAACCTCTTCTCATATTACCCATAATGTAAGCAATCCCGCAAATAATAAATAGTCAGTTATAGTTTACAGAACAAAATTAATTCATACATTCGATTTCTTTATGTTATGTAATTAGACTAATAATAATGGAGATATTTCAAAATTCCCGCTATCTATACCCCTCCTTTTGCTTGTCCGATTTTATCCGTTAACGTACTCCATCATTATTTTTACATAAAACGTTTAAATATCGTGTTTCGTACCGAATGAACAAAAATTGTCACCACTAGAGCATTAACAGACAAATACACACACACACACACACACACACACACACACACACACACATATATATATATATATATATATATATGTATAATGAGTACGACCTCAATAGTTGATTTCCCTTAAGGGAAATCTACTAAGAGGAGAATAGATATAGCCCAGGACATGGAAAATCTGATTAGTTCACGCGTGGCGGACTTTTAGAAGATTTCCCGTATCATAAATCAGCTATTGAGATTTTTCTGATGAAGTGATTTTCCATTCATACTTCCAAGAAGATGGAGACAAAATACGGACCATTGAAAATGTTATATATATATATATATATATATATATATATATATATATTTGGTCACGATTGGGCAATAATTGCGACCGCTAGCAGAAACACAAACACACACACACACACACACACACATATATATATATATATATATATATATATATATATAATTGTAACCTCTGTCTGTACATTGATTTTTTTCACGAAATTTCACGATAAATGTCATGGACACCATAACAACTGCATTTTGTTTCTTTCGTGTCTGTTTGTTTGTTACCTTTTCATGCATAAACGGCTGAAACGAATTTTATAAAACTTGGTATGGATATTACTACTCTCCCAACTTAGACAAGAGCTATATTAATATTCTCTGAGACGAACAGGAGTGGGGGTTATTAGGGAGGCCTGAAATTAAAAATAGCGATATTTCGCCTATTTCCTATTAGTTTTTCGGCAAATATGCACATGACAAAAGTTGTTTATTTTGTTATTTAGAGTAACGTTCCTTAAATATATTTTTGTCCTATAACAAAGTGTAAATGAGTTATATGCTAAAAATTATAGGGGCTGTCAACAATATTATTTGGCACAAAAGACTCAACCGAACTAAATAAAACTCGGTATGTGTATTAGCACTGACGCCTTAATTATCATAAGCCATCTTAACATTTCTATGGAGGGCAGGAGTGGGGGTGCAATGGGGGCCTAAAAATTAAAAATAGCAGTATTTTGTTTTCTACTGCTTTTTCTGGAAATATCCACATGACGAAAGTTTTGTTTTTTGTTATTTAAAGTAACATTTGTTATATTCACTTTTGCCGTATAACAAAGTATAAACGAGATATACTTTAAAAACTAAAGCGGAAGCCAACAATGCTGTTGAGCACTGGACATTGAACCGAACTTAACAATGCTCGGTATTTAAATTAGCATTAATTATTCCATGATTATAAGCTATTTTAAAATTTTTAGGTCCAAACGGGAATGGGGGTTATGAGGGAGGTCTGAAACGAAAAATTGTGATATTTCGTTCCCTATTAGATTCTCAGCAAACATGCACATAACATAAGTTCTTTATTTTGTTATTTAGAGTAATTTTTATGCATTCACTTTTTTGTGAAAATGAAGTAAACATGGGATATTCGCTAAAACTATTAATTTTATTAGTGCTTATTTAAGTGTTTTTAATGAATGCATATTATGACAAATTATTTTATGTTTTAGTCACATATGATTACTCTAAATATGATTCGGATTAGTGAGGTTATATATCTCCGACGCCCTCTTCTCATTTATTTATTTTTCCTAGAAAATAACTTTGTTATTTATTTCCATTAGAAATGTTAACTATAAGAGCATTTCCGTTATTTAATTTGTATAATGTATTATTTTAAGAAAGTGAAGCTGAATTGACACAAGGAATGAGTGATAGAGGAAGTTATACGGATCAAACTCTTTGGTTCTGCTAATATATTATCTTATTTCCGATATCTTGATGTTATTGAAACTGTAGCTGTTATTTTAAAAACATATGTTTAATTAATATAATCTACAGTGCTTGGTTACCAATCCCACAATGTGCATGTCGCGAGTGCCTGTTTCTTAAAATATTTATAAATCGTTGTGCCCGCTTTAATAAACATTAGTTAACGGGAGTGCGATAATTACAGTGGCCATAAGACTGTTAACCACACTCAGGAGCCAATGCCGTAAGTTACATTTTACATTTGAACGCTACAACATGAGCGAGGTTATTACCTTGTGTTTATGTTTTTACTTTTATAAATTTAAATATTTTGTTCTTGTATTATTGTTCGTCTCTAAACATAATAACTTAACAAAACAAATATGTATCATCATAACAATTAGACGTTAATGGTAATGTTATTATGAAAAAAGACAATATCCATTTAAATTTGATATGATTTAAAGTATTACTTATTTTGCAGGAAGGGCTACGATCTTTTCCCCTCAACTATCTTTTTGAATATAAATGAAATTGTTTTTAGGAAAATACTATTATTTAATTCCATCAGGTAGATAAGTTATTAAAATAATACTTTGAATCAATAATTTAAGTAGAAGAATGTTGAGGAGTCTCATGCGGGAGCGGAAGATGACGGAGCCTTACCAGTTAATTGAGTTTACTTATTTCCCCCGTCTGGCATTACTGGAAGTGATTTCCAGTGAGATTCACTATTACAAATATAATCTTACGTGAAAAACTTTGCCTAAACTATATGAGCTCGGATTGGCTTTTGAAAGGAAATATGTTCATTATAGATGATATTTAATTGTAATAAATGCTACCCATGATTATGGTTTGAATTATTGGAAAGCGGTGAGTCAAAAAGTGTAGAGGGATAGATTAGGAACACATTTTCATTTATCCTTCAAAACTAAAATTTCTATTTTATTAATCACCAAAAGTTACCCTTAGGGTTGGCTATTTTGGAATCATTACGTCGTGGAGGGAAGTGTAATTGTACACATTGAAGTTTTACTATCATCTACTACTAAGGAAAACAACGGTGTCAAGGCTTTTATTTACACATTATTTTGACATTTCCCCGTCAGAGTGTTTAGGGTTTATACTCGTCGTTGCTGTGGATTGGTTAATAATACAATTATTTGTTATCTAAGGCTTTGCTGACCTCAATATTTTTATATTTCCCGTTTCCTGTGAATGTAGTTTTTTTTTTTTTTTTAATTTTTATCCTTTTTAATTATTTATTTATGATAATTAAACAAATTCACATTTCTGATAATAACACTACATTTTTAAAAAGTATCAAGTAACATGTAAACGTAGAGCAATATGAGGTCGGCAGGGAAGCGGCAGAATTTATAGGACAAAGGAAATAACACCATATCACCTAAGGCTCAGTGGTGCCAACCTACCTTACATTTAGGATCACAATCCATTAATACATTAAATTATATTAATAAATCTGATTAGATTATCTTCACAATAGTAAAACAGTTTGCTAAAATAATTTTCACGTTCTAATTAAATAAAGAATTAAATATATTGTTTTAAACTCCGTCGCTGGGAATCTATTTCAGTTGTCTTTTGCGGCATATCTCCTCTCTATATAGCTCATTAAGAGCTGCCACAAGCGCACACAGAACATGACCACCAGAAGAAGCCGGTTGGAAGACCGGCGAAATATCGTGGGCCTCCACACCATAGACACCGCTGGACATATGCCCCAAAAGACAACTGAATAAATAGACTTAAGGGCAAACTCGCGTTTCTCATGGATTAATGTGTGGTAGAAGCTGGGGGGGGGGGCGTATAATTTTTTTGGTGCAATCTGTTACTGGTGTTAAAATAATGATATAGATTCGAATTATTAACCATAAAATATTAACATAGACTTGAACTAATTTTTCGAGGTGAGGTAGGTGGTAGTTCATATTGGAAAGAATTGTTAAGCATATCAATATTTCAACGCAAATTGCTTGCATCGTACATTTGTATACGAAAAAATGTATAATACAAAATACACTATAAGTAAATAACTTTTGTTACGTGCACATTTGCGGAGAATCTAATAGGAAACGAAATATCACAATTTTTCATTTCAGGCCTCCCTCATAACCCCCACTCCCGTTTTGACCTAAAAATTTTAATATAGCTTATAATCATGGAATAATTAATGCCAAACCACATACCGAGTTTCGTCAAGTTCTGTTCAATCGTTAGTGCCCTACAAAATTGTTGGCTTCCGCTTTAGTTTTTAAAGTATATCTCGTTTATACTTTGTTATACGGCAAAAGTGAATATAACAAATGTTACTTTAAATAACAAAAAACAAAACTTTCGTCATGTGGATATTTGCAGAAAAAGCATTAGAAAACGAAATACTGCTATTTTTAATTTCAGGCCCCCATTGCACCACCACTCCTGCCCTCCATAGAAATGTTAAGATGGCTTATGATAATAACCCCCAGACCAGTGGGGGGTTAGAGAGGGGGGATTTCGAAAATTTGAAATATCTCTGTTACTATACGTCGAAAACTTGTATAGAACCAATCTTATTTAATTTAAATTGACTATAAATATTGTTATGTTCACATATTCTCTATCATGAATATTACCTGAGATATACACGTTTTTATTAAGTGTGTGCGGATAACAGACGAGATGAGATCGGCTGATGTTGGTTCTATTCGTGACTTTCCACCGAAATCTAGTACGGCCGTTCCCGTAACTGTTCGGCTCTCATGAAATTGGTTTACTAGCTACTAGTATGCAGATTTCTCTATTACAAAACTTCACAGGGGAAATCCACTCAGTTTACACAGCCTCTGCGTGATGGACCAATATCTCTATGACAAATATTAACTGGGATATTTCTATTTTGGGTAATCGGATTTAAATAAACCCTCATTTCTACACATTCGATTTCTAACTAGAGCAACAGTCACTAAAAATCATCTATCCAGAATTGATTTCAGTTTATTTATTTCCCAAACTGTGCGTGACGGAATAATTTTATCTTTAAGTAGAGTTAATATTTAATGTTAAAACTGAACAATTTAAAGAACCAAAACGATTGTGTGCGAGTGAACTCTATGAACGAGAAGTTATTTTGTTTCCAATGTTTTAAAAAACAATTTAAAAAAAAAAAATTCTAATGCATTATGTGGAAAAAGATATTTTAGTCATAACTAAAAGTTTGGTCTTCTCCAGTTCAATCAGTTGATGAAGAAACAGCTAAATAATCCTAGTGGCAGCTTTATTAATGATTAACTGTATTAATTTAGAAAATATAATGTCAAAACAATGAGTAAATAATATATTCAAATATGAATCCACTGAAAAATATAATATATATACATATAACAAATAATAAATGTAAAATAAATAATAAAGTAAATAAATTAATTAAGAATATCCTTACCTCGCCATCAATCACAGGCTCGTCATCACTCACTCCTTTTTCAAATAAATCATCGTCTTTATCTGTGAAACAACGAAAGTTATTATTTCATTGAAAATTTAAATTGCCTTAGATTCTAAGTAAATAAATTATTAGATAAGATCAATCAACATTGCTCTTTGGCTTAACTAAACATGCTATACAACATTGTTATTAGAACAAATGGTCCCAGGGCTAAATCTGTAATTATAAGATCCCCAGCCATGGTAGAACCTCCTATCACCAATACCAGGCCTAAATCTGTAATATAGTAGGGAAGATCCCCAGCCATGGTAGAACCTCCTATCCCCAATACCAGGCCTAAATCTGTAATATAGTAGGGAAGATCCCCAGCCATGGTAGAACCTCCTATCCCCAATACCAGGCCTAAATCTGTAATATAGTAGGGAAGATCCCCAGCCATGGTAGAACCTTCTCTCCACAATCCCAGGGCCAAATCTGTAATATAGTAGGGAAGATCCCCAGCCATGGTAGAACCTCCTATCCCCAATACCAGGCCTAAATCTGTAATATAGTAGGGAAGATCCCCAGCCATGGTAGAACCTTCTCTCCCCAATCCCAGGGCTAAATCTGTAATATAGTAGGGAAGATCCCCAGCCATGGTAGAACCTTCTCTCCCCAATCCCAGGGCTAAATCTGTAATATAGTAGGGAAGATCCCCAGCCATGGTAGAACCTTCTCACCCCAATACCAGGCCTAAATCTGTAATATAGTAGGGAAGATCCCCAGCCATGGTAGAACCTTCTCTCCCCAATCCCAGGGCTAAATCTGTAATATAGTAGGGAAGATCCCCAGCCATGGTAGAACCTTCTCATCCTTATCCCAGGGCTAAATCTGTAATATAGTAGGGAAGATCCCCAGCCATGGTAGAACCTTCTCTCCCCAATCCCAGGGCTAAATCTGTAATATAGTAGGGAAGATCCCCAGCCATGGTAGAACCTTCTCTCCCCAATCCCAGGGCTAAATCTGTAATATAGTAGGGAAGATCCCCAGCCATGGTAGAACCTTCTCTTCCCAATCCCAGGTCTAAATCTGTAATATAGTAGGGAAGATCCCCAGCCATGGTAGAACCTTCTCTCCCCAATCCCAGGGCTAAATCTGTAATATAGTAGGGAAGATCCCCGGCCACGGTAGAACCTTCTAACCCCAATCCCTTCTACATGTATAGTTACTTCTAATACCAATGCTATAATTGTTCCAATTTCTTGTTATGAAATAGACATAAAACTTACCTGCGCCTCTTTTGGTGGGTTTGCGTGATTTACCGGGGCAATTTGCCTTGTTAGGGCTCTCTCCCAGTTTCCCCAGGCGTTGTTTTTTGGCCCCCTTAATGATTTTTTCAGTATGTCTTTCTGCAGATCTGGGCCCATCTTCATCATTTGATTTGGGAGATTGTACCTTGATCTCTGCAGTGGAGCTAGAAGTATTAGCTCCTGTTGTTAAAAAAGATTCTCCTAATCCCCTTTCGTTTTCTCCTTCCATTGGCTCTCTTTGAATCTTCTTCATTGATTTACCCTTCCGCTTTCGCCTGGACGTACCTGTAGGTAATATTAGCCGAAGTTTTTATCATAAATAATAGGAATTGGAGTAATTTTTTATTACTCTATCTAAATTAAGCTAACGTTTATTAATCTTTTTCTTTTTTGTCGGAGTGATAACTTTGTAGTCTAAACAGATATTCTTCAATTTTAATCTTAGTTAATCCTGGTTCTATTGGGAAAATAATCAAATCGGTTTGTTTAGAATACATTCTGCGGTACTTTTTTTGTACGTTTTTTAGATTTAAGAGTTAGACGTGAGTATATAAAACGTGGGCTCCCGACTTCCGGTCGCAAATAGGGTTTTACGTGTGTTTCTCCTGAGAATGGCTCAATTTAATGAAGTCATTTCTGTATATGTAACAAAATTAATATGGTCAAAATGTGATCTTTTAAACAATACTGAGTGCTTCTTTAAAGCTCAACGGACAGAAGTGAGGGTTTACGTTGAATTCAAAACATTTATTCGCTCATGCTTCAATTAGTATATTTTTATTTGAAAACGTATCATATATTGTCCTAAATTTCATTTTCGGTAGCAAAGCGTTAAATTTATGAACTTCCATATTTTGACTTCCTACTCTTTCATCTCCAAAAAGGATTAACTCTTGTTCCTGACAAGAATTCCTTAATAGAAATGATTTTCTTTTTTCACGATTTCAGGAAATAAATATTTTGAACTGATCCGAATGTTTGCTAAATTTGAAGTTAAGAGCCTGTTTATATCATCGTTATCGAAAAATGTAACGAAACAATTATACTTGAAATATATTTAACAGTATTTAGTTTTTAATTAATATTTTTAAATTCCAAGTGATTACGACCAACTTCTGATTACTATGCTATAGTTTGCTATTGCTATGCTATGCCAAAATGCCTGAACATTATTAATTTTTAAGGTGACATGATGTAATAGTTATTTTTTGAAGAGAAATAATATTTATTTGAACCATTAAATACGCATACATTTTCCAATATTTGTCCAATATCTATTACATGATTCATGCATGAAGTAACATAATTGCAGTTCAGGTGATAATATTTTATATTTTTGTGATGAAAGAAGAGGCGTTATTTAGTTGATTCAATGTTTATAGTTTAATATTAAATATATTGCTGGGCAAAGTTTCAAATTTTGCAAGACACTTTCACTTCGTTTTATTAAAATTCTCTGCTATATGTTTCACGTTCTCATTAAAGCTTCATAAGCAGCACATCTTAAAAAATAAAAATGAACCCAGTAAGACCCTTGGCTGACAAAGGCATCCTTCCTCTAGACTGGCATTGAAAAGATGATAGGATATGGTACACAGAATTAATTGATACAATCGGTGATTGCACGACATACTATTGTAGTGTAATTTCTGTCAATTTTGTCAAAAACACTCCGGTAGGAGTTTGTCAATGAGTAAAAATAATTAATCTGACCTGAACCCACTAAAAAGAAAACTTATTTATTTATTTATTATGTAGAGCTCAAAACAAGTAAACAAAATAACAAAACAAAGTAACACAAAAGAAACAAGAAATATGAACACAACAAAATAACAAGAAACATATAAACAAAATAACACAAAAGGAACAAGAAACACGAACACAACATAGAACTAAAAACAGGTTGTAAATAAAAAAGTGAAAAGAAAACTTGGTAACTTTGAAACAAAACTATTCAGAAAAACAGGCATCATTAAATTTAAACACGTCACACATACGCGCACGCATACACACACACACACACACACACACGCGCGCGCGCACGCATACACACACACACACACACACACACACACACATGCATGCACACGCGCTCACACACATTAAAAAAAATTTAAAATATGGAATTAAATATTCTCAAACTGCCCAATTGTTTTTAAATATGTCAGAATCGTAGGAATATGTGGGCTACCCTCAGTCAGTAGTTCGTTCAAGTCATGTGAAATGTTTAAGTAAGCAAAGAAAACTGAAAATTACTTAATAATATATTCAAAAAAAGTTCTGTTTAAATTTATAATTTTAGTTTTTGTTTACAGTTTTTTATTTCTATTTTTTTAAATATCGCAATGTTTTCTTTTTTTTTCTCCTTCCCAAGATCTAACATTATCAAAATCAAATTTAAGAGTGTGTTCAGTGAGAGATGTTCTATTGTCCATTTCGTCTTCGTTATTAGAGTACTTTTTTAGTTTCATTTTTATAAGAAAGCCTTGTCACAGTCAAAACCAGGTATGGGCAACGTTTGACATGCTGCGGTAAGGTTTAATCCGGCCCGCGAGACATTTTGAAAACCCAATTAAACAAAAATATTACTCTACTTACACCAAATGAGGAAGATGAGGAGAGATTTGTACGTTTTGGCAGTATTTATAAATGAGAACAGTTCTTATCAATGATGAAAGTTAATAAATCAAATAATCGTTCAAGGCTGACTGACGATAATTTGGAAAATTCTTTTCGTCTTTGTATCTGTGGAATTAATACAATCATCGATGGATTAGTTTCCCAAATTCAAGCTCAAGTGTCTCATTGATTTCAGTGTCGCAATTTAACTTTCGTTGTTTATAATAATTCAAAATTTTACGATATAATTGTAATGTACCTATTTTTTTCATTTCATATTGAATTTAATAAATTGTTTTATAATTTCATTGTCGTATAATTTCATGTCTGATATCTATCGTTAAAAATTATGAACACTACTTTAAAATGCACTACTTTTAAAAGTGGCCCGCGAACGTATTGGCACATTAAAGTTTGGCCCGCAGCATGTCAAAGGTTGGCCTACCTGGTCTAAACACGATACAAATTTTATTTTGATTCTTATATTTCAGTGAATTCTTCAAGTGACAAAAACTATTTTTAATTTTATTATGAAGTGATTTAGTATGAAAATTTAAACAACTGGTACTTTCTTTTAGCAGATTTCCCTTAAGGGAAATCAGCTATTGAGGTCATACTCATGACGCGATTTTCGAAAAATTTCTTCAAATGTCCATCGATCCTACACAGGAGATGACGAAAAAGAGGTCCGTTCACAATTATCTATATATACTTGCTCAGATACCCGGCTTCGCCCGGGAATTGATTTGAGGCTGAATGGTGATGGTATTTTTTTGGCAAGACTTTACTTTGCACAATATTTTAACATTTACCCGTCCCAGTGTTTAGGGTTAATACCCGTTGTAGGCATTTATTAATAATAAAATTAATTTTTTATGTAAGTCTGCACTGTCCTCCAAATTGTCATATTTTGTTATATTGTCATATTTCCCGTCGCATTATGCATAGATTTCAGTTATTAAGGACAAAATATTAACATAGATTTGAATTAATTTTTCCAGGTTATAGTTCAAATTGGAATGAATTGTTGAGCATGTCAATATTTCTAGGCAAATTACTTGCTCCACACATTGTTCCTGGAGAAATGTATAAAACAAAAGTTAATCTAAATAACAAAGTAAACAACTTTTGTTATTTGCATGTTTGTCGAAAAACAAATAGACAATGAAATATCGCGAATTTTTATTTCAGGCCTCCCTTATAACCCCTACTCCCGTTCTAACCTAAAAATTTTAATATAGCTTATAATCATGGAAGAATTAATGCTAATTGATATCCGAGTTTTTAAGTTCGGTTTAATCGTTAGCGCCCAATGAAATAGTTGACTCCCGCTTTAGTTTATAGTGTAAATCTCGTTTATAATTCGGTATAAGAAAAAAGTGTATATAACAAAAGTTACTCTAAATAACAAAATAAACAACTTTTGTTATGTTTATATTTGCCGAAAAACGAATAGATAACGAAATACCGCTATTTTTAAATTCAGGCCTCCCTTATAACCCCCACTCCTGCCCGTCCCTAGAAATGTTGGTATGTCTTGTTATAATGAAAGCGTTAGTGCTAATACACATACCGAGTTTTATTTATTTCGGTTGGGTCTTTTGTCCCAAATAAAATTGTTGACTTCCGCAGTAGTTTTTAACGTATAACTCATTTATACGTCAAAAGTAGTAAGTAGTAGTCTTATTGAAAATTACATTTACTATAAATATTGTTATATACATTTATTCTCTATCTTGAGTATTAACCGAGATATTTGCATTTGTATTCTGTGTGTGGTCGGCAAAAGTCAGCTAGGTTCGGGACTTTCCGCCGAAAGCTAGTTAGGCCGTTTCCGTAACTGCTCGTCCCTCGTGAATTGGTTTAGAGACTCGTTACTATTACTGTTATTGTTAGGCAGATTTCTATGGTAAAGCTTCACGTGGGAAATCTGCTTAGTTTACGCAACCCCTGCGTGACGGACTTTTTTTTAGAATAATATAGTTTGAAGAGATTTAGAAATAGGAATTATAACTTACCTGGTTCACTCTTGAGCGGGGTCACCACGTCTTCCATCTTTTCATCTTTCACAACTTTCGACATTTCTTTAATTGTTGTATTTCCACAAGCACCGTCTTTTTCATTATATGCTCCACTTGAGCTAGAGTATTTTTCATCAACTTGCATTTGCGTGTCTAAGTTGGTATTTTTCAAGCTTTTCTTATGCATAACAAATGCCCTGTCTTTTGCCTCTCTTCCGTCATTTTCCGTCTCTTTCCGCTCCATTGTTTTTCTGTCAACTTTCTTCATAGATTTGGATGTTCCTGTAAGAAAATTTTAAGTGTCAGTAGTATTCTTGTTATTATTATAATATTCAATATTTTGGTGATCAAATTATTTTAATTGTATATGTAACGGCTCGGATAGTCCTATATAACCAAGCTTGTTGTAAATGTGATATCTTACAATTCTTATTCTATATATGTTTTCCCCAAATAATATATTAAACCAGTTATTTAACAACAGAGGGGAAAAGTAGGCCTCCATCAGTGAGAGGGAAATATAGTGCTAAATAAATAGAGGGGGATGTAGTGTTAAATAATTTGTGCCACTGAAATGCCCTCAGTATTAATAAGAGAGGGGAAATGGTGCTGCATTTGATTAGCGATTAGTGAGGTAGTAGGTGATGAAGTGTTAAAGGAAAAATACCACAGACGTACGCGGTTTCATTTATAGTTTCATTTGGTGGTAGATATAAATTGCATATTGTTATTTCAAAAGTAAGTTTTACTCTTACTATTTTGGCTTGAAATGGAGTAGGAATTTGCAGTTCTTTTGAATATAAGTTTGTTTTGACGGCAATAACAACTCCACCGTGAGCACGTTGTCCCTCTATTATTTATTTTTTCCTTTCTATGTACAGTGTATTATTTTATATCCATCTTTATTTTGGGGAGAGCAAGGTCTCTTGCAGGCTTATTGCAGCTGGGTCGGTATCGTTAAGTAGCATCTCCCATTCATTTCTTCTCCCAAAAGTTTCGACTTACGATCGGCATGGTATTGGTGTAATAGGTCTACCTGACTGTGTAGCTAATATGCTAATTATTTTTGTATTGCACATTATACTTATTTTCGTTAAGGTTTGAAGGTTTATAAAATAGTACATTATTTTACAATAAAGATAGTATATCGAGTTATAGTATAGTTGCTGTGAGAGAGAGAAAGAGAGTGGCATATCTAAAATCCGTATTGCTACTCATCTCGCATTATCTTAAGCGAATATATCACGAATCCCTCTGTAAGTCACTATTTGCTAAAATTTTATAAGTAAAACATTTATATAGCAATTCTCTGGCGGACTGTTCTTTAAACTTTATATAATTTACTAACATATGATCTCTTTAAAAAAGAAACAATAATAATATTAAATTAAATAGAAGGCTTTGATCGCCGGGTCCTTCATAGTGGCAAACATCCTCCAAGTAGTGAACTGATGGGGAGCTAGTTCTCAGCTGGAAGTAGAGGTAGTAGGCTACTCAGTGGTCTTCTGCTGTTCCTTGTTTTGCTTCATGGTTTACAACACCAGTGAAGACGTTCCTCGACACTCACCACCTACTTCTGGAAAAGTCTAGAAGGTTTCTAGTTTCAGCAAAACAATCTTGTCATTCACGGTAGTAGTCCCGTTTCATTGTGGAATTCAAAGCACAGAGCTTGGATGATGAACCAGTCTTCCCTTGTGAAGGCATTATTGTCCTTGGAGGCTCTTCAGCACCCAGATCAATATAAATAGTTTTAGGCCTAGCTTCTTCCGATGGTCTTTCTCAATAAAACTATTATATGGAGAATGAGTCATTATTGGAGGTGGTTCAGGAGCTGGTTTAGGGCTATAATCTTCTCGTAATGCATGATGAAGAGCATCACTATTGTTGTCTATGGCACTCAACCTTGCAGACCTTACTCTTTTCTCGCTGTGCACTGCAGGCTCCGTGTCTGAATTTGGTTTTTCTTGGCAACTTTCTCCAGAGTCATTTCTATAGGACGTATACTTTTTTCTGAGTTGGTATTCTGGCAGGTGGAAGTGACTTTTAATGTATGTAGGATGAAAAAATTATAGTGGAAGCGTAGCCAACATTTTTTTCATCCTACATACATGTACTTTTTTAATACGAAATTGATTAGATTTTCATACATAGAAACAACTTTAGAAGCAGTCAGTTCTTCTAAATGCTCTTTTAGATTCGATTCATTTAGTACAGTAGTAAATTTTAAAGTAGTGTAGCACTGATAATCTTCAAGGGAAAAACCAATTAAAAATAAAAGTTTCTAAAGTTGCCCGTTCGAGACGCTAACTTATGTTGAAGGTTTACTTCTAACAGGAACTGTACACGTAATGGGCAGCATGATGTCAGAATAAAGCAAACATGAAATGAAAGTTTAGTTTTGGTAAACATGGTGGCTCAGAGCATTCTTTCCTATGTAAGGGATTCCTTTGTTTTCTTTGCTCATCTTCAGATAGATACTTTTCCTCTTTTTTGGAACGATAGAAAAAATGTTTATATTTATTTCTGAAATCTTTCTTCGCAATATAACACTTTTTTGGGAGCTATTAGTATTCTAAAATGTTGCAGCTGAATCTATAACTTGTTCTATTTGAAGTTTATGGGTATAATTGGTTGGTGGAACATAATATAATTCTGACTGGAGACAGGGTTTTATAAATAGATTATGAAGAATTTCCACCATAATTCAATTCTGTCCAGAAGCACATGCCACCAAGTTCAGTTTACCATTGTCTTCTTGAAAGAGGTGGCTGCCGATTCCGTTCGTACTAGCATCACACTGCAGAACAACTTTCTTCTTTGGGTCAAAGGATGCTAAAACTGGTCCATTACTGATAAGATGTTTCATGTTAAGAAAAGCTTTTTCCTGAAGGGGTGACCAAATCCATTCAGTATTTTTACTTAATAATTTCGGTAACGTTGCCATCAGATCAGCCATCATTGGGACATACTTTCGACTGTAGTTGAAGGAACCAATGATTCGCTGCAGTTCTTCTCTGCTTTTGGGGGATTCTAATTTGAGAAGCGTTTCTGCACGTTTCGGGTCTATCTTCATTCCATTTTCACTGAACAAGTGACCGACATATCGAACTTCTCTTTGACAATATTGTACTTTGTCTTTGTTAAAGACTACTCCGATTTCGCGAGCTCTTTTCATTACCTTTTCCACCCCAATATCATGAGCTTCCTTAGATTCTCCAGAGACCAGAATATCATCAGTCCCAGTTTGAAATTTTCGATATTACCAAAATACTTTTCGACAGCCTCCTGAAACTCTTCAGGTGCATTTGACACACCGTAAGGTAGCACTAGGTGCCTCAAGACACCAAACGGTGTAGTAAAACAGTACTTCGACGATGACTCCTCGTTGGGAGAAACCTTCTGAAAGGTCAAAGACTGAAAAATATTTCTTTCCTCTGAGCTTCAGAGCGACGTCCTCTAAGGTCGGCATTACCTGAGGTTTCCTAATAATATACTCATTGAGGTCTCGTCAAGACTTAGGCGAATTTTTTCATTAGGTTTTTCTACAATGACGATTTTATTTATACTTGCTCCTGGAGAAATCTCGTTAACTTTCAACATTGCATTTCTAGATTCAAGTCTTTCTAATTCTGTTTTTAGAGAATTTAACAAAGCATGCGGAACACGTGAAGGTGGGTGGAATATTCCCGCGTTTTAAACTCTGAGAGGGATTGAACATAGGTGAGGAAGTCGGTCTGAACCAGTAAAAACAAACATCTTTACTACACTCAACGAACTTTTGAGTTTCAGATGAACTTGTTTTTGAGACTGATTTTGAATCACCTTTGAACGACACCCAGAAGCGAAATGATTTTTCTTGCTTACAGTTGCTACAGATTTTCCCAAATGCTTTCCAAAGGGCATTGGCGGGGTCCATGTTTACCCTGACACCTGATACATTGGAAAACAGACTGTTCCAGATTTTCACTCCGTGTAACACTTTTGAAGTTATTAGCTTTAGGCCGTACAACTGAAACATTTTGAAAGGTGGAATTAAGGTTCTCTACTTGAAGCCTGTTCTGCTCACTTGCCCGACAAAATTTAATTGTATTAATTAAGGTAAGACCGTCTTGCCTTAGAATGCCTCTTGTCGGCCATTATCATTAACCCTGTGTAGTATTTTGTCCCTTAATGATCCTCTAAGGGTTCGTTAGTTCTATCACTAAATCAAGATTTTAAATGTCGTCTGCAATCGGCAAGTAAAAGGTCGAAAGGTTCATTTTAGCAGATTTCCCTTAAGCGAAATCAGCTGTTTAGGTTGTACTCATGACGCGATTTTCGAAACTTTTTTTCAAATGTCAATCGATCCTACCCAGGAGATGACGAAAATGAGGTCCGTTCACAAATATATATATATATATATATATATATATATATATATACAGTAGAGCATCGATAATCCGGACTAAGGTCCGGTCACCACTAAGGTGGTGTCAGACCACATCCGTATTTTCGACATATCCGGATTTTTGAACATCGATATAAAAACATCGTTTTAAGAACAATTTAATACTACATATGGTGAATAAATTTAGAATGATGAAATTTAAGACTACATATGGGAAAATAAAGGAAGCTTTCATTAATAAAATAGAAAAATATCAACACCCAAAGATAATATACACTGATGGTTCGAAAATTACCGAGTCTTCCTCCTGCGCCTACTACGAAGAAAATGCCTGTCAAAAATTCAAACTCAACAAATTAACCAGCATCTATTCCGCCGAACTATTCGCAATTAAATTCGCTCTATATCACTGCATTTGCAACCACTCAACTCAAGAAAAATTCCTGATTTGCACTGACTCGTTGAGTGCCCTATTGAGTATCAAAGATGTATTCACAAACAACCCAATAGTAAAAAAAATACAAAATCAAATACAAATGCTCCGAGAACTAAAAAGGGCCGTCTACTTCATGTGGATTCCAAGCCACGTGGGAATAGATGGAAACGAAAAAGCAGATTTAGCAGCCAGAGAAGCCCATCAACTCGACTCCATCACCCCAACAACAATTACATCTGCAGAACTCTACCAACCACTCAAAGAAGAAATTAATAAAAACTGGCAACACATGTGGAATGAAACCCAGAACAATAAATTAAAAACTATTAAAACCACCATCCGTCCATGGAAATATTCGACAAGAGACAACAGAAGAGATGAGGTTGTATTAGGAAGACTCCGAATTGGGCACACACGACTTACGCATGGCTACCTTATGACAAAAGGTCAACCCCCGATTTGTGAGAAATGTAACACAGAACTGACTATATATCACATATTAATGCAATGCCATAAGTACACAGATATTAGAAAAAAATACAATATTTCCAATAGTATAGAAGTGGCCCTTGGAGATGACCCGAAAGAACTCGATAAATTGTTTAATTTTGTAAAAAACACGAGTTTATACAAAGAAATTTAAAGTGCAATTGCTCGTATCCTCGTTTATATTGTTAAAATGGCGATACGGATGAGGATTCCAAAATGTGAATTATAAATATTACAGGGCGATGATAACCTGGTAGTTTTTCGCCCTTAAACCCTATACAACAACAACAACATATGGTGAAAGGAGCATCAAAATCGTAAGTATATTTATGATATAGTTTATTAATTAATATGTAACTAAAAATATACATATATGTATATGTATACACAAATAAATAAAAACTCACATGAATGGGTTCCGCTAGCATGAAAAAAGTCATCTATTTTCTTTTGTGTTAACTGTGAAAGACGTTTTTCAGCAGCCATGTCCCTGGTTCTTCTTAACGTCATCAGTTGAGCTGCTGTACACTCCCGCTGATTTTCCAACCACAAGATGGCTGTTTCTAACGCTTGATATGCTTCAGCATGTGATGGACCAGGAGTTGTAACATCGTCGTCTGTGTCCTCAATTGAATCCAAAGAGGAATCGCCTGCAGTTATAGCACTCACTATCTCCTCGTCGTTTAAAATCTGATACCCTCTGTCATGGTTGTCACTGTTTAGCCAGTCATCACTCTTCACAACCCGGAATTAACTTTAACACCACAGTCAAGTCATCCTGTTCTTCACTTTCTTGAATTTCACTCACTTCACTGAATTTTGTGGCGATAGAGTTTTCCACGCATCAGCCAACATAAACGTGCAGTTTTTCAGATCGTGTTTCTTCATGAAAGATACCACACATTCCTCATCCCGTTCGGCTAAAAGGAGACGTCGTAGTACCATCTTCCTGTAATTTTTTTTAATTTTTGCAATTACACCTTGATCCATCGGTTGTATTATAGCAGTGACGTTTGGAGACAGGAACATGACCGAAATATTTGCATTAATGGAATTTAATTTTTCCACTGAAGGATTCCAATGGTCGGTGCATTGTCCAAAAGTAATAAAACGTTGCCCGTCTTCCCTTCTTTCTTCCTAAACTCCTCCACTTCTGGTATAAAATCGAGTGTGTACCACTCGGTAAATAAATTGGATGTCATCCAAGCACTTCGGTGGGATTTATATTTCACAGGAAGATTCGGAACATTTTTAAAACAGCGAGGTTTCTTGCTTTTACTGATAACTAATAAACTTAAGGGATGTGTACCACTGGCATTACTGCAAACCATTACTGTGATTCTCTCTTTGCTGACCTTAAATCCCGGAGCTGACTCTTCCCGTCGTGACGCTAAGGTTTTGCGTGGAAGCGATCTCCAATTCACTCCCATTTCGTCAGCATTGTATACATCATCTCGAGAATAACCTTCCGCTCCAACAAACACTAGAAACTTCTCCTTAAACTCTTCAGCTGAGCTGACATTTCCAGAAAGAATTTCCCCTTGAACATCAAGCTCTCGTATCCCATGTCGGTTGCCTGTGCGGGCTTTGAATTCTGATGGTCCGACTAGTTGTTCATTAAATTGGATTGCTTTTTCACAGATTACAGGTCCAGATATAGGTTCCCCTAAACTTCTTCTTTGACTGAACCAAATGAATATTGCTTCTTCCGACGTTGAATCCTTTGCCGAACGCGTTGTCTTTCTTTTTTTCGACCCATCTTGATAGTCAATTTTCGATGCGAACGCCAAAATGGTTTCCTTGTTCTTTTTTATGTCACTAATAGTAGAAGTTCCAACTCTATTATTATTTCAGTGGAAACAGACAGGAAATAACATTATAAGGAAGCAGGCCGGCTTAGCGGTTTTGGTTTCTCGGAACTGTGTCTAACGAACTTACATACTGAAAAATTTGGTTCTAGGAATTACATGCAGTCTCCTTCCTGATATTTTTCTAGACGATAATTCAATTTTTTCCCGGGCTTCAGAAACTTCAATTTAGCTTGTCTCGTGTACATTGCGTATCGCTAAAAGACGCAAACCATATTTTTTTTTTTTTTAAATCTCTGGAATAAGTCCGGATTCTTGACGTTCCGTATTATTGACGTCCGATTATCGACGCTCTACTGAATTTGTCTGTAACCGCTCTAGCGGTAGCAATTATTGTTTAATCGTTACCAAAATCGGTGTTTAGTCGTTTTATGTAAAAAAAGGAAAGATAAAGTTCGTTAATGGCTGAAATCGGTCTAGGGGGAGGGGGAGTGGTTTAGAGGGGAGGATTTTCGAAATATCTCCATTACCATAGGTCAAATCGAAAAATTGTATAGAACCAATCTTATTGCAATTTAAATGTACTATAAATATTCTTATATACATTTGTTCACTATCTTGAACATTAACCGAGATATTTGCATTTTTCAGTATTCAGCTATCAGCAAACCGCCACTTTTACTCATGTTACACAGACAATACTCTGCTACATAATAAAACACATTATTCCAAGTTTAAATACCAAAAATTGTATTTAATAGACCTTTATTATACGAAATACTTGCAAATATGTTCTGGTGACCCCCCCCCCTTCTTAAGTTTTTGGACTACTTAAATTTGATTGATTGAGATAAAAATTATTCTGATTCATTATAAATTACAGTACTAATTATTGTAATTAGTTTCAATCAAATTAATACGTTATATTCAGATTTATTACAGTAATTGTTTTTCTTTCTGGTGTGAGGCAGGCAGACCCGTTTGTTTACATTTCTAACCTAACGCTTCCTGTGGGAAGGTTATTGAAATTGGATGAAACATTCTTATTTCCGTTTGTATTTATTCACGGTGGTGTTGTGTTAGCAGTATGTAGATTTATCTATTACTAAACTTCACGAGGGAAATCTGCTTAGTATACGCAGCCCCTGCGTGACGGACGTTTTCTTCTTATGCGCACATTGAACATAAATCTATAATGCTAAATAAATAATTGCTACATTGGAACGAGGATTAGCATACTTATCAATGACGTCAATAACTGTATTATAACTACCGCTATCTACATCGGTCAACTGTAAAGTAGCCACAATACGAGCTGCTTCAGGACCCATCATGTTCTTTAATAATGATAAATAGCAGATTTCCCATAAGGGAAATCAGCTATTGAGATCGTACTCATGATGCGATTTTCGAAAAATTTCTTCAAATGTCCATCGATCCTACCAAGGATATGACGAAAATGAGGCCCGTTCAAAATTATATATATACAGTCCTGTGAAAAAATATAAACTCAAGGGGGAAAAAACTGTTTCAATTAGTTTAAGTAATTTATTTTGGAATTTGAATGACAAAAGATATTATTTCATCTTTAATTAAATGAAAAGTAACAATTTTTCTAAAATATTTAATAATAATGTTGAGATTAGCTCCACTTAAGCAAAAATAACAAAACAAATCTGTGAAAAAGTATAAACTCAATAGCTATTTCATTTCATTAATAAGTAAATTTACTTTAATAATGAGCGCTTCTGCCTTTTATTTTATCACCTCCAACAGTCTTTTGGGGACATTTCTTACTAAATTAATTAATGTGCTCTCTGGTATGTTTTCCCAAGCTAAAGTTATGCGTTCTTTGAGTTCATTAATATTTTGAATTTCTGGCTTCTGAAGGTCGTAGACTTCTCTTGCCACTATTCCCCACAAATTTTCTATTGGGTTGAGATCTGAACTAAGGGCTGGCCAATCCAAAATGTTGATGCCGAAATCTTCAATCCATTTTTTTGTAGAGCGTGCAGTATGAATCCGCGCGTTATACTGTTGAAAAATTATTTGTTTGTCTTCCAACAACGTGATAAATGGCAATAAATACTCTTCTAAAACATTTTGATATTTGACTGCATCCATTTTGCCTGAAATGAAAGCGATTTTTGATTTTCCTCTTTCATTAAATGCAGCCCACACCATGAGTCCGCCACCCCAATGCGACTTTCTTGATATTTTTTTTTTCGTGTCTTAGGTCATGCCAATAATAATTTAAGCCATTTGGACCATCAATGTTAATTTTTATTTCATCACTGAAAATAACATTTGACCATTTTTGGCTGTTATGGATATGATTTTCAGCGAAATTCAGTCGTCGCTGCATTGTGTTTTTTAAGTTGTGGTTTTTTTCATTACCTTGCAATATTTCAACGTCGCCGACTCCAATATCCACTTCCTGATCAAGCTGGCATCACACCCTAGATTGAACCGCCTCAAAATCTGTGAGGAGGATGCTCCTGTCTTTGAGATTTCTCTCAAAACCGCTCGTTTCACGTGCTTGGAAAATTTTGGAGGTTGTCCACTTCTTTTATTTTTTCCATGATTGTCCATGCTTCTATTTAAAAAGTTTTTGGCCACTCCCGGGGATTGGTTTAATTCATGAGCAATTTGTCGTTGGGTCAAACCGCCTCTTCCCATGTCGACAATTTGTTGCTGCTCTATTTCTGAGAGATGAGTTCCGCGCGGCATTATTTAAACAAAAAATACTAATTAATAATAATAATAATTAGTATAAAAATCCAACACACGTACTCTCCCTTCAGAAGTTGAGAGAAAACTGAGGTGATAATAATCTTTTAATACACCTGACAATTGAAAACAAACTTTGAGTTTATACTTATTCACAGGCCAATACATGGTTTGCGTACATAATATGATGACTGTAAATTACCAAACAGATCAATGGCCATTTCAAACTTCTTGCCAATCTAATGATATCAAAACATATCTAGAAACACTATTGTGCAATTAGTTAGTTTTTAAATTTCATAAATACTTCGATTTTATAAGTTGCGTTTACATTTATTCACAGGACTGTATATATATATATATATATATATATATATATATATATATTCATTGTGAGGATTTCGGCTATCTGCTCCAGCGGTTGGAATTTTTGTTCTACAAATTTTTGATAGAACTGCGTCCATCTTCGTCAGGCATAAATTTGATTTGAATGGCTACTTAAATTAATCATGTGTTGTGGAGTTTTTATTTTATTTTAGTATGGCTTTCCACGTTTCTGAAAGTATAACTCCGTCCACGCCGTTTATAGTATTTGTCCTCTTATTTGTTTCTAGGGCTTCCAGGACTAATGTTTTACCGAGGTGGTCCTCTCTGTGTAAAACTTTTGTTTCGTCAAATTTAATTTGGTGGGGACAAATACTTGCGTGTTTGGCAATGGCGGATGTATTTGTTCTATTATGTTTTAGATCAGCCATGTGTTGGTTGACTCTTGTAGCAGTCTTCTTGCCTGTCTGCCCCACATAAACCTTACCACAATCACACGGTATCATATATACTCCACTATCCTGTAATAATTGGGTGTCTTTTGGGCTCTTTAAATATTCGTTGAATATTTTGTGTGGCTTAAATACTGCTCGTAAATTATATTTTCGAAGTATTCTTGACGATCTAGTATTCTATAGATGATACCATGTTTTTGGGCTGGATAGTGGTGGGATGAGACATTCAGATATCTACCTGTTGCTGTTGGTTTTCTGTACACAGTGTGGCTGAATCTATTATTATATTGCCTTCTTTAATTATTAAAAGATCAAGAAACGGTAATTTCCCTCCATTTTCTATTTCCATGGTGAATTTGATCTGTGGGTGTTGTGCGTTCATGAAGTTAAAGAACTTCATTAGGTTTTCTTTGCCGTGTTGCCAAATTATGAAACAGTCGTCTACGTATCTAAGCCATAATTTGGGTTTCAATGTCCATTTTTCAAAGGCTGACGATTCGAGATCTTCCATAAAGAGATTGGCCACAACTGATGACAGGGGGCTTCCCATAGCGAGTCCTTGTTTTCGCTTGTATATGTTATTATCATATTGAAAATAACATGAAGTTAGTACTAATTCAAATAATTCTAACATCTCATTATTTAACCAACCTTTCTTTTTGACTAGGTCGATGGAGTCTTGTACTGGGACGTTAGTAAATAATGACTCGACATCAAAGCTGGCTAATATGTCAGAATCCATTATTTCTACATTCTTTAGTAGTTCTACTAGGTGGTTAGAATTCTTAACGAACGATGGTGTGTGGCCTACGAACGGCCTCAATTTGTGGGCTAATGCTTTGCCGGGTTTGTATGTTGGTGCACCTATCATAGATACTATCGGTCTAAATGGAGTATCTTTCTTATGGATCTTTGGTAACCCGTAAATACGTGGTATTCTTGAGTTTCCGGGTAATAACTCGTTCAAAGCTTTTTTATCTAAATTGCTGTTTTTTAGGATTCTCTTTATTTTGTTTTCAATAACTCTGGTCGGGTTTTTAATTCATTTTTCGTACACCAGTGGATCTAAAAGACCATTTATTTTCGTTGTATAGAAATCTATATCCATAACTACTGTTGAATTGCCTTTATCGGCTTTAGTAATTATTATGTCTTTTATACTTTTTAAATATTTAAGGGCGGAAACTTCTTCTCGTGAAAGATTCATTCTGGGTTTTCGCGCTGCATGTGCGACGTCTAACCTAATTTCAGCTGCCATATTCTCGTCTAATTGGTAGAGGCTACTCTCCACAGATGCTATTATACCCGTACTGTGGAATTTTTCGGTTGTAAGTGGAATTTTATTCGGTGTTGGTGCGAAATTGAGTCCTTTTCCCAATAATTTGGTTTCAACATCGGTTACCTGCAATTTAGATAAATTTATGACTGTAGATGGCTTATCGTTTTCTTTATTCATTTTGCTCTGTTTACAGTATTTTTTATTAGGGCAGTTTCCAGAACTTGATGATTCAGGTGTTGATAAAAAGTGGGGGGCAGCGGATCGAGAAGATGTTTGTTTTGTTTTGGTTTTGAAAGGAGTCTTGATCCTATGGTCTATGTTAGATCGTGCTTTAGTTCCACTGTTGGATAAATGATTAGTCTTCGTCGGTGTTGGTGTTGGGGAATTAGTTCTAATTGCATCTGTGTTATTGAGGATACTCGATACTGATCTTACATCTATTAGTGTGGGTTTGATAATGTTTCTATTACCTTTAACCTTAATGCCTGTTAACGCTCTTGTGGTCACAATTTTTGTTTGATCGTTACGAAACTCAATATTCAACCGTTTTATGTAAATAGATCATGTTAGGTAATGGCTGAAATTGGACCAGAGGGATGGGGGGGGGTTTAGAGGGGGATTTTAGAAAATTCGAAATATCTCCGTTATTTGGCATCGGATCGAAAAACTGTATAGAATCAAACTTATTTCAATTTAAATTTACAAAAAAAAATTATAGTAGATATATATATATATATATATATATATATATATATATATATATATAGTATTGTTATATACATTTATTTCCTATCTTGAATAATAACCGAGATATTTGTATTTTAATTGAGTGTGAGAGACATGTGATCGGGTATAGTTCGGATTAGTTCGGCCGTTTCCGTAATTGTTCGGCTCTGGTGGAAGCTTCTTCTAACCTTTCTTGTCATTTCAGCTTTTACTTTGTGAGATTTATGCAAATACGTTCTGTTCCTCCACCCCCCCCCCTTCTTTAGTTCTTCGACTACTAAAATTTGAGTTATTAAAATATAAATTATTCTTATTCATTATAAATTGCAGTACTAGATATAATAAATAGTTTACAATAAAGTAATTGTTTTATATTCAGTTGTTAATCAGTAATTGTTTTTCTTTCCTGTGAAGAATATGTCTATCTATCTGTTCAACTCTGAGTGGTTGGCAGACCTATGTGTTTACAATTCAGAAGCCATTTCAGTGGGGAGTTTATTAAAATTAACTGAAAAATTTCTCATTGCCGTTTGTATTTACTCACGGTAGTGTTGTGTTACCAGTGTGCAGATTTCTCTATTGTAAAACTTCACATGGGAAATCTGCTTAGTTTACGAAGCCCCTGCGTGACGGACTTTTTTTAAATTTATCTGGAGATTCATCTTGTCCAGTTGTAATTAGAAAGTCATTGAAGGCTTGCTTTCAGAATTTCCAGTCTGCAGAAACTTCCTCTCGTTCAAGGCATAAATTGGGAGGCAGCTTAACAATTCCTTATTGTATAACCTCAGACTGCTCCATGTTTTAAAGTTTAAATACTAACCTAACCAAATAGATGTTAACTCAATGATGACAAGATCATAACTGCTCTTTATTAATGGCAGACTACATAACCTCATCAAAGAGGATATAAATTTTATTACAAAGAGATCCTATAACATGAACAATTTGCTCTGGTAAGGGATGAAGTAATTAATAATTAGCACCACAGACATGCCCACAGTCTCCTTAAGTGAAAGGGGAAATTGAGCTGAATTTGATGAACAATTTGAGAGGAAAGGGATGAAGCATTAAATAATGAGGTCCACCAACATGTCCTCAGTCTAAATAAGTGAGGGTAAATGAAGCTGAATATGTCATACAATTGGAAAGGGGGTACGTAGTGATAAATAATTAGTACCATCGAAATGCCCTCAGTATTTATATGAGAGGGGAAAACGTGCTGAATTTGTCAAAACATCTTTTCATCATTTTAAATAAATTTTACTTATTATTTTCATTACATTTTAGAGGTAGGGGATTTAGAGTTATATGATTAAAACCATAGACATAACCACAGTCTTCTAACAAGTGAGGTGACTGGATGCTGAATGTAGTGAACAACTGCTCTGGTAGGAGATGAAATTTAAATAATTAGAACCACAGACATGCCCACGGTCTTCATACGAGAGAGCTGAATGTATTGAACAATGGTTATGGTGGGGGGTGAAGTAATTCTATTCTATATATATATATATATATATATATATATATATATATATATATATATATATATATATATAAAGCGGCAATACCACCAGGGTTTCGGGTGATAGTTTCCCAGAGCTTATGGCTGGACCGATTTGGACGAACCGGGTATTGTTTTGTTCGTCCCGGTCGACTTCTGCTTTCAAAAATATTTATTCCCGGGAGGATTTTTTTTGCCTTAAATTCGCTATAAATCCGAGAGTAGGCGCGATTTCTTTCCCGAGCGGGGAACCGGGCGAAGGGCAAAGGGCGAGGTTAATGAAAAAGTAATATCATTTAAATATGTATTTAAAACGTATTTGGTTTGTCAAGTACATACACAGAAAATTCCGAAATCCCGGGATTTTTGTCCCTGGGCGAAGATGGGCCCTTTTGAAGAAAGGCTACTTTCGAAGCGACCCCCGTTTTCAGGGGGCCCCCCGGCTCCCCGGAAGTGGAGGCTGGAAAGTTCGGATTCAAGCCGGTGACAGGCGTTTAACGTCCTTCTGCTATAAATGAGGAAAAAGTACTGAAGTTTCGGAAAAAGCGAATGAGGTTCCGCGAGACGAGAAGGCAAAATTTCGGGTTTTCCGAGAAACAACGTTTTTGGGGCTCAGAATCCCGGACGTAAGGCCGCCCAGCGGGCCGACCGCTGTTCCGACGAGACCTCGAGTGTCCGGATCCGACTTCCTGGGTGAGAGCTACGATTTTTCGAAGGCGAAAAACGCTAACATTTAGTATCGGGGGTATGGGCAACAGTTTTTCATTCGCGAGATTCGAACGGCTAAAACCTCCCCTTTGGGCTATTTGAGGGGGGGCAATCTCGCCACGGGGTAAAGAGAGGGACGGTAGGAACCATATACCTGTCCGAGGCACAGAGATTTCCCCGTAGAAAAGCCGCCAGACATTTTTAAAGGCGAAATAGTAGTTCTACAGGCACGAAGGCCGGTGGGAAATGCACACCCCGAGGCCTACAAATTTGGGTCTCCGGATGGCATTATATATATATATATATATATATATATATATATATATATATATATATATATATATATATTTATTATATATATATAAAGCGGCAATACCACCAGGGTTTCGGTTGAGGCCCGATAGTTTCTCAGAGCTTATCGCTGGACCGATTTTGACGAACCGGGCATCGTTTTGTTCGTCTCTGTCGACTTTTGCTTTGATAAAATATCAAATCCGTAATATCTCTCGATCCGTAATAGCTAGAAGGGCTTGCATATTTTTATTCCCGGCCGGATTTTTTTCACTTTAAATTCGCTTTAAATCCAAGAGTAGGCGCGATTTCTTTCCCGAGCGGGGCACCAGGCGAAGGGCAAAGGGCGAGGTTAATGAAAAAGTAATATCATTTAAATATGTATTTAAAACGTATTTGGTTTGACAAGTATCCTATTTAATTAAAGCATTTAAGATTGGCCTTCAATTTCATTTACTGTTATTATA
Source organism: Riptortus pedestris (assembly GCA_019009955.1). Classification (NCBI taxonomy): domain Eukaryota; kingdom Metazoa; phylum Arthropoda; class Insecta; order Hemiptera; family Alydidae; genus Riptortus; species Riptortus pedestris. The sequence continues at coordinate 130,785,868 of CM032233.1, read as the reverse complement.
TGTCTAATTGTTTTGTTTTTTTTAATTTGATATCATCCAAAAATTGGTTTGTTCAGTTTCCTATAATAATTCTATATGTTTTGAATTTTAATGATTATTGTGTTATATTTTGTGTTTGCATAATATTTTAAATGCTGATAGTTATCAGCTTGAAAGGGTTTTGTTTCGTATATTAGACTTCAGCACTCTCTGCCAGATATTCGGGTAACTATAGCTTACTGCTTTTCGTTCCTCTCTTCTTTAAATTGTTTTTATTTGCAGAAACTTTCGTGATGTTAATTGATTGGTGTATATTGTGAATTTTATTTACTAAAGAATGTATTTTGAATTTTCTTTACTAAGAAATGTATAACTTGAATGTTGCAATTTATTAATTCGGTATATTTCCTTTGTTTTGATCGACTACAGCTCACTCTTCTAGATATATTTTGCACTAACACTAACTGCTTTCCCTACTTCTCTTCCTTCTATTTTTGCCTATTTACTTCTTCTTCTTCCTCCTTTATGCCTCTCAGCGTGGAGGTGCCTCAGTCCAAACCAGCCATGCATCCCGGCCCCTTGCTAACGCTTTCACGGAATTCAGCCCTTGCCCTCTTTGTCGTCCCAACCACCAGGACCATGTCATCCTGGGTCTGCCCCGGGGCCGACTTCCAGTCGGCCTAGCCTCAAAAAACTTCCTTGGGTCTCGTTCTTCCTTCATCCGGCAAAGATGGCCAAACCATTTCAGCTGCCTTTTTTCCACTATTTCTTTAACAGCCGGAACTTCCAGCTCCTCTCGTATGTGCTGATTTCTAACAAGATCTCTCCTGGTTCGGCCCGCCACTCTCCTCAGGTATTTCATCTCCGTCGCTGTTACTCGGCTCCATTGCTTGTCAAGTGGGACCCAGCTTTCGCTTCCATATAGAAGAGTAGGTAAGTAAATGACCTTGAAGATATGCAGCTTCACTTTTTTATTAATATCCCTCTTCCCAGCAACCGTATTGCATAGGTGGTAATAGACGTTATTCGCCTTCCTGATCCGATTGGAGATCTCCCCATCTATCCTTCCATTCCTGCTGATGACCGTGCCTAAGTAGGTATATTCTCTGTCATCTCTAGGATTTCTCCTCTGCATCGGATCTCCACAATCTCCCCGGCCTATATGCATTACCTTGTTCTTACTTGCATTTATCAACATTCCCTTTCTATCGAGCTCAGCTTCCCACTCTATGACTGCTTGCCTTACGTTATCTATTGAGTCTGCTATGAGAACAATATCATCTGCAAAAACCATCACTTGAGCAAGAATTGTCCTCAAATTCCACTTTCCGATGACCGTCCGAGCTGTCCTCCGCTTGCACATTTTTAGGATTTCATCCATAAATATTATAAATAGGAGAGGGCTAAGACTGTCTCCCTGTTTTATTCCTTTATTCATGCTAAAGGCTTCGGATTCTTTACCATTTATTCTTACAATGCCTTTAGTGTTGTGGTAAGTGGATTTTATGGCCTCTATGAGTGCAGTGGGGACATTTCTAGCAGCCAGAGCAGCCCATATTTCGTGTCTAGGAACGGAGTCAAATGCTGCTTTGATGTCCAGGAAAGCCAGAAACATGTTTTTCCCTTGTTCCCATGACTTCTCTATTATAGTTCTGAGAGAGAAGATATGATCCTGGGTCTGGCGGTAAGGTCTGAAAGCTGCCTGCTCCTCCTCAAGGTTTTCCTCCACGAATACCCTGAGCTTTCGTTCAAGGATGGCTGTGTATAACTTATATACCACTTGGGAAAGACATATAGGCCTGTAATTGCTGCAGTCGCTTGAGCTTCCCTTCTTGTGTATAGGGATGAGAATATTATACTCCCATTCCTTTGGCATAGTTTTTCGAGAAAAAGCTGTTTGGAAGAGAATCTGCAGGTATTTATTAAGTTCTGGCCCTCCAAACGTAATTAGCTCTGGGGCAATGCCATCTCTCCCTGCTGCTTTCCCAGTATTTAGCTTTTCTATAGCTCTTTCCACTTCCTCTTCCCAGATTATGTCATCGTAATCTTCTTCTGCTACTACCCTTTCTGGATCTATATCTATGTTAACACTGGAAAACAGTTCAGCATAATGACGGTTCCATCTCTTCAAGATTTCCTCATCTCTTGTAAGAAGTAAGCCTCTTTCATCCTTTATATTTCTTATAGGCTTATTTTTCTTCCCTGTCAATGGCTTAATAGTTTTCCAGAAGATTTTGGTATTGTCCTTGTAGTCATTTTGCAGTTTCTGGCCAAATTCCTCCCAGCTCTTCGTCTTTGCTACACTAACTACTTGCTTGGCATATTTACAAACGATTTAATAATGCAATAACAGATCATTGATAGTAGATTATTAAAAAATGTTAATGGCGCCTGTCTTAAGTATTCTTGAATTATTGCTTTCGGAATGATTCACTTAGCCACCCTATTACTATGGCACACTCTACCGGCCGATTATCGTACTGCTGGACCGGCGGCTTATCGTACTGCTAGGACCGGACGTACACCTCATTGTTTCCTATTTCAGCCATATTTAGTCTAGTCGTTATATCTAATACTCTTCTTTTATCATTGGTATTGTGATGAACTTAGTTTATTTCTTATATTATTCATGATATTGTTACACGGCCATGTTATATCATAAACCATTTATTAATAGGTGGTAGTTCCTTCATTCTTTATAGGAAAAATGGATCTTCGGGCAACATATTACTTTATATTCTTCAGTAAGTAGCTGCGTTTTCTTTTTTTTTTAAATCACGATTAAAGCAATTTCAATTAAATGTATTAGTATTTATTTCTTATTTAATATTAAATCGTGCACTTAACTATATTACTTCGTATTTTTTCTAAATCGTGTATATTTTTACCTATTTTACATGGTATTTTTTTAAAAATCGATCTTTTCATCATTTTAAATAAATTTTACTTGTTATTTTCATTAAATTGTGCCTTATATCATTTAAAATAATTGACTACAAAGTTAAATTTCTATTTTTGCCATATAATCGGGAAAATATTTATTTTTTCCGCTCAGCCCAGTACGGCGATCCCGAAGGGATTGCTGTATCTTTAGTGGCGATGCCGAAGGCTGGCGCAAGCTACTTAATAATTAGCACATCAGAGACATGTCCACAGTCTTCACACGACAGAGTGGAATGGGAGCAGAATGCATTGAACATCTGCTCTGGTAGGGGATGAAATTTAAATTATTAGCACCACAGACGTGCCGCAGTCTTCTTAGGAGAGAGGTGATGGGAGCTGAATGTATTGAACATTTGCTCTGCTGGGGGGTGAAATTTAAATAATTAGCACCACAGACATGCCCTCTGTCTTCATAGGAGAGAGGTGACGGGAGCTGAAGGTATTGAACAATTGCTCTGCTGGGGGGTGAAATTTAAATAATTAGCACCACAGACATGCCCTCGGTCTTCATAGGAGAGAGGTGACGGGAGCTGAAGGTATTGAACAATTGCTCTGCTGGGGGGTGAAATTTAAATAATTAGCACCACAGACATGCCCACAGTCTCTTTAGGAGAGAGGTGACGGGAGCTGAAGGTATTGAACAATTGCTCTGCTGGGGGGTGAAATTTAAATAATTAGCACCACAGACATGCCCTCGGTCTTCATAGGAGAGAGGTGACGGGAGCTGAAGGTATTGAACAATTGCTCTGCTGGGGGGTGAAATTTAAATAATTAGCACCACAGACATGCCCACAGTCTCTTTAGGAGAGAGGTGACGGGAGCTGAAGGTATTGAACAATTGCTCTGCTGGGGGGTGAAATTTAAATAATTAGCACCACAGACATGCCCTCGGTCTTCATAGGAGAGAGGTGACGGGAGCTGAAGGTATTGAACAATTGCTCTGCTGGGGGGTGAAATTTAAATAATTAGCACCACAGACATGCCCTCGGTCTTCATAGGAGAGAGGTGACGGGAGCTGAAGGTATTGAACAATTGCTCTGCTAGGGGGTGAAATTTAAATAATTAGCACCACAGACATGCCCTCGGTCTTCATAGGAGAGAGGTGACGGGAGCTGAAGGTATTGAACAATTGCTCTGCTGGGGGGTGAAATTTAAATAATTAGCCCCACAGACAGCTCCAACACGTCGTACTTATCATTCTTCCTTTAAAAGATGGTGGACATCTATATTGCCACTCTTGCCCTCGAATACACCGCTAAGTCTGGCACAAGTCATTAAATGCGGGTTACGAATAAATAGTACCTGGTACTCCATCCCCACATTATACAACAAACCAGTTCACTATGCTGACGTACTCGAAGTCTCATGGCAGTAATACACTTGCCTAGAACATGAGCAGCCGATTCCATAGGCCTTCTGCCACATCGGCACATACCTATCCGAATTTTCTCCCGCTTAACACGGGAAATCCTCATCCGGGTAAATCCTATTAAAAAGTCCGTCACACAGGGGCTGCGTAACTAATCAAATTTCCCACGTGCTGGTATAAGTCAGTTTTGATCTCATTCTCTATTTCTAAGTAATAAACCGATTAATAAGAGGGTTGGGGGGGGGGATAGTCAAGTCTGTAAACAAGAAAGTGCAAAAAACGGGCTTAATATTTTGTGGAAGGGCGCATAATAAAGGTGATATTACGAATTTTAAAAATTCCCCCTCTAATCACCCCCCCCCCCTCCAACTTCAGCCATTAACTAATATGATCTTTAATGTTTAATGAAACAGTTAAGTATCGAGTATGATTATAGAATAAATAAATATTTTCGATTTAGGACTTCAGAATCTTAATTAATGACGTCATCATACTATGTACGTATCCCATACGGTAAACAGTTAACCCTAGTATTACCGACCTCTCCCAGGTCACATGGATTACCAAGGGGGGGGGGCTCCTCGAGCCCACAACCTTAAAAACCTTTTATTTTGGTTCTATAATTTTTTTAAAATGTTTATTTCTATTGGATTATGTTTAATGAACGTTTCTTATGACACCTGTGAAAAAAAAAAATTAAATACAAAAATAAAAATAAATTAAAAAAAAAAAAGTTCGGATGGGGAAAAAAGGATGTTTTTAAATTAAATGTAATTTTATTCTACTGGAGGAACATATCTAAACATTGTTAGAATAAAAAGTTATCTATATCTAAGTAATTATAACATTTTAATAGAATAATAATTTAAGAAAATCTAATTATCAGATTAGTAATGCAATTATCGGTGCTTTTGCACAATAATTTTTTTTTCCGAGTAGTTTATCCAGGATGCAGCATGGACTAACTGTTCCCCTAGTTGGGAACAACCTAGAAAATCTTCTCTTTTCTAAAAAAGTACCTATCAGGAGCAAAAATTATAAACTTCACAGTAATATATTTTTATATGAAAAAAAATTATATGGGGAGAATATATATTTTTTTTTTGAGAAAAAAAAACTTGAGAAGGTTTAATAACAATATAATTAATAACACTTGAATTACTAGTTAAAAGTAGTATTAAATAGCAGTGGGCTCGAGGAGCTCCCCCCCCCCCGTGGTACTTAAGTGTATAACTACCCCGTGCATTACCAAGGGGGGGGGGCTCCTCGAGCCCTTACGTCAAAAAAAAATGTTTTCTCAACATAGAAATGTTTTTATTTAATTTTATTGTTATGCCCTCACTCTAGGATGTTTTTCTGAGGAATACATAAAATATCAAAAATATCCCATTAAAATTGGGTGATAGGGAACAAAAACAAAAAGTTGTGGGCTCAAGGAGCCCCCCCCCTTGGTAGTTTTAGGGTTAATGAAAACAATATTTGGTATTTAAGGTCGGATTAAAGTGGATATAACAGCTTATTGCTAATAATGAGTCGGATCGCGGGTTAAGTAAGGCTGGCAAATAAAAAATTAAATATTTGCTTCTATACAATTTTTCCATCAGCCGCATAATAACGGGGATATTAAGAATTTTCGAAATTCCCTTCTCTAAACTCCCCTTCCCACTGGTCGGATTTCAGCCATTAGGGAACTTGATCTTTAGTTTTACACTAAATGTTTAAATATCGATTTTGATAAAGATCAAACAAAAATTGCGACCAGTAGAGTGTTAACGGGCTATACATACAGGGTGCCGCGAGTTCGCGTGCCAACCCCCCCTAAAATCAAGAATTGTACTAATAAAAGGCTGAGATGGCTGGGGTCTGCCATAATTTTGACCCCTGAAGCATCTTTGCAATCCATATTCAACCTCTTAACCTTCTCCAGTACATTTCCAGCGACCGTAACTTTGGAATTATTTAATGGATCCATACTTTTCATGACGGATTCTTGTACAAAATCAAATTCTAAAACGAGTTTATATCGGTAATTTTTTCGATTTGACGAATTCTTTAGCCATAAAATGCTAAAACCTTAATTACATGTACGGCACAGTTTAGTGAAGAATGCTGCGACATAAAGGTTGCAGCCAACAAAATTATCATTGAAACAAGTCTACAGGAATGGATTCTGAAATATTAAAAAAAACCGAAATAAACCGAAATAACACAAAAGTACTCTTGAATGAACATGTAAAAAAGTGGAAACCATTTTTTTCTTTTCACTACTAAACTATTTACAAATGCTCGAAAATGAGTCCTTCCTTATTTATACACTTCATAAGACATTCTCTGAAATCCATTTTTTATTTTTTTGATAGTTTTGAACGGGCCTCATTTTCGTCATGTCCTGGGTAGGATCGATGGACATTTGAGGAATTTTTTTAAAAAAAAAACGTATCATGAGTACGACCTCCAAAGCCGGTTTCCCTTAAGGGTTAAAATGCCTTCCGAACAAATCCTTTGCTATTGGACGTGTCCATGTTATGTGTACAGCTTTTACGAAGCTTTAATTCATAGACATTTTATGCCGGCTACTAAGGATATGAACTCTTCCGTATGTCATGACTTCCATCTTCTTTCTTCTCTTCATTACTATAGGCTTGAGTGTTTGAATTATGTCAAGATTGGATACTAATTTTCTAAATTTATAAGAATACGCATCGGGTATAAGCTTCTTTATCGCATAAACGTAAAATAAATATTTTAAACACAACAAATAATCTACAACTAATTGATATCCTTTTGTTCTTATCTCATCAAAGAAATATAGACTATATTTTAAAGCAATATACTCGTAAATGTATGAAACATAAGTGAAAAATATTCATGATCTTAGAAATTGAAAAAAAAATATATTTTGCTAGACTTTTTTTTTTCTACAAATTTAAGCAATGGATGTTCATATGTGCATGTCTTGATAATTATTCTGTTGAAAAAAGGGCCACAATTAGACTTAGTATAGACGATAAAAAAGAAACTAATAAAATAAAAGGTGATATTCCATGAGTTCAAACACATATATAAATAATGGATAGTGTAAATAAAAGGTGGTATAATATAAAGTTATACTTAGATATATAAATCATGCATAGCCTGAACAAAAATATAAGTTAAAACATAAATATATAAAACATTGATTCCAAAAACAAAAAAATAATAAAAAAGGTCCGTGATTGATGCAGGGGCTGCGTAAACTAAGCAGGGTGGAGGTTTGGAGACTTTTGTTTGAAGATGCAATCGTGAATACAAGTGTCACCAACACAAACAGGAAGTTAGAAGCAGTAAGAGAAGGTTTGTCTGACTATACAAAAAGGAATAATTACAGAAACACAGATGTGGAAGAAATTAATGCTTTAATTGGTTTGCTACTATTGTCTTCCATTTTAAGTTCTAATGCTGAAAAAATAACTTCATTGTTTACAAAAGATGCATTTAGTCGCCCTATTTATTCTGCTGCAATGTCTCAGAAAAGGTTTGAAACTCATCAAGTTTGAGATTTGATGATGCACATACACGTCCTCAAAGGAAAATCAATTACAAAGCAGCCCCAATCTCTGAAATATTCTACAAATGTATTTCAAACTGCAAGAGTGTCTACTCCGCTTCATCTACTATCACAATTGATGAGATGCTCGTGCCATTTAAAGGTAGATGTGGCTTCAAAGTTTATATGCCGAAGAAACCAAAAAAGTATGGAATTAAAATTATATGTATGTGTGATGCCAAAACTTCATATTTGGTAAATGCTTAAATTTACACAGGCAAAGGAAGTGACAGTATTACTAAGTGAAGACGAAAAAAAACTCAGTATACCAACACAATCTGTTATTAGGGTATCTGAACCAATTTGGAACAGCAATTGGAATATCACGGCTGATAATTGGTTCTCGTCAATCGAACTGCTAGAGGAACTTCTTAAAAGAGGACTAACATATGTTGGGACATTAAAAAAAAAAAAAAAAAAAAAAAAAAAAAAAAAAAAAAAAAAAAAAAAAAAAAAAAAAATTTGAAGTACCAAATGAATTTCTGCCAAACAGTGCACGCCCAGACAAGTCATGTATTTATGGCTTTAGGGACAACATGACACTCATAAGCTTTGTTCCCAAAAAGAATAAGGCTGTAATTTTAGTATCCTCTATGCATCACACAATTGAACACAACGAAGAGAAGCGAAAGCCAGAAATAATTTGTGAATACAACAAAACAAAATGTGGAGCTGATATCATCGACATGAAATGTGCTGTTTACACCTCAAGTCGAAGAACTAGGCGCTGGCCTCTTTCCATTTTCTACAGGTTCCTAAACATAGGTACAGTAAATGCATTCATTTTGTTCATGAGTTATAAAAATACTCCGATGATGACTCGATTTGATTTCATAAAACAATTTGGGTATGAACTTGCGGTTCCCCATCTTCATAAAAGGTTGACTATACCAAGCCTTCAGCGAGGTTTGCGGCAGCTTATAAAAAATACATTAGGAGCTAACCTGCAGCAAGATCAGGAAGATGTAGAAAGAAGGGAGTGTGCCTGCGACAGTATGGACAAAAGAAAAACCTGTTCGACCTGCTCATCCGAGAAGAGAAGGAAAAGTGCATGTAAGTGCATTAAGTGCAATAATGCTATATGCCTTGAGTGTAGCAGGAAAGTATGTGTAGATTGTGCAAAAGAAATTGTTTAGTACTAAATTTATAAATATAATGTCTAAGTTATTTCTTAGTTTATTTTTTCCTTTCATTTTAGGACTTTTAATAATCACAAATAAAATAATTTTGTTAAAACACTGAAGTTATTAATAAACATTCCTTCTGAAAGTATTTTCCTGGATTTAGTTATTAAAATCATCGTACTGAATGATTATATTCATCATTGAAGTCTCAGAGACCGGGGGCTTCTGCTAGCGTTACTCACACTAGGGTTTCGGTAAGAGTGTTATACATGATACTGATCGTTAATGCGGAGTAAACTGGGCAATATATGATTATATGGTATATATCCTGTTGAAAAAATGCAAGTTATATATTTACAGTGGTCAAAAGATTAACAAAATCAATTGAAATTGGTGAAATGGCAATACAGTGTTAGAAAAATTATTCTTTCATATTTAAATATGTTACATCTAACTTATTAAGTGATCTTTTTTTTTTGAATTTGCCAGAAAGTTAATTGTAATAGCCTCAATATTTGTATGATTTTGTTAAAGAATCCGAAAAACATTTTTGATGGACCCTTTAATTATTTTTTTATTTTTATATTTAATGGAAGTAAATATATTTAATTGCAATTCCGTAAACTCGCGTTACTTCAAAATATCTGTAAAAATTGACTGTGGGGATTTAATGAAACTTGATCTCACCTCGTATAACGGGAGTAGAAGGGATGTAGAGAAACCTCTGGCTGAAGGATGAGCTGCTGGAAAGCAGAGAGATCCAAACGGAAACACAAACCACAGACAACTGAGAACTGCGCTTCTGAGAGGCCCGACCTAACTCACGTCATCCCCCCTTTGAAGCAGATCCCCAAGCTCAGCCAATCCCAACTCTTAGACTATCCCCACTCGAAGCTGCTCCCCTCGCGAAACCAATCCCAACTCTACGATTATCCCCGCTCCAAACACGGTGGCCAACCACAACTCAACTTGTAGCTTATCTCCATAATCTCAGACAATTCCAATTTCCCCACCTCTTCCAACCATCTGCCCCACTAGGCTTGATCACGTCGAATTGATGGATTTACGGCCGTATTTACATTAAATGTAAACTCTCCATCACCCAGGGGCCACATAAAGTGCTCCATAGTATAACAACTTACTGTAAATATGACATGAGTAGGTGTGGGGGGTTTAATAATGGCAAAAAATTAAAATATCTTGGTTAATAATCTTGATAGAAAAAGTCCGTCAAGCAGGGGCTGCGTAAACTTGGCAGATTTCTCTTGTGATGTTAATGCAATGAATTTGCAATAAGAAATTTCACGAGAGGCGAACAGTTAGGGAAACGGCCGAACTAGCTTTTGTTGGAAAATCACGTCTAGAACCGAAATTAGCCGATCACATCTCGTCCGTTATTGGCACACACTTAACAAAAACGCAAATATCTCGGTTAATATTCAATATAGAGAATAAATGTATATAACAATATTTATAGTAAATTTAATTTGCAATAAGAATGATTCTATACAACTATCCGACTTATAATAACGGAGATATTTCGAATTTTCGAAAATCCTCCCCTCTAAATCTCCCCTCCCACTCGTCCGATTTCAGCCATTACGAACTTGATCTTTATTTTTACATAAAACGTTTAAATATCGAGTGTGGTAACGATCAAGCGAAAATTGCGACCACTAGAGCGATAACATACAAATATATATATATATATATATATATATATATATATATATATATATAAACGGTGAAGACATTAATAGACCCTGGGCTGACAAAAGATGATTTGAAGGAGATATCGACACTTATCCTAAAATCATCGATATGAATCGTCAATCACCTTTTATACAAAAAATAAAGATGATAAAGTTAAGCTGCACTCTCACCTGAGATACCCCCCCTAATTTGCACGCATTCAATTTATTCCAAATTTTCATTTAAAATTTAATCAAAATTTAAAAAACAAAACATCATTACCAAGAAATTGGCAGATTAGGAGGCTGACCACTCAGGTACCCTCAGAAAGAGGGAAGCTTATTTTGTTTGTTTGTTTGTATATATATATATATATATATATATATATATATATATATATATATATATATTAGCAGATTTGCCTTAAGGGAAATCAGCTATTGAGGTCGTACTCATGACGCGATTTTCGACTTTTTTCTTCAAATGTCCATCGATCCTACCTAGGAGATGATGAAAATGAGGTTCCTTCAAAACTGTGTGTATATATATATATATATATATATATATATATATATATATATATATTATATATATGTCTTGTTACCGCTCTAGCGGTCGCAATTATTGTTTAATCATTACCAAACTCGATATGTAGTCGTTTTATGTAAAAAAGAAAAATCTATTTCGTTAACGGCTGAAATCGGACCAGGGTGAGGGGGGTTTAGGGGAAAGGACATTCGAAAAGTCGAAATATCTCTGTTACTATAAGTCGGATCGAAAAATTATATAGAAATAATCTTATTGAAAATTCAATTTCAACTATAAATATTGCTCTACACGTATATTCCGTATAATGAGTATTAACCGAGATATTTGGATATTATAATTTTACGCTTTCAATAAACGCCCACTCCTACTCGTGTTTTATTAATAATAAGCTGATATATCATGAACCACTTCACAAAAGGTTAAATATTGAATATCGCTTTCATTGAACTTTTACTTTGTGAGATATATGCAAATACGTACTGTTGACCCCCCCCCTTCTTTTGTTCTCGGATTACTAAAATTTAAGTAATTGAGATTAAAATTATTCTGAGTCATTAAAAAATACAGCATTAGCTTAAGTAAATAGTTCTCAAGAAAATGAATGTGTTATATTCAGATATATTTCATTAATGGTTTTTCTTTTCCATAGAATAAAGGTTCCTATAGAATTCAGGTTGACTGGCCTGTTTGTTTACAGTTCAGATGCTTTTCGTTCTAGAGTTATTAACTTGTAACTGAATGATTTCTCATTACCGTTTGTATTTATTCACTTGATATTTGCGGTGGCGTTACCAGTATGTATATTTATCTATTGTAAACCTTCAATTGGGAAATCTGCTTTGTTTACGCAGCCCCTGCGTGACGGATTTTACGTATATATATATATATATATATATATATATATATATATATATATATATAAAATTGTAACCTCTGTCTGTACATTGATTTTTTTCTCGAAATTTCACGATAACTTTACGTTTCACATGTCATAGACACCATAACTGCATTTTGTTTCTTTGGTGTGTGTTTGTCTGTTTGTTTTTTTGTTTGTTTGTTTGTTACCTTTTCACACATAAACGGCTGAACCGAACTTGGTATGTATATTATTACTAACCCAACTTAGACTTTATGCTATATTAATTTTCTCTGAGACGAACAGGAGTGGGGGTTAAAAGGGAGGCCTGAAATTAATTATAGCTATATTTCATTTCCAATTGGTTTTTTGGCAAATATGCACATAAAAAAAGTTGTTTATTTTGTTATTTAGAGTAACTTTTTTTATATACACTTTCGTCGTATACCGAAGTGTAAATGCGTTAAAAGTATAGCGGGAGTCAACAATTTTATTGGGCACTAAAAACTAATCCGAACTAAACAAAACTCGGTATGTGAACTACCACGAACTCCTCCATGATAATAAGCTGTACCAACATTTCTAGGGACAATCAGGGGTGGGGGTTGTAAGGGAGGCCTGAAATTAAAAATAGCGGTATTTCGTTTCCTATTAGTTTTTTTTTGCAAATATGAATTTTGTTCTTTAAAGTACGAGTAACTTTTGTTATGTTCACTTTTGTCTTATAGAGGTATATACGAGATATATATTAAAAACTAAAGTGGAGGCCAACAATTTTATTGGGTACTAACGATTGAACCGAAATTAACAAAACTCGGTATTTGAATAAGCATTAATACTTCCATGATTATAAGGTATATTACAATTTTAGGTTCGAACGGGAGTGGGGGTTATAAGCGATATTTCATTTTCTATTTGTGTTTCGTCGAACGTGCACTTTACAACAGCTGTTTACTTTTTTATTTAGACTAACTTTTGTTTTCGTATAATAATGTATGAAGCAAATTTGCGAAGAAATATTGATATCCTCAACAATTCTTTCTCTCAACAAAAATATTTGAACAATCAGTTTTAGTATTGTGAAGATAATGTAATCAGATTTGCTAATATAATTAATGTATTACAGGATTGAGAACCTAAATGTGTTGGCACCACTGGGCCATAGGGAGGTGTAAGGTTACTTCCTTAGCCCTATAAGTTCTGTCGCTTCCCAGCCGACTTCATATTGGTCTATGTTTACATGTTGCTTGATGCTTATACTTTTAGCAATGTTGTGTTATTTTCAGGAATGTGAATTTCTTTAATTATCATAAATAAATAATTTATAAGGATGAACTCTGGGGAGGTGCACCCAGTTAATTCTGGTATTTATTAACTCTCGTCCGTTAATATATGATATAAATTACTGAACAGACCACTGTGTACCAATATGAATATACAGTTTACAATCGTGACTTACAAGAGAGAATTTTTAATAGCGGTTATTACGTACCTAAAACAGTTGTCACCGTTGGGCTTTGTACCGTATCAAAGAAAAGGAAGTTTTATTCATGCATGGTTAGGAAGACAGAATACTTTCTATGATAATGAATTAAATGGTCCCTTAGGTTATAAAAAAATTGCATGCACAGGAGAGGGGAAATATAAATATATTGAAGACAGTGAAGCCATAAATACCAATTTTATTATTAATAAATTCACTGCAACTAGGGGTAAAAACCCTAAACAATGTGACCTTCATCATTCAGCCTCAAATGAATTCCCAGGTGAAGCCGGATACCTTAGCTAATATATATAAATATATATATTGAACGGACCTCATTTCCTGAAAGCGATCTGCTAAAATCGCGATATTTCTGTGTCTGGAACCACTCTGCGTTAACCACACAAGGTCACATCGGTATGTATGTATATAATTTTTGAACGATGGGAGGATCATGGAGGCAGAATGGGTGGGAATATTTAGCTGACTGTGTCGTGCTTATAACCAGAACAAGTGATTTTCAATAGTGATAATCTATCCAAAACTATTTATGATAAGGTATATTATTGCCTCTTGATGGGAAATGCTTAAAGGCCACCGCTCGTTTTGTAAGAGCCATGTGGTCTTGGGGTTTCTGCTGACAGCTGTGTCTGCGACTGATAGCGGCACTTTAGACAAGGGTAAAAAAACATCCTATCCCACTTATCTGGGATGTCGGGTCATCGACAAATTAAAGGCCCTTACACAGGGCTGCGTAAACATATTCTCTACTTCAATGTAAAAAACCGATGAGTAGAATCACACCCTCTCTAAATCCCCAAAACTTCCAGGCTCAACTTCAGCCAATAACAAATTTATCTTTAGTGTTGACTTAAACGGTTACATATCGAGTATGATTGAGATCAAGTAAATATTTTCGAATCAAGTATGTAAAATCTTAATTGATGATTTTGCATGCAACTTGTATAATAAAAGTCTTTTGAAAACAAAATTTGTTATTTAATCTTAGAATAAAGTGGTACATCTTTATGGCTGATGTCTCAGCTTATTGTTAATATGATATGAGTAGGAGTGGGAGTTTACCGAAAGCAGAAAACTAAAACATCTAAATATCTTGGTTAATATTTATGATAGATAAAATATGTATATAACAACATTTATAGTCCGATTTCGATTAACGAACTTGACGTAAAAGGCTTATACATCAAGTTTGGTAACGGTTAAATAACGCTAGAGCGGTAAAGGGCACACACACACACACACACACACACACACACACACAGATATATATATATATATATATATATATATATATATATTGAACATTTTTCGAAAATTGCGTCATGAGTATAACCTCAATAGCTGATTTCGCTTAAGGGGAATCTGCTAAATCTATATGATTTTTCTAATTTTCTATTTATACCGGTCCCCTCTCTCTCTAAATTCTCACTTACAATATGTCATTGGGGCAAGACTTGAGGTTAGATTAAAGTTGTAGTCTCCATACTCACAGTGGCTGCCAAAGGAAAACTTTCAAACAACTCTGGCCATGAGTCGAATTTTCTCCACTCATGCCTTTACTGGTGTGAATGGATTTTTCCTCTTGACGCCTTTATTGATGGATGATCTGATGCAGAAGGTAATGGGAAACCACTGCATATCTTTGTGACCCTCTTATTCCGTTGTTCAATCAGGTTTACCTGTACACGAGATCAATTACCTGGTGTAGCCTGAAAATACTAGATATACATACTATTTATGTCGACGAGGTTAAATTTTGTTTGTGTTCTAGACCAGGGGTGAGCAACCTTTTTAATCAACTGGCCAATTTAAATTTTAAAATTTTTGGCGGACCGCACTTAAAGTAACACTTATTAATAATTTAGAAAACTTTATTTATTATAATCATTAAAATATAAAAATATAAAAAGTTAAAAAAAGTTAAGATTTCATATACAAATGTTAATGCAAAATAAAAAAAAAACCCAATAAAATAACAGAAAAAAGCAAGTATGCAGCTTTCTAATCGTGCATCAATCAGTATTGATAGGTGGTCATTTTTGATTAATTGCATGGTCGAAAATAATTGTTCGTAAACACACGTACTTCCGAATAGAGACATCATTTGCTTTGTATTTTTCGTCAAAAGCCGGAATTTCTCAGGACTCACATACGATTTATATAAAGTTTTGATGTTTACTGAGAAAAATACATTTTTTAAATCGGTATTATTCTGGAAGTCAATCACTTCCATTTGAAAATCTTCGGGAACTGTATCCACATCGATATTAAATGGCGAGGAAAATATTTCCATGGAAACCAATGTCTATATATTGTGCGTATTTTTAAGAAGTAGTAAAGTTTTCTTTTTCTAAATGTGGAAAGTGAGACACATTATTCTGCAAAAAATGCTGTTTCCAAAATTTTAATTTGCGCTCAAAGCTCTGAATTTTATCATGCAAATTGTGAATAAACTGTCCTTTGCCTTGAAGTTCCACATTAAGATCATTGAGATGCTGAGTCGATAAGAAACCCAAAATCGCACATCCATTCTTTATTACCAAAATGAGGAAAGGCATATCCCTTCACATCCAAGATGACTTGTTTTTCGCTTTTTAAGTTATATACTCTTTTTAGCATTGCATCTCTACTAAGCCTCTACTAATATTTCGGTATTGAAAACCACGTCGCCATATTCAATTTCTAAATATTTCAGGAATTCTTTAAATTCACGGTGATTTAACTTGCGCGACTTTATAAAACTGGTTAGTTTAATTATTAGTACTGTTGGCAAACTCAATCTATTCGCACACAAATTTTCCTGGTGAATTATGCAGTGGTTAACGAGTGTTCCCTTCGTGTGTCCTTAATGTCTTGAAATAGCCTTCCCCATCCTTCTATCACAATAATTGACATTGCTCGTGCTCCATCTCTCGATAAATCCAAACTTTTTCCAAAAAAAACTTTAGTTCATCGTACCGTCCTTTACCGGTTGTGTCCCTTGCATTGGAACCGGTGAACACAATACTTCGGTAATATTAAATTTGGTGTCAGTACCACGTAACAATATAGCCAGTTGTATCGCTAATATCGCAACTTTCATAAAGTGCCAAAGAACAGTATTCGAATTTTGCAATGCGTTCACGAAGTGTTGTTGCTATGTTCTCGGACAAGTCTTCAATTCTTCCAATGGTGAATCTTGATAAACTAGTTCTTGTAATAATATTTATTTTATCAGGAAATGATATATCTGCAACAGCAATCAGCCATTTTTTTATCATCTCTCTATCCACAAAGAGTTAAATTTTTTTTTGCCAGTATTTGACTGACGATAAAACTAGCCTTAACTGCTGTGTTTGATAAATTAGCTTGATTTTTAAAAATAATCTGTTGTTTTTCCCAAATTTTCTCCATTTGATTAAACTTATCTATCTGGAGTCGTCCGGCTAAGTTTTTAGCAGATTTCCCTTAAGGGAAATCCGCTATTGAGGTCGTACTCATGACGCGATTTTCGAAAAATTTCTTCAAATGTCCATCGATCCTACCCAGGAGATGACGAAAATGAGGTCCGTTCAAAATTATATATATATATATATATATATATATATATATATATATATATATATATATAAAATTGTAACCTCTGTCTGTACATTGATTTTTTTCGCGAAATTTCACGATAACTTTTCGTTTCACATGTCATAAGTTAAGTTTAAAGTACGCGTGTAAGCCTTTTTAAAAAGCACTTTTATTAATTAAAACAATTACAACTTTGAAAATGAACAGAGTGACAGTCTAGAGCTACTGGGGAAATGACAAGGAGAGGAAAAATGGTAGGGGTTATAAGGAGAATAAATGCTGATGCTTGAGATGTCAGCAGAGCGGATGTTCCCAAGACGTAACTCCTCCCTCCTTAGGCTGAAGCCGTCCTCGGCGAAGTAAGTGGTAAGCGAGGAAGCGATGATGAAGAAGCCGTCCGAGTTTCCATTTCGTTTGCTTCTGTTGGCTGTAGTCTGGTGATGAAGCCTGGTTGCTTATATAATATGTATAGTACACAGAATAATAAGGATATTATAAGAACAATTATACATAAAATAAAATAAAAAGTACTAAAGTCAAAATCATCAGTGTCCAATTCTTCTAGTGGCTCTATATTTAAATTAGTCTTATGTATATGATCAAAAGAAAATGAAGTTTCTTCCGCTATTGGTGGCATGTGAAAACTTAAAATAGGATATGATTCCCAGTAAGAATATGGTATGGGAGAATTATAAAGTATTTCGGATGAATTGACATATAAAAGTTCTGTTAATTTAGGATGGACAGTTACATTGTGTCCGTTATTATTTATAGTAATATGGGACTCGTTATATAATAAAAATTGATTAATTATTGGTATGAATTTTATAAATGGACTGGTCTCCTTAATAATTAAACTCTTACAATTATTTAATTTCTTATGTTCTAATATATCTAAAATACAATTATCATAAACTTGACTAATATTTCTACAATAATAATAATCATTAAGAAGTTCACAGTGTCCTGTGAATAGCTCTGTATATCTCATAATAAAAGAGGGATATATTACTGTTGTCATAACCTGCCCTTTGTGATATACAGGATAGGATAAAAGGAAAAAGGTTTCGAATGTAGGAGATGGAAGTGGGATTTGGATAAAATAGGAAATGATATTATTGTGAATAGAACAATGTACTTTAGAAATTTGCCACAAGACATTAGGGTCATTTGATATGAAAGTTATATGAGTATTATTAATAAGTGATTCCAGTTCCCTGTAAGATATGATACTGGAATGAAGAATATTAAGTTTACAAAAATCTAAACTAGTTTCTATATCGTTAATAGTATTATATAGTAACATTAAATTATTAAACAAAATAGAGTACTGCTGCGTAAGCATTATAGCATTAGTTTCATTACTAAAATACTGAAAATATTTTTCTAATCTAGCATTATTATTTTCAATTATTAATATATCTTTATTAAATTCATTAATTAATTGCTTATTAATAGATAATTGGTTTTCAACATTATGTTCTAAATGATAATTATTAGACTGTATTTTACTAATGATAGCATCATATTTTTGTTTATCCTGAGCATCCATATTGCCAGTCAGCCATGAGATAGCCGTGCCTAAGCCATTGATTAAACCGCGTTTTGGTCTACTTTTGTTTATTTTCAAGTGGTCTAGTTTGTCCTGAGTATGTTTAAGATGTACACGGATTGAATCCAAAAAATGTTGATAATTTTTCTTCGTATAAATGTTAATAATTTTTTCAATACTTGTCAATTCTTTTTGTAGTACATCAGTGTCAATGTGATGAAAATAAGTGTAAGTTGAATTAATGAAAAATGAATCCTGTATTTTTATAGCAGTGACTCCAGGTGTGTCAGTGAGGTCAGTTAGCCTGTACGCTACTGCTTGGTTGAGGATCAGTAGGAATACTAGCATTTTCACCTGAAACAGATGAAATTTTCATTGTTTTCCTAGGACGTTTCATCCTATTTGGGTGAAATTTAATGGACCGTTTAAGATTTCCTCGGTTATATGTTACTTTTTTGGTTTCTTTATCATATGTCGTTTTGAAATATTTTGGTTTGTGTTTTTTGTTGAATGTAGTTTTTAAGTAAGGTTCGTCAGGAATTTGAGGTTCTTGTTCTCTACCTTCATTCAGTTTGTTTGTTCGGTCTTCTTTTTCCTTATCCGTTTTCCTTTTTACTAGTTTATGTATCGTTCGTAATTGGTTAAAATAATTGTTTATGTTTTCTTCAGTTATTAGAGTTTCTGTCATGTCTTCTATGTAAGGGTTTTGTGTTATTCCGAAAGTAATTTCCATCGGTGTCAGTTTCAAACTGGAATTTATTGAATTATTAAATGCTATTAACGCCAGTGTCATGCATTTCTCCACATTGTAATCCTTATGTTCTAATTGTATCGAATTTAGTAATTCAATAAGTGTAGAATGTGACCGTTCCAATAGTCCTTGAGAGTCAGAATGTCCTGGTGTTGTATAGTATGGTTCTATGCCATATAGCTTGAGAAAATTTCGTAAACCAATATTGTCAAATTCGCGTCCGTTATCCATTTGAATAATTTTAGGTATGGGAAATAAAGCAAGATATTTACTTAATTGGTCTTGAATTTCAACTTGGTTCAAACTACTAAGAGGGTATGCTAACAGTTTTTTTTCGAAAATGAGTCAATAATTGTTAGAAATTTATGTTTATCATAATAAAATACATCAATTTGTATTTTTTCAAAAGGTCGATCAGGAGTTGGGGTTTGTTTATATACCACTTGAATTGGTTTCCTCTCATACTTAACTTTTTGACAAATAGGACATTTATTGATAAAGTCTGTAATATCTTTGAACATTCCAGGCCAATAATATCTCCTACGAATATGTTCATAAGACTCACTAATACCTCTATGATAGGTTTTGCCTACGTGATAATTAGAAACTACTTCAGTTTGTTCTGATTTAGGTATTATGTCTAAATTTAACCTAGAGTATCGTTTAATTTTAATTGTACTAAAACTACTACTTATAATATTTTTAAAATTCTCAAATATATTATTATACTCCTCTTGTAAAATACCATCTTTTTTACAATGTACACCGTAAGTTGTATTCGGTTTTAAATATTGTATACAATATGTTTTCATTTTTTCTCTGTCTAATGAGTTTTTAAAAGAAAATGTGAGACGGGTTTTATTAAATATTTTTTGAATTTGAGGATTCGAATTTCCTCGTTGCAGAACAATTTGATTCTGTTCATCATTTAAAATTTTACTTTCGTCACAAATAACAACCTGTTCATCGGAACTTTCCTGTGAATGTATTGTGGCTAGACTTTCAGTATCCTGAATTTCATCATTATTTGGAGGGTAATTTTGTAGGAATTCATCGAGTACTTCTTGTGGATCTATCTCGTCTTCTATAGCAGTACAATACTGAACGCGAGATAAGGCGTCTGCTACAAAATTCGTTTTTCCAGCGACATATTTAATATCAAATTCGAAATCGGATAAAATACATTTCCACCTTAATAATTTTGAATTGGGTTCCTTAAGACTGTGGAGCCATTGTAAAGGTTTGTGATCCGTTTGAATTAAAAATTTTCTGCCATATAGATATGGACGGAAATGTTTGCAAGCCCATACAATTGATAATAACTCTTTTTCTATGGTAGACAAATTTTCTTCATGTTTATTTAATGTTCGCGACGCGTAGCCTATTGGCAAATCTTTACCATCGAAATTTTGTGACAAAACTGCTCCAAGTGCAAAATTTGAAGCATCTGTAGTTAAAATAAATTGTTTTGAAAAATCGGGCAGTTGTAAAATGGGGTTATTTTGTAAAAGGATTTTTAATTGTTCGAAAGCTTGTTTATATTCTACATTATGTATATTAATTTTAGAATTTTTCTTTAGTGCTAACGTTAGGGGTTTTGCTATTTTAGCATAATCTCGAATCATCTTACGATAATAACCAGTAAGACCTAAAAATTGTTTAACTTCTTTTTGTTTTTGGAATCGGGAAGTTCTTTATTGCGTCTACTTTTAAAGGATTTGGCTTAATGCCTTGATCTGAAATGATGTGGCCTAAATATAATAATTCTCGCTTAAAAAATTCAGTCTTATCAATTTGTATTTTGAGATTATGAAATTTTAATTTTTCGAAAACCGCTTTTAGATGTTTTAAGTGTTCTTCTAAGTTATCTGAAAAAATTATTATATCATCAATATAAACTAATACATTTGGCATGTTTGAAAAAATTATACTCATAGCCCTTTGAAATGTGGGAGGTCCGTTTTTCAAACCCATAGGGACCCTTGTATATTCCCAATGACCATTTTCTGTGCTGAATGCAGTTTTTGGAATTGATTCTGGATCCAATTCTATTTGATGAAATCCAGAAGCTAAATCTATCGTTGAAAAATAAGTTGCACGCCCAATTTTGCCGAAAAGATCCTCTATATTAGGCAGAGGGAATTTATCTTCTATAGTTTTTTCATTCAATTTCCTATAGTCGACTACTAGCCGAATTTTTCGTTTTCCTGAGGCGTCCATTTTTTTGGGGACAACCCAGATAGGTGAGTTGTATGGTGAATTACTTGGTCTAATAATATTACTTTCAAGAAGTTTATCTATTTCTATGTCTACATCCTTCCGAAAAAATTCCGGATATCTATAATTTTTAGTATAAACTGGTAACTCATTAGTGGTTACTATTTTATGTTTTAAAATATTAGTGCTACTTAATTTATCATGCTCACGTTTTATTATTTCGGGGAATTGTTTAATTAAGTTTATAATTTTTACTTTTTCCTCCTCATTCATATGGTCAGTCCGTATGAGATGGGGGAGTTCCTTAACGACATCCTTTGAATCCACGGGACAATTGGTCACAGGATTTGCTGGATAAATCGATTCTACTTCATCTACTTCCATAGGCTGGGGACTAATGGTCATCAGCTCTGTGGAAAAAGCTAAGCATTTTGCTTTGCCATCTACTATATCTACTAAACTTTCTTCTATAAAGGCTTTATTATTTATATTTAGTGGCTTAAAAATTCCTAAACCGCTGTTGGGAATTGACCTAACAGGGAAAGAAATCATATTTAAACCAGGTTTTAAAAAAATTTTGTCATTTTTATTTTCCATCGAAAATAACAATTTTTTAAACCCATTATTAAATTCTAAAATGTTTTTATTAAAATTAACACTTGCTTTTATTTTACTCATGGACTCGTGTCCTAAAAGTATGTCATACCTTGGTGAAAATTTAAATAAATACATTTTCATAAAAAAGCTGTTAGGAAATATTTTATTGGTAGGACATAAAATATATTCCGACCCTTGTGTTTCGCCCACAGGTGTTTTTACAAAAAATTGTTCTCTGAATCTACGCCAATGAGGGGGTACTATTTCTGGATTGATATAATTTTTTAAAGAACCTGTGTCTATTAGCCATTTTCTGTTTTCCTGGTCCAAAAAGTAAGGGAGTGACTTATCCATAGCTTTTAGTTCAAATCTGGATCCGGTGGCTTGTGTGGGTGGTGACTTCTGTCTAAAAAATGGTCCGTAAGTTTGTTTATTGTGTCTGTTAGTGTACTTAGTTGTTCTTGCATGTACTGTAATTTGTTGTCTGTTTCTGAATTATTCTGTTTATTTGACTCAACATATGTAATTTCATATGGGGAAATGAAATTTTTATTTGGTTTGGGTTGTATTGATTTCATAGAAACCGTGTTTTGACTATTCCATTTGGGAACAGAGGGTTGTTGTTGTGCAAATGGTTGAGTTTGTTGGGGAAATGGTTGAGTTTGTTGGAAAAAGGGTTGAGTTTGTTGGAAAAATGGTTGAGTTTGTTGGAAAAAGGGTTGAGTTTGTTGGGGAAAGGGTTGTGCATTAAAAGGTCTTTGTTGAGAAGGTTGAGCAAAATTTTGATTCTGTTGAAAATTTGGTCTAAATCTAGGGGGAGATATTTGATTTGAAAAATTGGGAATTCTGAAATTATGTTTGTGTTTATGTGTGTCTATTTTGTTCATGACTTCCATTGTATTGTTTAATTTTAACTGTGTTAATATAATGCTGCAGTCGTTAATCAGTTTTGACCTAGCGTCGTTTAAGTCTTGAATTTGTAGTACCTGTAAGTGTGCTCCTAGAGTAGGGTGTACACCGTGTATAAATGTCCTTACGAGTGTCGCGTCAAGTTGTAGTATCAGCTGGTCTAGTAGAGAGCCAGTGACCTTATCTAGTTTGTATCTCGTTACCACGCTAGTTCGTTTTTCATCTAGTCTGTTAAGGAATTCTATCGGGTGTTCTCGTGGGTAAGCTCTCATGACAGATAGCTCTGCTATGAGGTCTGGAATTGTCCTATTGTCAGCAAAATTTTTCCTAAGAGATTCTAGTAAGTCCGTTATTGTTGCACAATTATTATTGTAGGCAACAGCTTCGGCAGGACCATCTAAATGGCACATAGCTGCTTTAAAAAGTAACCAATGGTTATTTTCCTTTTCTTTATTATTTATTTTACAATAAGAATTAAATAATTCTTCGCATGTGGCTATGAATTGTGGCAATTTATAACTAGTTCCATCATATCTAGGGATGTATTTTAAAATATCCATGGGGAGGGGGTTGGATATCATTTGGATTTCGCTTAAGGCTTGGTTCAAAATTTCATTTTGGATTTGGGGCATTTCTTGGTTGGTTGACATATTTGGGTTTAATTTAGAGGGCTTAATTATAATGCTATTTTTATGAGCTATACAGAGGCTACTTACACTGTAGTGATGTTCCTCCGGGTCTTCCTCCAGGTGACAAGACGAATCTGATGATGATGTAGAAGTGCTGCGTTTTCTGCTCCTTCAGATTTCTTCTTGCTGCTGCTCCAGGCTGTCGTCTGCTTGACTGCAATTGGGGGGAACTCGGGAAATAGATCACAAGTAAAAAGTGCAAGGCTTCGCTATACTTGGGTAATAAGCAGTTAAGGATTGAGATCCAAAGTTTTCAAATACGTGGGAAATAGATCACACTTAAAATGAATACTTCTGCTAAGTCCCTATATTCGAGCGCCAGTTAAGTTTAAAGTACGCGTGTAAGCCTTTTTAAAAAGCACTTTTATTAATTAAAACAATTACAACTTTGAAAATGAACAGAGTGACAGTCTAGAGCTACTGGGGAAATGACAAGAAGAGGAAAAATGGTAGGGGTTATAAGGAGAATAAATGCTGATGCTTGAGGTGTCAGCAGAGCGGATGTTCCCAAGACGTAACTATAGACACCATAACTGCATTTTGTTTCTTTCGTGTATGTTTGTTTGTTTGTTTGTTTGTTTGTTACCTTTTCACGCATAAACGGCTGAACCGAATTTTATGAAACTTGGTATGTATATTACTACTAGCCCAACTTAGACTTTAGGCTATACTAATATTCTCTGAGACGAACAGGAGTGGGGGTTATAAGGGAGGCCTGAAATTAAAAATAGCGATATTTCGTTTCCTATTGTTTTTTCGGCAAATATGCACATAACAAATGTTGTTTATTTTGTTATTTAGAGTAACTTTTGTTATATACATTTTTTTCGTATAGTGAATTATAAACGAGATATAGACTAAAACCTATAGCGGAAGTGAACAATTTTATTTGGCACAAAAGACTCAACCGAACTAAATAAAACTTGGTATGAGTATTAGCAATAGCGCCTTCATTATAATAAGCCATACCAACATTTCTAGGGACGGGCAGAAGTGGGGGTTACGAGGGAGGCCTGAAATTAAAAATGGTGATATTTTGTTTCCTATTGGTTTTTCGGCAAAAATGCACATACCAAAAGCTGTTTATTTTGTTATTTAGATCAATTTTTGTCATATACACTTTTGCCGTATACCGACGTATAAATGCGTTATACGCTAAAAATGGTAGCGGAAGTGAACAATTTTATTTGGCACAAAAGACTCAACCGAACTAAATAGAACTCTGTATGTGTACTCGTATTTGCACTAACGCTTTCATTATAATAAGCCATACCAACATTTCTAGGAACGGGCAGAAGTCAACTATTTTATTGGACACCAACGGTTGAACCGATTCCAACAAAACTCAGAATATATAAATTAGCATTAATTCTTAAATGGTAATAACCTATATTAAAATGTTTATGTTATAACGGGAGTGGGGCTTATAAGGGAGGCCTGAAATAAAAATTCGCGATATTTCATTTTCTATTCCAAACCAACCACGGGTACTAACCCGAAACACTGAATCGGGGAAATGTGAAAATATTGTGCAAAGTAAAGTCTTGCCGAAAAAATACCATCATCATTCCGGCTCAAATGAATTCCCGGGCGAAGCCGGGTACCTTAGCTAGTATATATATATATATATATATATATATAATTGTAACCTCTGTCTGTACATTGATTTTTTTCGCGAAATTTCACGATAACGTTTCGTTTCACATGTCATAGACACCATAACTACATTTTGTTTCTTTCGTGTCTGTTTGTTTGTTTGTTACCTGTTCACGCATAGACAGCTGAACCGACTTTTATCAAACTTGGTATGCATATTATTACTCACCCAACTTAGACTTTAGGCTATATTAATATTCTCTAAGACGAACAGGAGTGGGGGTTATAAGGGAGGCCTGAAATTAAAAATAGCGATATTTCGTTTCCTATTGATTTTTCAGCAAATATGCACATAACAAAAGTTGTTTATTTTGTTATTTAGAGTAACTTTTTTTATATAATTTTTTGTCGTATACCTAAGTATAAATGAGTTATACGCTATAAACTATAGCGGGAGTCCACAATTTTTTTTGGCACAAAAAACTCAACCGAACTAAATCAAACTAGGTATGTAAATTAGCAATAACATCTTCCTTATAATAAGCCATACTAACATTTCTAGGGACGGGCAGGAGTGGGGGTTATAAGGGAGGCCTGAAATTAAAAATAGCGATATTTCGTTTCCTATTGCATTTTCGGCAATTATGCACATAACAAAAGTTGTTTATTTTGTTATTTAGAGTAACATTTTTATATAATTTTTTGTCGTATACCTAAGTATAAATGAGTTATACGCTATAAACTATAGCGGGAGTCCACAATTTTTTTTGGCACAAAAAACTCAACCGAACTAAATCAAACTAGGTATGTAAATTAGCAATAACATCTTCCTTATAATAAGCCATACTAACATTTCTAGGGACGGGCAGGAGTGGGGGTTATAAGGGAGGCCTGAAATTAAAAATAGCGATATTTCTTTTCCTATTGCATTTTCGGCAATTATGCACATAACAAAAGTTGTTAATTTTGTTATTTAGAGTAACTTTTTTTATATAATTTTTTGTCGTATACCTAAGTATAAATGAGTTATACGTTAAAAACTACTGTGGAAGTCAACAATTTTATTTGGCACAAAAAACTCAACCGAACTAAACCAAACTAGGTACGTGAATTAGCACTAACGTCTTCCTTATAATAAGCCATAATAACATTTCTAGGGACGGGCAGAAGTGGGGGTTATAAGGGAGGCCTGAAATTAAAAATAGCGATATTTCGTTTCCTATTGCATTTTCGGCAATTATGCACATAACAGAAGTTGTTAATTTTGTTATTTGGAGTAACTTTTTTTATATAATTATTTGTCGTATACCTAAGTATAAATGAGTTATACGTTAAAAACTACTGTGGAAGTCAACAATTTTATTTGGCACAAAAAACTCAACCGAACTAAACCAAACTAGGTACGTGAATTAGCACTAACGTCTTCCTTATAATAAGCCATACTAACATTTCTAGGGACGGGCAGGAGTGTGGGTTATAAGGGAGGCCTGAAATTAAAAATAGTGATATTTCGTTTCCTATTGGGTGTTCGGCAAATATGTACATAACAAAAGTTGTTTATTTTGTTATTTAGAGTAAGTTGCACAACAATTCTTTTCAATATGAACACCCAGGTACATCACCTGGAAAAATTAATTCAAATCTATGTTAATATTTTGTCCTTAATAATTCAAATCTATGCATAATGCACAGGAAACGGGAAATATGACAATATATAGGACAGTGAAGTCTTACATAAAAAATTAATTTTATTATTAAAAAATCCACAGCAACGACGCGTATAAACCCTAAACAATGGGACGGGTAAATGTCAAAATATTGTGCAAAATAAAGCCTTGCCAAAAAAATACCATCACCATTCAGCCTCAAATGAATTCCCGAGCGATGCCGGGTATCTGAGCTAGTTCTATATATGTCGATACAGTCTCTCAGCATATTAAGAATACAGCTTTATCTTTGAGGAAAGTGAACAATTTATCAAATTACCACATTTCTTGTAATTCCTGCGCTCATTCGCAAACCTCCGTTTTTTTCATTTGCTTTTCCGATATGATATTATGGAATAAAAATTTGATAGTTAAAACAATTGGTAGGAAAAATTAATTTTGAATAAAAAAATACTACCTTTTTGACATTAATATTGCACTCGTGCCTTTCAAGAAGTGAGTAACTCGTCACAAAAAAAATTGTTTCGGTTTAGTATGTACTACCATTAAATTATAATTAATCGATTCACAATATATTGATGGGAGAAAATCGATAAAATAAATTCAATTTTAGAAATGCTTGGTGGGCCGCATGAGTATGTTGAATGGGCCGCGTGTTGCTCATCCCTGTTCTAGACCATTCTAAAGGCCGGTCCAGACGCTCCGTTTTGCACAACGTGTTGTCTGCTCAGTTCAAAACGTTGCAGATAAAACGTTGCGTGTGGACTGGAAAACTGTGCAGTTTTGAACCCATTTCGAAGACGGTACAGTTTTAGTAAAACTGAGCCAGAGAGCATAGATTTCCTTGAACTGCGCAGACAAGTCGGCGTGTGTGGACGGTAGCACCGTTTTCCGATTCATTTTGATACTCAGTTTCAATTCGTCAGGCGACAATGGCTGACCTTCGGCAATGTTCTAGGGAGTTTTTAACAGATTTTATTGCTCTGTATGAAAGTTTCCCGTGCATTTGGCGTGTTAAATCAAAAGAATAC
Organism: Riptortus pedestris; assembly: GCA_019009955.1. Classification (NCBI taxonomy): domain Eukaryota; kingdom Metazoa; phylum Arthropoda; class Insecta; order Hemiptera; family Alydidae; genus Riptortus; species Riptortus pedestris. The sequence goes on along the minus strand of CM032233.1, from coordinate 130,757,699 downwards.
AGTGACAGGGATAAGAAGGGGGAGGCTTATGAAAGCTTAGCAAATGAATTTGAAGAAATTGATGCAACGGCCATCATTTTCATAGCTTCATCACGGCAATAATTGCCTTTCATGTGCTGATATTACTGTTCTCATACAAGTATTTTCTTTGTTGATATGCGGTGTCACTAATTCCAATAAATAAGTATATGTGTCAACGTCCATTCGCAAGTAGTTCCGCCAATCAGTAGGTTCATCACGTAATTCACGCAATAATTTGATATGGGGAAAAGTGCTTCCTTTTTAGAAGTCACTTCCGCGGCCACTTTGAACGCCGGGTACTTCTGAGATGTTGCAATCTTTTTTTTTTTTTTAAAGGCACATCGCGAAAATCGACCAGAGTAGTACCTCCTCCATGACGATCTCACACAAAACTGAGCAAAATATACAGATATGTCTGTGCCGTTTGGACGCTCTACAAATTGCAACATTTTCATTCCGTCTTAAGACTGCGCAGACAAAACGTTGTACAAAACGGAGCGTCTGGACCGGCCTTAAGAACAAAGGGATCACAATCCTAAATCTAGCCTACCCCACGTTTATACTTGTGAGTCAACTATCCTAAGGTACAACATAGGCTCATAAGAATTCAAAATTTCAACTTGGAGGGGAGGGGATTTACTTTTACATGAGTAGAAAAGGGGCTTTAATGAAGTCTGATAACAAGAAGGTACTAATTAATATTTGAATTACGAAATAATGAATAGACTAACAATTGTAAAGCATCAATAATTTAACAATATAACATTTTAAGATCCGACTCATAATAACTAAGATATTTTGATTTTCGATACCCCACCCCCTCTAAATCCCCACACTTACAAGTCCCAATTCAGAACGTTTTTTTTTTTATTTATTTTTTTTATTATATAAACAAATATAATCTTTAGTGTTGACTGGAACGGTTAAATATCGAGTATGGTATAGATCAAATAATCATTTTCAAAACAAAAGCATAAAATCTTAATTGATAACGTCATCACACAACGATTTTGTATGTTTCTCGCATAAAAATATTTTGCATTTAAGCTTAGATTAAAGTGGTTCAGGAATTTAGAGATTCTTGGTAATATGACATGAGCAGGAGTGAAGGTTTACTGAAGACTGAAACTGTCCTTAGCCGCCAAATCAATTAGGCGCTACCGAATGTAATTTAATGTTTTTTTATTATTTTGGTCTCTTAAGTATTCTTTGTTGTGCTTTACAGATTAGTTTTTTGTCTAGAATAATGCCAATATATTTAGAGTGTAGTTTTGAGATGTTGTTCTTGATCGATCCCTTTAAATTAATTTTCAAATGCAGAGCGTTCCTTGTTCTTTCAAATACTGTGTAACTTGATTTATTTGTGTTAAATCGTAGTTTGTTACTGTGGGCGCAATGTTCATTCATGTATAGTATTGTGTTGTTGATTGTCTGGGGCTGTTCGGCTGTTTTGATTAATATTATAAGACGAGCATATTTGTGTATGTTTCATGTTTATTAATTGCAAACTTTGATATAATATTAGGTTTCAAAGTATAGGGGAGCAGCTTGAACCTTGTGGCGCTCTAATATTTTGATTCTTAAGAGTTGTTATATAATGAATGAACATATAAATGTGAGGAAATCTGATCGTGCAAGTTTATATACATTTACGCACTATCAAATGCATCCTTAATGTCCAATGAGAGCTTAAAAACGTGTTATTTACTTATTATTTATGAATATTTTTCAAATATATTTCCCGCTGTTGGAATTAGACTTATAGGCCTTACATCAGTGATATCAGTTTTCACTTTATCAGGCTTGATTTTCGTACAAAACTTAATTTTGAGATCTTCCATTTTGGAAGATAACGGAGATCTTCCGTGGAAACTAACCTGAATCAAAATATCTTTTATATTTATTTTCAATCAATTTAAACAGTACATGATACATCTTCTTAAATATTTCTGCTGACACTCCATCGATTTTCAAATTATTTTGTGAGTTTATACATTTCTTTTAATTTCGTGTTTAGTTAGAGGCAAGTCATTGTCGATTAATTTAGTACGCTGTTCCTTACTGTTTGGTGATAAGTATTATTTGTTGTGTTGTTACCTGTCCCAATACGTTTGTACAATAAATAAGAAAGCGCTTCTTTTATTGATTTAGTGAATGTACTTTTCTTTTGTCGTAATTTCCGCTGACATGTCTTATCTTGTGCACTTTGGAAGTTCGTCCTAGATTTTAGCTGATTTACCTTAAGGTAAATCAGCTATTGAGGTCGTACTCATGACGCGGTTTTCGGAAAAATGTCTTCAAATGTCCATCGATCCTACCCAAGAGATGACGAAAATGAGGTCCGTTCAAAATTTTATATATATATATATATATATAATTGTGTGTGTGTGTGTGTGTGTGTGTGTGTGTGTGTGTGTGTGTGTGTTAACGCTCTGGTCATAATTTTTGTTTGATCGTTAGCAAAATTGATATTTAAATGTTTTTTTTTAAATGTTTATTCGTTTATTTGCAACAACATATATACATATTACAAGCAAATGATGTGAATGATATAAAAATTGGCTTGATTATTCACTTGAGGTGGGAAATTGCCCATTGACAATACCCACATTGGAGGGAACATTGGCTTGTACTACATGGAGTTATTCTGAGCACTACACAAGGAGATCTCTTGGCCACTTACGCTTCAGTCGTCGTCTTGGGATTTCTGGAATGTGGGTAGCTGAAAGTGATTCGACTAGAGGATTAGGATGTGCGGGAAGGAGAGAGTGGAATTTCTGATATCGGGATTTTTCGAGGGCATGGACAAAAGGAATGTTGAGGTCGTTATGGAGAGTTAAATTGGATACGTAAAATGGGGAATCTGTAATTTTGCGGAGTATTCTGGATTGGAGGGTTTGGATTTTGTAGGAATTTGAAGGTTTAGTGGAACCCTAAACTTCAAGTCCGTATGTCCATATTGGTCTGAGTACTGTCGTATAAATGTTGCGTAGTGATAGTTTAGATTTGTTGTCAATTAGACTTAGTAGAACTCTGTACCTGTTCACTTCTTGTCGTTTTATTGTGATGTGAGGTTTCCAAGCTAGTCGCTTGTCTAATGTGAGTCCTAGATACCTAAGTTGTGATTTTTGGGGAATTAGTGCGCTATTGAGTGTAACTGGAGGGCAAATGGACCGTCGGAGGGTAAATGTTACATGGTTTGATTTGCTGTTGTTGACCTTGATCCTCCATTGAGTCAGCCATGATTCTAGCAGAGCTAGGTGCTCCTGTAAAGATGCGGATGCCATATTTGGGTCTGAGTTGGACGTCAAGATTGCTGTATCATCCGCATACGTGAGAAGGGAAGTTTCGGGATGTGATGGGATGTCGGCAGTATAGGTAAGGAATAAGAAAGGACTTAGGATACCCCCCTGTGGTACACCTGCCAGCTGGGGGAATAAGGATGAGACTGAGGAACCAAATGAAACTTGGAAATGTCTGCCAGAAAGATATGATTTGAGGATGAGGTAGTATGTGAATGGGAGTGTACAACACCTTATCAAAAGCTTGGGAAATGTCAAGGAAGACTCCAGTGCAGTACTTCTTGTTTTCAAATGAGGAGGCGATAAAATCAACTATTCTGTGGCATTGCTGGACTGTGGAATGGGAATGACGGAAACCAAATTGATGGGGAGGAAGTAAGGGGTCGAGGAGGGAATACAGGCGTTTAAGGATGAGTTTTTCAAGGATCTTTCCCATTATGGGAAGAAGAGCGATGGGACGATACGAAGAAGGGAGTTGTGTCGGTTTTTTAGGTTTAGGGGTCATATGGATGACGGAAAATTTCCAGAGTAGAGGGAAATAGGTTGTTCTGAGGACAGCATTATAGATGTAAGTGAAAAAAAGGACAGCTTTTTTCGGGAGATTTTTGAGGATGCGAGAGGTAATTAGGTCATAACCTGGTGCCTTGTTGGGAGGGAGTTTTTTAATGATATAAATAACTTCAGAGGGATTGAATGCAGGAGGAGGAATCGATAAGGGAAGAGGTATGTCCAGTTGATTGGCGACAAAGGAAGAATGGCGGGGGTCTTGGATATCGTCGTCAGGAGTAAACACCTTGGCCAAGTGATGACCAAATGTTGTTGCTACATCGTAATCAGACCTAGCCCAGGTGCCGTCCTCACGACGTATGGGAAGACGGGAGGATTTATAGGAGAGAAGGCGTTTGGTGGCTGTCCATAAGGAGTTGTCTGAAGTGTTAAGGTTCTTGGTGTATGAATGAAAACAATCATTGTAGTACTGTGTTAATTCTGTTTTGAGTTTTCTGGTTAGTTGGTTCAGCTTTGTCTTGTCAGAAGGATACCGAGTGTTTTGCCATATTCGTCGAGCTCGTCTTTTTTCTTGGAGTAGAGTTCTTAAATGTGGTGGAAGGTATGTCTCTTTTGGTATTACGTTTGTCCGTGGTTTTGTTTGAGTCGAGTAATGAAGGGATTTTTGAATTGTAACTGTTATGTGTTGTACTGCATCGTCTATCTCTGTTTCCGTTTTTAAAGAAATATTTAGGTCAAGATTCTTGTCAATGTACGTTTGAAAGGATTCCTAATCAACTGGTCCAGGTGTGAGGGATGGTTTGTCGGGAAATCGGAATAACTGGGAATTTGAGTTGAAAAGAAGAAGGACAGGACTATGATCGGATGAAAGGTCATCTAGTGTGAGCGCTGATGAAGGGATCCGGGAAAGGCCTGAGGTAATGAAATAGTCTAATATATCAGGGAGTTTAGAACGGGAAGTGGGCCAGTAGGTGCAAGAAGAGGGAGTAAGGACGTTAGAGGGAATGGTCGAGAGGGCCTGGCGGAGAGCATGTCCTCGTGTGTTCGATGTTGACCCCATTGACAGTGTTTAGCATTGTAGTCTCCTCCAGAGATGAATCGAGGACCCAAGTATCTGAAATAGTCTTCAAACAATTGTGCCGATACGGATTTGTTAGGAGGACAGTATACTGCCGACACAGTGATAGGAAGTTGGGATGCAGATTGGAGGCTTATGGTAGTGCTTTGGAAAGGGTTAGAAGGGAACTGATTAGGAAACAGGTAATGAATGAGATTGGCCCTGACAAGCACAGCTGTACCTCCATGAGCTGTTCCATCCGGATGATCAGTCCTGTAAGTTTTGAATCCGTCAATGTGAAATGTGTGTCGGCTCGTAAGATGTGTTTCAGTCAGAAGTGCAATGTCTATGTTTTTGTCTTGAAGAAGTGTTGTCAGTTCGTCTTTATGATTGCACAGTCCATTGGAGTTCCAAAGGAGGAAGGAGAGAGGTGGAAGATATGAGGAGGGACTAGTAACAGACGCGTAAGTGGCTCTAACTCCTGGTTGAGAGGGCGTTACTGGCTGGTGAGTTATTGGTTGGATTTGATCTTGTTGAGGTTGGCGATGTTTTGAGTCCTGTGTAGGCTGGCGTTGTGGCTGCAGCGTAGCCTGACGTAGTGGCTGCTGCGATGGCTGGTGTTTAGGTTGCTGTGATGGCTGTTGTTGTGACTGCTGTGAAGGTTGGTGCTGAGATGACCTGGGCTGAGTTGTAATATGAGATGAGTCAGTGACGGGGGGTTGTAGTCAGGTTGTTGCTGTGGTGGCTCTAGGCTCTTGTTCTGAACAATGGATTGTCGGCGCTGTTTAAGTTCTTTGTAGACCGTGCATCCACGGTAATTGGCAGGGTGATCAGTTCCACAATGAATACATTTAGCTGGCTCGTCTCGGTTTTTTTTTGTACAATTGGTGGTAAGGTGTGGGCCAGCGCATTTAACGCAAACTGGACTGAGCTCGCAGAAGTTCTTGGAATGATTATAGCCTTGATAACGGTGCCACTTTATCAATTCCTTTCGTTTCTGTGGCTCTTCTATGAATACGCTTGCATATAGTAGTTTTGTGAGGGAGAATATGTCGCTATTATTGAGGGCAGGTTGCAAGTCAATGAAATATAGTGGTAGTGGGGTTCTTGTTCTGGGGTGTCTAACGTTACAGACTGACTTGACTTCGAATCCGAGTTCCTCTAAAGCCATTTTGATTTCTTCTTCCGGCGTTGATGGATGAAGATGGTGGATTACCACTCGGAAGGCCTTTTCATCTTTTAATTGGTACGTATAGAATTGAAGGGTTGAGGTCCTTAGATAAGTAATTATTTTTCTATATGCTTCAGATGTGACAGGCTTGATTGTGGTATTATTGATGTGTGCACGACATGTGAACTGAGTTTCGCCCACTATGGAGCTGAGGTGTTTACAGAATTCTAAGTAGTTGGGGATATTTTTAACGTGTATTGGAGGAGGATGATTTGATGGGTCTTTAGTTTCTTCCATTTCCTGGTCTGAGGGTGCATCACTAGGGGCAATGACGTCAAATTTGTTTTTTGAAATGATGTTTGTTGTTTGGCTTACGTGCTTTTTTGGAAATGGCTGCCAAAATGTAGCACAAGATGAAGTGCTGGAGGCTATGGACTGATAAGATGGGCTTCTTTGAAGAGCAGTTTTTTCTTTTCCGGTGAGTCATTGGCGGTCGAATTTTTTTGAGAATTATTCCCCGCGGAGCGGGGTCATTTCTCAGTTCCATTTTTCTTCTTGGGCATAAAAAAAACTAGATTGAGGCGCGGATGCGAACCTTGGTACCGTGATTACTAGGCGACTGCTCTATTGCCTCAGCTATGGAGGCTATTGATAAGAGCTGCTTTATGCGGGGTTGTCTATCTCCTAATAGCAAGGAGCAGAGAAAGAGTGGCCCTAGGAGCAGGACAATACTCGATAGCCCCCCACCTCTCCCCAAGGCAGAGGCAAGGGCTTAGATATCTGAGAAAAACGCGTTAAAAACTCACAGTTTTCTGGATTGTGGCTCCATAGAATTTCCTCAAAATGCACATACACACCGTTTGTTGTTATGATCAACACTCTGACAAATTTGAAGGCTTGAAACGGCCTTAAACTAAGTCAACAAAAGGATTTACACAGAGCTGAAATAATAGAACTGTCTCCTGCAATGGCTGCTACGCGACCTCATATTTAAATGTTTTATGTAAAAAGACTGATCAAGTTTGTTAAAGGCTGAAATCGGACCAGTGGGAGGGGGGGGGGGTTGAGCGGGGATTTTCGAAAATTCGAAATATCTCCGTTACTATACGTCGGATTAAAAATTATATAGAACCAATCTTATTGAAAATTAAACATACTATAAATATTGTTATAATATACACTCAACCTCAAAAAAAAACCGGACACTTCATTTTTGTCGTATTAAAAGCTAATTTTCAGCAATTTTCTTTATGTGCGGATTCTAGTTATTACAGAGAATTTAAGAGTCTAAGAGTCCATTGAACTAATCCCTTCAGGATTAGTAAACAACTAGACAAAACTCAGATTAGATTTATTTGTCCTGAAGTTGATCTATTCTAAACTGTAAGTAGTTTTTCCCACATTTAAACATCTTTAAGCATTTTCTTTAATTAATGTTTTATTTTTATTTCGGTCCAGAATAATGGGTCTTTCAAATTTAGATGGAAGGCCGGAGCTTACGTTACATTGCCGAAACGCTTGGGGTAGCGAAGTCTACCATTCACTGTAATAAAAATGAAGAATAATTTTTTTTTTAAATGTGTTAATTTATCTTTTTATTTTTTTTTATTTTGTATTTTTGTGTAAATAATCAATAAAAATTATTCACTTTTGGTAGATTTTGTTTAAATAACTTATAGATTAACCAATTATTTTAATTAAAAAGATTAATATACATATATATTAAGTATTTAACAAAATTATAAGACTAAATCTAAGTGTCCGGTTTTTTTTGCGGTTGAGTATATTTAATCTCTATCTTGAATATTACCTGAGATATATGCATTTTTCAGTTTTCAGCTTTCTGCAAACCCCCACTTCTACTCATGTTACATGAACAATAGTCTGTAATATAATAAACCACATTATTCGAAACTTAAATACCAAATATTTTTTTTCAATAGACCTTTGTTTTGCGAGATAAATACAAATATGTTATGGTGACCCCCCCCCCTTCCTGAGTTCTTGGACGACCAAAATTTGATTGATTGGGATAAAAATTATTCTGATCCATTATAAATTATAGTACTAGATGTAGTAAATAGTTTTTAATTAAACTAATACGTTATATTCTGATATATTTAAGTAATTGTTTTTCTTTCCTTTGTGAAGTTGGCACACCTATTTGTTTACGTTTCAGATGCTTCCCGGCTGGAGGTTTCTTATTATCGTTTGTATTTATTCACTTGATGTTGACGGTAGTATTGAATTACCAATATGTAGATTTTTTAATTGTTAAACATCACGAGGGAAATCTGCTTAGTTTACGCAGCCCCTGCGTGACGGACTTTTTTGGTTTCATTTCTTAGTTAAGTTCTTCGTTCCAGCGGGGTATCAATTTTGTCTTTGTTGAGGAAGTAGTCGTATTTTGTAGTGTTCGTTTACATATTGTGTTCAATCTTTTTCTTTAAATCTATTGTATGGCCTATGCCTTGGTTGTTTATGTAGCCTGTAAGACAGAAGTTATCATCTAAACAGGTATAGTTGAAGCTCTTCCGAATTTCATCACTTAAACTACTCTCAACTCTTCTCCCGTAAGCGTTTTAGCAGATTTCCCTTATGGGGAATCAGCTATTGAGGTTGTACTCATGACGCGATTATCCAAATTTTTCTTCAAATGTCCATCGATCCCACCCAGTATATGACGAAAACGAGGTCCGTTCAAAATTATATATATAACGATAACAATCAAACAAACATTAAGATCACAATAATTAAGAAGACTGTCAACAGTTTTATATATATACATATATATATATGTATATATATATATATATATATATATATAAAGTATGTGGATGATGAATACGTTCCACTTTTTAAAAAGATTTATTTCCTTTTAAATTACAACTGTACTTATACTAAGTTACAATGTTGCGGAACGGAGCCTGGAGCAAGACTAACTTCCACTCTGTAAACAATTTCCCACAGTGAGGAAAGAAGGAGTGGGAGGAGCAGAGCTGGCTTGCCAGCTTGCAACTACATTAACAGTTATTACCATATAACTCCTTCCCCATTAGAATATTTCTTGAAAAAGAAATATGATATACAATATTAATAAAATATAATTAGAGAATATAATATATAGTATAATTATAATATATAACATAAAACACATAGGTAAAGACATCCTTAAAGAAATCCATCAAATGCAGTAATAAGTTGTAAAAATTATTCAAGTCTTATAATAAATGTTTTCAAAAATTATCAAGGAATGAGATTCCTCGAGTGATTTGAGGATTGCTACAATGAGCTGTATTATCACTAGATAGAATATTATGTTTAAATTATAATATTTTCTTAAAATTAAGGATAATTACAATTAATAATATAAATAGTAGTACATATAATAAAAATGTCTATATACTGGGCGTGATGTAGCTATGTGCGTTATTGGATAGCGGTAGATTGTGATTTGAACTCATATCTTTTAAAGACAATTTTCTGAGTTCCAAAATGTGATGTTTCTCAAAAGTTAGTTCGTCATTGAATTTAAAATTGTTTATGATGTGGGGTCGTCCTGTAGTCTCGCTGGAACTGGAAAGCAATATGTTGTTGTAAAATATTTCTTATATATCTTGAGTATCTATAAAATATATCCCTTTCAGAGTGTCAAATCAAGATTCAAGACGAGTCAACGGCGATTTCCTGCCGTTGACTCGTCTTGAATCTTGATTTGATCCGCAGTCTGAAAAATAGCAATGTATTTATTTGTATCCAGAACATGTTCAACATTATTCCTTGGGATTTCCAGTTTAGTATAACTGCAATTGAATGTTTCCGTACGCAAAATTAGGTTTTCTTCACATGGTGAATTTCGGAGATTTATATAATTTGGGTGGCAAAAGAGTACTTTGCTTCTTTTCCAAACTTGGCGTAAACTAATTACATTATTATCTGATTTTAAATAATAATTACTGCTAGTTACAACTGTATTATAAGCATTAGCTCTATAAAATTGTGTAGAATATAATGAGAATAAATTATAATTAAGGCCATCTGTTATAGGCATTTTTAAAAAATATATGATTTCTTTACTTCCTACTGCACAAGATACTGACATTGAAGTTTCAAAATCATTTATATTATCAAAATCTACTGGAAATGTTAGCTTATTGACGTAGGCTTTCGAGACTTTAACAATTTCATTATATAGTGAATAAGTTGATATAATACTAGGATGAAGGGAGTTTAATTTACAAAATGATAAAGAGTTTTCAATATCTTGAAATATGTCCAAAATTATTTAAAAATATATTCCATTTGCATGAGTGTGTCATTGATTCTACTCACAATTGATGTGCTACTGAGAGTTTTACTGATTTCTAAAAGTTTTTCATGTAACTTCAATGTATTGTACTGAATGACTTCGACTGTTTGATTAAAATTGTCCAGAAGTGCCTGGCTTATAGAGTACTGTTTAGCAATTTGCTGTTGTTAATTCGACTCGGTATGTTCTAAAGTATTCAGTAATTTGTTTATGTGTTCTCCGTCACTTGAGTCTAGGTTACCAGTAATAAACTTTACTACGTTTCCTAATCCATTGATCAATCCACGTTTAATTCTAGTATTTTTATTATGAGCTAAGATATTTTTCAATTTATAATTTATATTTTCTAGAGTAAAATTAACGATTTTGCAATATTCCTTTAGTGAGTCGGTGCTACTGCGATTCGTTCCTAGTTTCCCAATATTTATTAATATAAATCCCATAAAGATGTAAATTCTTGTTTGAGAGGGTTTATTTTGTAGTAATGAATAAAAGTATGTTCAGTCGCCAGTAGCTTTGCCAGGGCCTAATTCCATACTCAATAGTCCTGGATTTGCATTAATATTTTATATGTATTGTCCATATCTTAATGGTAGAACAATAAACCTAAAAATATAATTCAATAATAGAAACATATATAAAAAAATATTATTGTTAATTATTGTTATTAGGAGAATAGCAACTCATATTCATTGAATGTTTCCTAAAATGTGTAATACATAATAGAATATATAATTATTTATTCAAATATAAATTGTCTTAATAAACATTTATACAAGATTTTCTCATATCCACTGACAATCTTTGCTAAGTATATATAATTATTTATTCAAATATGAATTGTCTTAATAGAAATTTATACAAGCCTAGCTCAGATACCCGGCTTCGCCCGGGAATTGATTTGAGTTTGAATGGTAATGGTATTTTTTTGGCAAGGCTTTGCTTTGCACAATATTTTGACATTTACCCGTCCCAGTGTTTAGGGTTAATACCCGATGTTGGCATTTGTTAATAATAAAATTCATTTTTTATGTAAGACTTCACTGTCCTCCATATTATCATATTTCCCGTCTCCTGTGCATAGATTTGAATTATTAAGGACAAAATATTAACATAGATTTCAATTAATTTTTCCAGGTGAGGTACCTGGGAGTTCATGATGGAAAGAATTGTTAAGCATATCACTATTTCTACCCAAATTACTTGCTTCATATATTGTTTCCAAAACAAGTATAAAACAAAAGTTACTCTAAATAACAAAGTAAACAAATTTTGTTATGTGCACCTTTGTCGAAAAACTAATAGACAATGAAATATCGCGAATTTTTATTTCAGGCCTCCCTTATAACCCCCACTCCCGTTCTAATCTAAAAATTTTAATATAGTTTATAATCATGGAAGAATTAATGCTAATTGACATAGCGAGTTTTTTTAAGTTTGGTTTAATCGTTAGCGCCCAATGAAATAGTTGACTCTCGCTTTAGTTTATAGTGTATATCTCGTTTATACTTTGTTAAAAGACAAAAATGAATATCCCAAAAGTTACTCTAAATAACAAAATAAACAACTTTTATCATGTTCATATTTGCCGAAAAAAGAATAGAAAACGAAATAAAGCTATTTTTAAATTCAGGCCTCCCTTACAACCCCCACTCCTGCCCGTCCCTAAAAATGTTGGTATGGCTTGTTATAATGAGAGCGTTAGTGCTAATACATATACCGAGTTTTATTTATTTCTGTTGGGTCTTTTGTCCACATAAAATTGTTCACTTCCGCTATAGGTTTTAGCGTATATCTCGTTTATAATTCGGTGTACAAAAAAATTTATATAACAAAAGTTACTTTAAATAACAAAATAAACAACTTTTGTTATGTTCATATTTGCCGAAAAACCAATAGGAAACGAAATATCGCTATTTTTAATTTCAGGCTTCCCTTATAACCCCCACTCCTGTTCGTCTCAGAGGATATTAATATAGCCTAAAGTCTAAGTTGGGTTAGTAGTAATATACATACCAAGTTTCATAAAATTCGGTTCAGCCGTTTTTGCGTGAAAAGGTAACAAACAAACAAACAAACAAATAAACAAACAAACAAACAGACACCAAAGAAACAAAATGCAGTTATGGTGTCTATGACATGTGAAACGAAAAGTTATCGTGAAATTTCGCGAAAAAAATCAATGTACAGACAGAGGTTACAATTTTATAAGTATATATATAGATTATCTCATATCCATTGAGAATCTTGTCTACGTTAACTTCTCTGTTAAGTAAATTCTACTTTTAATCTTAGTTACTCATGTCCCTATAGGATTTTTAGATATTATTATTTACTTTTAATCTTATTTTACTAACTAGTTGGTACAGGTTTACATCATGTCCCAGGGGGATTTTAGTTATTATTATTTACTTTTTATCCCATGTTATTAGCTATTTGGTACAGTTTTATCTCATGTTCCAGGAGGAATTTAGATATGACTAGCTCAGATACCCGGCTTCGCCCGGGAATTCATTTGAGGCTGAATGGTGATGGTATTTTTTTAGCAAGGCTTTACTTTGCACAATATTTTTACATTTACCCGTCCCAGTGTTTAGGATTGATACTCGTCGTTGCCGTGGATTTGCTAATAATAGAATTATTTGTTCGATAAGGCTTCACTGTCTTCGATATTTTTATATTTCCCGTCTCTTATACATGTAAATATGGTGAATTTTTATTTCAGGCCTCCCTTATAACCCCCCTCCCGTTCAAACCTAAAAATTTTAATATAACTTATAATCATGGAAGAATTAATGCTAATTGACATAACGAGTTTTGTTATGTTCGGTTCAGCCGTTAGTGCCCAATAAAATTGTTGGCTCCCGCTAAAGTTTTAACGTATAACTCATTTATACTTAGGTATACGACAAAAGTGTATATAACAAAAGTTACTCCAAATAACAAAATAAACAACTTTTGTTATGTTTATATTTGCGGAAAAACCAATACGAAACGAAATATCGCAATTTTTAATTTCAGGCTTCCCTTATAACCCCCACTCCTGCCCGTCCATAGAAATGTTGGTATGGCTTATTATAATGAAGGCCTCACAGCTAATACACATACGGAGTTTTATTTACTTCGGTTGAGTCTTTTATGGCAAATAATATTGTTGACTCCCGCCATAATTTTTAGCGTATAACGCATTTAAACTTCGGTATACGACAAAAGTGTATATAACAAACGTTACTCTAAATAACAAAATAAACAACTTTTGTTATGTTCATATTTGCCGAAAAACCAATAGGAAACGAAATATCGCTATTTTTAATTTCAGGCTTCCCTTATAACCCCCACTCCTGTTCGTCTCAGAGGATATTAATATAGCCTAAAGTCTAAGTTGGGTTAGTAGTAATATACATACCAAGTTTCATAAAATTCGGTTCAGCCGTTTTTGCGTGAAAAGGTAACAATCAAACAAACAAACAAATAAACAAACATACACGAAAGAAACAAAATGCAGATATGGTGTCTATGACATGTGAAACGAAAAGTTATCGTGAAATTTCGCGAAAAAAATCAATGTACAGACAGAGGTTACAATTTTATATATATATATATATATATATATATATATATATATATATATATATATATATATATATATATACTAGCTCAGATACCCGGCTTCGCCTGGGAATTCATTTGAGGCTGAATGTTGATGGTATTTTTTTGGCAAGGCTTTACTTTCCATAATATTTTGACATTTCCCCGTCCCAGTGTTTAGGGTTAATACCCGTCGTTGTTTTTTTTTTTTAAAACTTTACTGTCCTCCAAATTGTCATATTTCCAGTCTCCTGTGCATTATACATATACTTCAGCTATTAAGGACAAAATATTAACATAGATTTGAATTAATTTTTCCCGGTGAGGTACCTGGTAGTTCATATTGGACAGAATTGTTGAGCATATCAATATTTCTAGGCAAATTACTATAGTTTTACTGTATATCTCGTTTATAATTCGGTATACGAAAAATGTGTATATAACAAAAGTTACTTTAAATAACAAAATAAACATCTTTTGTTATGTGCATATTTGCAGAAAAACCAATAGAAAACGAAATACCGCTATTTTTAAATTCAGGCCTTCCTTACAACCCCCACTACTGCCCGTCCCTAGAAATGTTGGTATGGCTTATTATAATGAATACATTAGTGCTAATACACATACCGAGTTTTATTTAGATCGGTTGGGTCTTTTGTCCCAAATAAAATTGTTCACTTCCGCTATATGTTTTAGCGTATATCTCGTTTATAATTCGGTCTACGAAAAAAGTTTATATAACAAAAGTTACTCTAAATAACAAAATAAACAACTCTTGTTGTGTTCATATTTGCCGAAAAACGAATAAAAATCGAAATACCGCTATTTTTAAATTCAGGCCTCCCTGACAACCCCCACTCCTGCCCGTTCCTAGAAATGTTGGTGTAGCTTGATATAATGAAAGCGTTAGTGCTAATACACATACCGAGTTTTATTTATTTCGGTTGGGTCTTTTGTCCCAAATAAAATGGTTCACTTCCGCTGTATGTTTTAGCGTATATCTCGTTTATAAATCGGTATATGAAAAAAAAGTATATAACAAAAGTTACTCTAAATAACAAAATAAACAACTTTTGTTATGTTCATATTTGACGAAAAACCAATAGGAAACGAAATACCGCTATTTTTAATTTCAGGCCTCCCTTATAACCCCCACTCCTGTTCATCTCAGAGAATTTTAATATAGCCTAAAGTCTAAGTTGGGTTAGTACTAATATACATACCAAATTTCATAAAATTCGGTTCAGCCGTTTATGCGTGAAAAGGTAACAAACAAACAAACAAATAAACAAACAAACAAACAAACAAACAAACAAACAAACAGACACCAAAGAAACAAAATGCAGTTATGGTGTCTATGACATGTAAAACGAAAAGTTATCGTGAAATTTCGCGAAAAAAATCAATGTACAGACAGAGGTTACAATTTTATATATATATAGATATATATATATATATATATATATATATATATATAAAATTGTAACCTCTGTCTGTACATTGATTTTTTTCGCGAAATTTCACGATAACTTTTCGTTTCACATGTCATAGACACCATAACTGCATTTTGTTTCTTTCGTGTCTGTTTGTTTGTTTGTTTGTTTATTTGTTTGTTTGTTTGTTACCTTTTCACGCATAAACGGCTGAACCGAATTTTATGAAACTTGGTATGTATATTACTACTAGCCCAACTTAGACTTTAGGCTATATTAATATTCTCTAGGACAAACAGGAGTGGGGGTTATAAGGGAGGCCTGAAATTAAAAATAGCGATATTTCGTTTCCTATTGCTTTTTCAGCAAATATGTACATAACAAAAGTTGTTTATTTTGTAATTTAGAGTAACTTTTGTTATATGCACTTTTGCCGTATACGGAAGTATAAATGAGTTATACGCTAAAAACTATAGCGGGAGTCCACAATTTTATTTGGCACAAAAGACTCAACCGAACTAAACCAAACTCGGTATGTGAATTAGCACTAAAGCCTTCCTTATAATAAGCCATACGAACATTTCTAGGGACGGGCAGGAGTGGGGGTTGTAAGGGAGGCCTGAAATTAATAATAGTGATATTTCGTTTCCTATTGCATTTTCGGCAAATATGCTCATAACAAAAGTTGTTTATTTTGTTATTTAGAGAAACTTTTTTTATATGCACTATCACCGAATACCGAAGTATAAAGGCGTTATACGCTAAAAAGTATAGCGGGAGTTAACAATTTTATTTGGCACCAAAGACTCAACCGAACTAAACCAAACTCGGTATGTGTATTAGCATTAACCCCTTCCTTTTAATAAGCCATACCAACATTTCTAGGGACGGGCAAGAGTGGGGGTTATAAGGGAGGCCTGGAATTAAAAATAGTGATTTCATCTGGGGGTTTCGGCAAATATGCACATAACAAAATTTGGTTATTTTGTTATTTAGAGAAATTTGCTCAACACTTCTTTTCAATATGAACTACCAGGTACCTCAAATGAAAAAAATGATTCAAATGAATGTCAATATTTTCTCCTTAATAATTCAAATCTATGCATAATGCACAGGAGACGGGAAATATGACAATATGCAGGACAGTGAAGTCTTACATAAAAAAATAATTTTATTATTAACAAATGCCAACAACAGGTGTTAACCCTAAACACTGGAACGGGTAAATGTCAAAATATTGTGCAAAGTAAAGCCTTGCCAAAAAAATACCATCACCATTCAGCCTCAAATGAATTCCCGGGCGAAGCCGGGTATCTGAGCTAGTATATATATATATATATATATATATAGATTAGTGTCGTAATAATTAGATGATTAGTCATTTGATGTGCTGGGTCTTGGCTGTGTTTCGCCAAATTTATATGTTTCAAGTCGAGGTCGTTTTATGTTTGATAAATGAATTTTTGTACGTGTATTGTAATGTTGTGGTCGAATTTGTGCTGTGTTTAAGTGTTTGTCAATGTCTGTAATTTCTTCAGGTTTTTATATGTTTTTAATTTTACTTTGTTTTTAACATACAATTTTTGTGGGACTTCAGGTAACGGTTCCCTATTCTTGTTGAATTTTTGAATTATCTTTTCCTTCTTAGTGGTGTTTTGTTCGTTAATTTCTTTGTACAAAACTTTCATTTTGTCTTTGTGCTTGTCTGTATAGTCGTTAATCATCCGTTCTTCGATATCAAAGTCAAATGGGTTGTCGTTTTCAAAATGGCATGTCAGTATGTACATTGGTTTGTGCTTAGTTACTGAGTGGATTGTGTAGTTGTAGGCAATGACAGCGTATCTGACTCTATGCTATATTGCTTGTATTCGTCCTGATTGTTAAATAGTTGTATATGTTCAACAAGTGTAGAATGAAATCGTTCAACTGGAGAGTTTGATTCGGGGTGTTGTGTCGATACAAAATGAGTTTTAATTTTGTGGAGCTTTAAAAGTTCTTTTACTACAGAGTTGTCGAATTCCAGTCCATTGTCCATAGTGGTGAGAAAAGAATAATATTAGTGTGTTGGCAATAGCAATGCCTTGTGCTGACTTTAGAGGGTAAGCTTGAGCATATCGAGAGAAAGAGTCAATGAGGGTCAAACATTTTGTTTAATCTAACGTGATAGTGTCCAAGTGTATGATTTAGAACGGTTTCGTTGGTGTTGGTGTGATGAGTTGGTGAGGTTTAAGAGGTCGCCTGACATACTTAGTCCGTTGGCAAATTTCACATTTGTTTATGTAAATCTGTATGGATTTTCTTTGATTAGGCTAACAATACAGTCTGCGAATTCGTTGGTTCGTTTCGTCCAGTCCTCTGTGGTTACATTTCCCAATATGTTACTGTTCTATAACTTCCAGTATGTCAGTTTGTGTGACGACGTCTATGAGTTTCTGCGTGTAACTCATGAAATTTATTTCACTATTCTTAAAGTATTTAGTCAGTGTTGAGCAAAATTTTTCGTATATGTCTGATTCAAAATATAGAGAGTATTATGTTCTGGGAGCAATATATTCTTTTATGAATTTGACAAAATCCAACTCAAAATTATTTTTTGAAAATTGGATAATAATCCGTTGTTTGTCTCCAAATAAGATAGTCATTACGGGGTCGGCGGGGCTGTGCTCGATTTTGGTTTTTCCCTACATTTACGGGACCATCGGCAAATGGTATGGTTTTTACTGTATTTCCGTCAACATTGGTGTATACTGTCATGTCATCTGTTGATGGGAGTTCGTTTTCCTCTATGTTAACCGCTATAGATACTGCATCTTGATCCTGTCCAAGTTGAGGAAAGTTAGAGTAAGCTTCGTTAAGTAAGCCGTTTATAATTTGTTCCTGATTTTCGGTTGCTATTGGGTGGGAAGCTTCGTTGTTGTTCAGCTGTATTCGTGAGAGTGCGTCAGCGTTAGTGTTTAGTTTCCTTTTTTGTAAATAATTTCATAGTCATATTCCTCAAGTTTTATTTTCCACCGTACTAGTTTAGAGTTTGGTTCTTTTAATGAAAATAGCCACTGGAGGGGCTTATGGTAACAATAAATTTTGAATTTACACCCATATAAGTAAGGCCGAGAATATTTATTCGCTCATACTATGGCTAAAAGCTCTTTTTCTATGGTTGAAAAGTGTGTCTCTGAGTCGCTCAAAGTCCTACTTGCATATGCTATGGGTTTGTCTGCATTGTCTACTGTCTGACTTAGCACTGCTCCTAGTGCAGCATTACTTGCGTCTGTTGTCAAATGGAATTCTTTAGAAAAGTCCGGGTATTGGCGTATTTGTTCGTTCATAAGAGCGTTTTTACATAAAATGAAGCAATTTTTATAGTCTGGGTCGTCAGGATTAATGTGTCCGTTCTTTTTTAAACATTTTGTCATTGGTTTTGTTAAGTCTGAAAAGTTCGGTATAGATTTTCTATAACAACCTAGTAATCCTAAAAATTCTTTTATCTATTTAGGGGTTTTGGGAATGGGGTAGTTTCGAATTGCTAAAATTTTCTCAGGGTTTGGCTCAATTCCGTCAGGAGTTATCATATGTCCCAAATAATTTAATTCACGTTTATGAAATTCGGTTTTGTCGAGTTGAATTTTGAAATATTCCCTACGAAGTTTGTCAAAAATTGCTGTGAGTGTTTGTAAATTGTCTTGTAGGTTGGCGCTGAAAACAATGATATAGACCAAATAAACTGCACAATTTTTGATTCCGCGAAGGATATTATTCATTAGCCGGGCTATTCTTACACCCCACAGGCATTCGTAGAAATACAAAATATCCGTCTTCTGTCGAGAAAGCCGTCTTGTCAATACTATCAGGATCCATATCGATTTGGTAGAAACCAGAGGCTAAGTCGATACTAGTGTAGTATTAGAACCGACCTAATTTGTAAAGGAGGTCTGTAATATTTGGAAGGGGCTCTTGGGCAAGTGTGACGTTATGTTGAGGTCGAGAGTTTTTGTGGGGTTTAGAGAATTGGTAGTCATTAGTTAGGATATTCAACGAGGCGTTGAGATCATCTGGGTTCTTAGTGCGCATAAGACTGCCTAAAGGCTCTTGTAGGCCTTTTAAGAGCACTCTTAAGGTGAATTTTTTAGAATATGGAACAAGTATGGCACTTGATTCTGCCTCAGTGTGGGTCAAGATGTATGACACCTGTAAAGTGAGGAGTTGTATTCTTTCATAAAACTCGAAAGGTGATTCATGATTGTACTGTCGTAAGCGGGCTATTTCTATCCCCAGCGTGTAAGAGTCACGCGTCTGTCCATGTAAGCGTTCGTTAATGCAATTTTGAGGTCATTAAAATTAGATATTTGAGAATTATATATGAGCTTGGGTGCGGGGCCTTTAATTTTTGCAAGTATATTTATTTATTTTGGAGCGTTCGCAGCGAGGCGATATTGCTCATAAAAAACAACAAAAACAATTTATATAAATAAAATACAAAATGAAAATAGAAACAAGAAAAAATTAAATAATACAAAATAAGAACGCAAACAAATAACAAAACTCGACTAAATAACAGAACGCAACAATATAACGAAACACAACTAAATAAAACTCAACTAAATAATAGAACGAAATCAAATAACCAAACAACGAAAAACAACAATAAACACAAAATAACAAATAAAATAAATAAACAAAAACAAAACATTAAGTTCAAAAACAAAAACTGTAAAGACTAATAAAATTACGTAAACAATTATATAATTTCAATGGATAAAAACTAAACTAAAATCAAATAAATATAAATTAGTATGTAAATAAAATGAAAATTTCTAACACCTAAAATATTTACAATCATATGCTCTCACTTTCTTTATCACACAATTCAAACATGCATACACACTCACGTGCACACACGCGTGCAGGCACATACACTCACACGCACACACACACAAACACACGCGCAAATACACACACACACACACACACACACACACACACACACACACACACACACACACACACACACACGCACGCACATACACACACATAAACATACAGTAAAACGGTTTAGCTGGAATTTAAAATATTTAATTTAAGAAGGATTAAAAAGGATTTTAAAATGTAACAATTCTAAATTTGTGAGTATATGTTAATATCATGTAAATGTTGGAGTATTATGGGTATGTGTGGGCTACCTTCAGTAAGTAAGTCGTGTAAGTCATAAGGGATCTTTAGATGGTCACGTCTTTTGCAGTCTGTTAGTATGTGTTTTATTGTAAGCGGAGCATTACACACATTGCAGTTAGGCATTCTTTTCTTTTGAAATAAGTAACCATGGGTAAGGAAAGAATGACCTATACGTAGTCTCGTAAGGACTACTTCGTCTCTCCGTGTAAATACCTCAAATTTGTCACTCCATGTCTTAACTGTAGTTTTAATTTGTCTCAGTTTGTTGTCCTGTTGCCATTCTTGGAGTATGTTAGTTTTAATGTAGTTTTGTAGGTCGTCCGATGTTATTTTTTTAATGTCAGTATTGGTGTTTTTTGTCGTTAGTTTTGCGAGCATGTCAACTTCAGTGCTTCGTCCAATATTCTGATGTCCTGGTAGCCACACCAATGTTATGTGATTTTGTTGATTTTGAATGTGTTCAAAAATGTTTGTTATAATAGGATGAGTGGAATATATGTTTTTTAAAGAGAGTAAAGAACTTAGAGAGTCCGAAAATAAAATTATTTGGCGATTTTGAACATTTTGGAGGTTTTCTAGAGATAGGAGTATAGCGTGTAGTTCAGCTGAGTAAATACTTGATGTGCAGTTTAATCTTTTGGCATATGTGTGGTCGTCAATGAGTGCAGCAGCTGCTGTTCCAAAGTCAGTCTTGGATCCGTCCGAGAATGTGTATAGTGCGTTTGGGTTATTTGCAGTAATGGAGTTAAATATAGTCATGTAAAATTTAAATATAGTCATGTAAAATTTTGAAGAAAGGGGATCATTTTTATTAAATTTTGTTAAGGTTAAATCAATCTTTAAGTTATTTACTCTCCAAGGAGGAAGTGATAGTAAAGTATTGTTGTACATAGGAGTCTGTAAAATGTTTGAGTCTGCGGAATTTTCTAATGTGCGTATAAGAAGTGGTTTGTGTTTACATTTTTTCTTTATGAATTTGTTGAAATGTGGTGTATTGTTTAAGAATGTATGGATGCAAGGTGTGTCTAAAGCTTTACTTTTTAAAATAAGTATTAAATTGATTATACGCCTTCTATATTTTAATGGAGGCCCTCCAGCATCTACACATAGGCTTTCTACAGGGCTTGACCTGAAGGCCCCTGTTGCTATTCTTAGTCCTGTGTAGTGAACAGTGTCTAACATTTTAAGGGCATTTGAGCTGGCTGATGAAAATGCTATACATCCATAGTCCAGTAAAGACCTGGTATAGCAACGGTAAAATGTTAGCATTAAACATCTGTCTGCTCCCCATTTTGTATTGCTAAGAATCCTCAATAAGTTCAAACTCTTTTTGCACTTATCAAGGAGTTCTTTTAAATGGGATACCCACGTCAGTTTTCTATCGAATGTCAGTCCAAGAAATTTGAGTTCGTCCGTCTTGTTTATTAGAGTCGTGTTCAGTGTAAGTATAGGTAGTTCATATTTCCTTTTACGTGTAAAAATAATATATTTAGTTTTTTCACTAGATATTTTGAAACCAGTGACAGAACACCATTTATAAAGTTCATTAAGAGTTCATTAATGGTTGTGTGTATAAAAGTGATGAGTATGTAGTGTATATTATTAGGTCAACAGCATACAGGCAATAAGATATTTCATTAGGGATATATTTTACTACAGAGTTCACAGCTATATTGAATAATCTCCCTGAGGCACTCCATTCTCATGACAAAAAAGATCTGATATAGCAACACCTGTCCTCACTCTGAAAGTTCGATCAGACAAATAGTTATCCAGAAATCTGATAATGTTTCCTTGGACACCCCATTCGATCAACTGGGAGAGAATGACTCTTCTCCAGACACAGTCATATGCTTTCTCCAGATCGAGGGATATTGCTAACATTAATTTGTTTCCAAGGAAAGCATTAAGAATTTCGCTCTCCAATCGCGCAATATGGTGCATTGTTGAATGATTTGGCTTAAATGCGCATTGGTATGGAGATAAAAGGCTGTTACTCTCTAAAAACCACAAGAGCCTTTTGTTTATCATTTTTTCTGCGACTTTGCACAGACAGCTGGTTAATGATATTGGACGGTAACTGGTGGCCTTTCTTTTATCTTTCCCAGGTTTGAGTACTGGTATAACTATTGCTTCATTCCAGTTGTGAGGGTACGTGCCGCTAATGTAAAGCTCGTTCAGTAGGTGAAGAAGAACTAGCAAGCCTCGTTTAGGTAGATTTTGTATCATATCGTATGTAATTAGGTCTGGTCCTGGTGAAGTTTTTCGTAAAGATGATAATGTCGGTTTTAGTTCGTTTAAGGTGAAAGGATCATTAAGTGGGTGTTGGTCAGTTAGTATTATGGGTAGTGTCATAGTCTCAGTGTGAATTTTGTGTTTTAAAAATTCTGTTGTGTAGTTTTCTGAACTACACACAGTACTGAAATGGTGTGCTAAGATGTTGGCAATTTTGTGTTGGTCAGTTATGATAGTTCTGGTATGATCTAGTCCTGTAATTGGCATCTTATATTTTTTGTGATTTATTTGATTAATTTTTGTCCAAATGTCTTGTGCTGATAAATGTCGATTAATGCTTGATAAAAAATCTATCCAACAGTTCTTTTTACTATTCTTAATTATCCACTGGGCTTTTGCTTTCATTAACTTGTAATTTTGAAGATTTATGTATGATGGATTTCGTCGGAATAAATTAAGAGCTCTTTTTCTATTAGTTACAGCAAGTATATATAGTAGATATTTATTTTGAAAGTAATCTGGTTGCTCATGGTTATAAAATTGTGTAAGCAATTTTTGGGACACCGGCACAAAGCGAGCTAGTGATTCTGGCTCTCCGTGGAATTCGGGTACCATATCCAAATATTCTTTCCGTAAAGCCATTGTACAGTAAGAAAAAGAAAATACTTAAATAAAATAATATGAAAATAATATAAGAAAAAAACTTTAATACTAAACAAGTACACTAATTCGTTAAAGAGAATAGGCTACTTCAAAAACGAAGTAAAAAGAAAATTAATTTCTTTAAAACAAACGTCAAAATTTGATAAAATGAGAGAAGTTACCTGAAAAATTACTTATTAAAATAGCAAAGATAATATATTTGATATAAGTATAATGTTAATAATCTGTTTGAAAATATACTCGAGAAGTTAAAAAAAATCTTTCAATTATATTTCAAAATTCACTTTACAAAATTATTTTTAAAACTTTTACAATAATACAAAATAAAAAATATAACCTTACAAGAAGCAAAGCATATTCTGAGTGACTTGATGTTCCTTCAAGCTGCTCTTCTTCTGTCAGGTTGTACGTGTCCGCGCCACAAATTGTTGAAACAAAACTGCACTCGTGTTCTTCAAAATCAGTCGACCCGCTGCGCCAATTATGTGGATGATGAATACGTTCCGCTTTTTAAAAATATTTATTTCCATCTAAATTACAACTGTACTTATACTAAGTTATAATGTAGCGGAACGGAGCCTGGAGGAAGACTTAAATTCCACTCCGTAAACAATTTCTCACAGTGGGGAAAGAAGAAGTGGGAGGAGCAGAGCTGGCTTGCCCAACGGAAAGCGTCTGAATTGTAAACAAACAGGTCAACCTCTGCCTGGCTGAACAGATAGGATAGAAATATATACAATATGTTATAGGAATATAACTTATTAATTTTATTGAAAACTATTTACTATAACTAGTACTGTAATTTATAATGAATCAGAATATTTTTTATCTCAATCAATCAAATTTAAGTAGTAAAAAAACTTAAGACGGGGGGGGGGATCGCCAAACATATTTGCATGTATGTCGTATAATAAAGGTCTCTTGATAACAATATTTAGTATTTAAGGTTCCAATAACGTGGTTTATTACATAACCGAGTATTGTTAGTTTAACAAGAGTAGAAGTGTTGGTTTGCTTAAGACTGAAAAATCCAAATATCCCGTTTAACATTCGTGGTACAGAAAATGTGTATAAAACAATATTTATAGATAATTTAATTTGCAATAAGATTGGTTATATACAATGTTTCGATCCGACTTACACTTACGGAGATAATTTGAATCATCAAAATTCTCCCTTTAACCGCCCCCCCCCCAATAGCCCGCTTTCCGCCATTAACAAACTTCATGTTCCTTTTTACATAAAGCTATTAAACATGGCGTTTGGTAACGATCAACAAAAATTGTGACCGCTAGAGCGTAATCAGACAAATATATATATATATATATATATATATATATATATATATATATATATATATATATATATATATATATATTCTAGCTAAGGTACCCGGCTTCGCTCGGGAAATCATTTGAAGTTTAATGATAACCTATCAATATTAGTGCTCTCTCAAGAAGTAGACTGACTTCTCTCTCTTTTTCTTCTTCTACTCTTTTGTTGTCTGTTAACAGCTGGAGCTGGGTAGTTCCCAGGACTGAGACATAGATTGCAGCATCATGCGCGGGACTTTTGAAAGGTAGAAAACGTATGGTTTCTTTCATCTGTTTCATTGAAGATGGAACAGTTATCATTATGTAGATTTATCTATTGTAGAACTTCACTTGAAAAACCTGCCTAATAAGTTACGCAACCTCTGCCATCTTCTGGGAATGATCGATGGACATTCGAAGACTTTTTTTGAAAATCCCTCTAAGACCTCAATAGCCGATTTCCGCTAAGGGAAATCTGCTAAAATTGAAAAATGTCAGTTAATATTTGAGATTTAGAAAAAATGTATACAATGGCATTTATTGGACTTGTAACAAGATTGGTTGTGTGTGTGTGTGTTGTGTTACAGAGGGCTGAAAACAAGAAAGCACAAGTAACTCGCTTAATATTTGATTTACGAAAAAATGCTTAGAAGAACAATTGTAGATCATCAATAGGTTAACAACATTATTTCTATAACGGAAATATTTTGAATTATTGAAATTCCCCCTCCATTCCTACCGTCTCTCTTGTTCGATTTCAGCCATTGACGAACTTGGCCTTTAGTTTTGCATAAACCCCTCAAGGTAAATCAGCTATTTTGTCTTCTACTAGGTAGAATCGATGAACATTTGAGGACATTTCTTTCGAAAATCGCGTCAGATCACGTATTCTTAATCTCTTGGGTACCATAAATATTTTTTTTTTTTAAATTTGAAACTTCGCGCCATAAGTACAACTTCATTTGCTACTTTCCTTACGGGGGGATTCCGCTAATAAAGATTAAATTTAAAGAAAGTATAGATAAAATTGCAACTATTCTGGCGCTGCTGTCCAATTACAGACAGACAAATTATTTTTTGCTTCTTAAGTTAGTTTAGCTTGTTTGGAAGTTGTCCGCGCATGCCCATGGAGGCATGTGGTGGCCGGGCAGTCGTTTTGATTTGGGAGAAGAACCACGATTTGTAAATCTTGTATTAGGAGTTCGTACTGTTACAGGAGCTCTGAGGCGGGAATAGGTCAGTGTTCTTGGCAACTCCCTCACTCTCCGCTTTACAGAAAACGATGGATTAAGAAGGAAATTCATTTTTATAAGGACAGTTTATTTTAAAATTAGCAATTTGAGATTTTTTATCGCCCATTGAATGGACTTAATAGTCGAAATGGGGCTCAATTTACTCGGCTGGCTATGAGGAGAATATGCCAGAACAGGAGCTCAACTCCCCCAGTAGGCGGGTCTCCCAAGTAGAGGGGTCTCCCAAGTAGAGGGGTCTCCATTGCTCCTTTGAATTTATGTTCCCCTGATACGGTGTAAGTCACGTAAGTGAGTGTTCTTGGCTGCGCAGTCAATCGGTCTGTATTATTTATTCCCTTCCATCTAGCGACCGATTCACGAGCTAAACAGCAAGTACTTGTGATCCCTGCACATACTATTCAGCCCAGTTATTCCAAGTACAAAGGGCACAATAAACTCACAGTTTATTGCCTCAACAAACCCTAATCCTAATCCTATTTCAGGTACAGCCTCCAGGATAAAGGAATCAAGCCCGGGTCACTTACACCTATAGTTCCATTACCCTTCAACCATAACCACAAACACCCTTAAAATGGAACAAAGTGTTCAGAAGAAGGGAACTATCATTCTCAACCCTGGAAGGTGCCACTACCTTAATACTACCCAGACATAGCTGAGTCAGATTAAGACAAAGTCCGTCACGCAGGGGCTGCGTTAACTAAGCAGATTTCCCATGTGCGACACGTATTTGTATTTATCTCAAAACGTAAAAGTTCAATGAAAAAATATTTGGTATTTAGACTTCAAATGAAGTGCTTCATACTATAATACCTTATTGTTAATAGGATATGAATAGGAGTGGGGGTTTACTGAAGGCCAAAAACTAAACAATGTGAATATCTCGGTTAATAATCTAGATAGTGAAACAACGCACGTACATAACAACATTACATTTGCAATATGATTGGTTCTGTACAATTGTTCTATCCTATGCATAATAACAGAAATATTACGAGTTTTCGAGATTTACAGCCATTAACAAGTGTTAAACATGTTGTTGAATCTACAGCCACCACCTGGAAATTATTCCCATGAACAGGTAATCCTGATCACCACATACAGCATGTAATTGGGACAAGACTGGAAGGTATATCAACGATTTAGTCTCTATGCACATGCTGATACCTTTGATTAGCCAAATAATAAAGGCTATGGGCTACAGGGGGATGGCTGTCTAATAACTCTAGTCCCGAATAGTATTTTCTCCACTCATGCCAATATAAATATGAATGGAATTTTATCAGATTTCCCTTAAGGGAAATTGGGTATTGAGGTCGTGACGGGATTTTTGAAAAATTCCTTAAAATGTCCATCCATCCTACCTAGTACATGACGAAAATGAGGTGCGTTCAAAATTATATATATATATATATATATATATATATATATATATATATATATACTAGCTAAGGTACCCGGCTTCGCTCGGGAATCATTAGAGTTTGAATGTTGATGGTATTTTTTATTGGGCAAGGCTTCAATGTGTACAACTACACTTTCCGTCTGGGCTAATGGTTTTGCAGTAAGGGTCAGGTAGGAGATTATAGAATAGAAATTTTAATTTTGAAGAATAAATGAAAATTAGTCCCCTAATCAATCTCTCTCCATTATTTGACACATCATGAATAACTATCTATAGTGTACATATTTCCTGTCAAAAACCAATCCAAGTATAACATATGCATAATAGTAAATGCGATTAGAAAAAAAATACATTTCACAGGAAATTAGTTAATTCAATTAACTGAGTCAGCCTACCGACAACTTCCGCTCCCGGTTGATTGTTGTCAACATTGCTTTACTTAAATACCTATAGTTTATATTGGACAGACTTGTTAAGCATATCACTATTTATACGCAAATTACTTGCTTCATACATTGTTTCCGAAAAAATGTATAAAACAAAAGTTACTCTAAATAACAAAGTTAACAACTTTTGCCATGTGCACGTTTGCCTTAAAACAAATAAAAAATGAAATATCGTGAATTTTTATTTCAGGCCTCCCTTATAACCCCCACTCCCGTTCGAACCTAAAAATTTTAATATAGCTTATAATCATGGAAGAATTAATGCTAATTCACATACAGAGTTTTGTTAAGTTCGCTTCAATCGTTGGTACCCATTAAAATTGTAGGGTCCCGTTTTAGTTTTTAATGTATATCTCGTTTATACTTTGTTATATCTAAAAAGTGAATATAAAAAAAAGATACACAAAATAAACAACTTTTCTTATGTGCAATTGTGCAGAAAAATCAATAGGAAACGAAATATCGCTATTTTTAATTTCAATTCTCCCTTATAACCCCCCCTCCTGCTCGTCCCTAGAAATGTTGGTACAGCTTATTATCATGAGGGAGTTAGTGCTCATTCACAAACCAAGATTTGTTTAATTCGGTTGAGTAGCCCAAAAAGTCGGGGGGGGGGGGAGTCACCAGGATATATTTGCATGTATCTCGTATATTAAAGGTCTCTTGTGAACAATATTTAGTATTTACACTTCAAATAAAGTGGTTCATTATATAACAGAGTATTGTTTATGTAGCATGAGTAGAAGTGGGGGTTTGCTAAAAGCACAAAACTGAAAAATTCAAATATCTTGGTTAATATTCAAGATAGAGAATAAATGTATATGACAATATTTATAGTAACATTAATTTGTAATAAGATTGGTTCTATGCAATGTTTCGATCCGATGTATAATAAAAGAGATATTTCGATTTTCGAAAATCCCCCCCCCTCGGGCGAAACATTTTTCCCACGTGATGTTTTACAATAGAGAAATCTGCGTAAGGATAACACTTAACACCACCGTTAGTAAATACAAACGTTAATGAGAAATCTTTTAGATAATATTAAATAAACTCCCAAGGGAAACGGCCGAACTAATTTTCGGCTGAATCTTATGAACAGAACCGACTATGGCCAATGGCATCCCGCCCGTTTCCCCACAACTAAAAAAGTCCGTCACTCAGGATCTGCTTAAACTAAGCAGATTTCAAAATTTGATTGATTGAGGTAAAAATTATTCTGATTCATTATAAATTACAGTACTAGATATAGCATATAGCTTTCAATAAAATTAATTTGTTATATTCTGATATATTTCAGTAATTGTTTTTCTTTCCTGTGAGAGGTTGGCAGACCTGTTTGTTTACATTACTTCCGTTCGGGAAATTATTAAAATTTAATAAAATATTTCTTATTACCGATTGTATTTAATCACTTAATATTCTGGATGGTGTTGTGTTACCAGTATGAAGATTTATATATTGGTAACTTCACGAGGGAAATCTCAGTAGTTTACGCAGCCCCTTACCGTGACGAACTTTTAGGGTTTCATGTAGTCTGAAGTATGGGATTTGAATTGAGTATAGAATAAGAAAAAAGTCCTGAAGGAGAAGAAAGGTGCTCCGTAAACTAAGCTGATTTCCCTCGCGAAGTTTAACAATAGATAAATCTATATAATGGTAACGCTATAGCACACTCAATATCAAGTGAATTAATACAAAGACTAATAAGAAACCTCCAGACAGGAAGCGTCTGAAATGTAAACAAACAGGTCTGCCAACGACTAACCGGAAAGAAAAACAACTGAAACATATCAGGATATAACATATTAATTTTATTAAAAACTATGAACTATATCATATACTGTAATTTATAATGAATCAGAATAATTTTTATCTCAATCAATAAAAATTCAGTAGTCCAAGAATTGAAAACGGGGGGGGGGGGAGGGGCAACCAGAACATAATTACATGTATTTCGTGTAATAGAGGTTTCTGGAAAACAATATTTTGTATTTAAGCTTCAAATAATGTGGTTTATTATATAACAGGGTATTGTTAATGTAACAAGAGTAGAAGTGGGAGTTTAAAACTGTAAAAGGCTGAAAAATGTAAAATGCAAACATCTCGATTAATATTCAAGATAGAGAATAAATGTATAAAACAATATTTATGGCAAATTTAATTTGCAATAAGATTTGCTCTATACACGTTTTAACACGTTTTCTATACGTGCAGTAACGGAGATATGACGAATTTTCGAAATCCTCTCCTCTAAACCACTGGTCCGATTTTAGCCATTAACGAACTTGATTTTTCTTTTTACAGAAAAATGATTAAATATCGAGTTTGGTAACGATCAAACAAAAATTTGCAACTGCTAGAGGGTTAACAGGCATTTTATATATATATATATATATATATATATATATATATATATATAAAATTTGAATGGACTTCATTTTCTTCATCTCCTAGGTAGGATCGATGGACATTTGAAGAAAATTCTCGAAAATGCAGTCATGAGTACGACCTCGGATTAGAGAGGGGGAATTTTGAAAATTCTTAATATTTCCGTTAATTATGCATCTAAATTGTATAAAACCAATCTTGCAAATGTATTGTTCTACAAATGTTGTCATTTGCGTTTTTTCACATTCTTTAATATTAACCGAGATTTTTTAGTTTTCGCCCTTCCGTAAACCCCCACTCCAAGTCATGCCCCATTAACAATACGCGATTATATTATGAAGCAATTTATTTGAATCCTAAATACCAAATATTGTTCTCATTGAGCGTTTACTTTTTAAGATAAATGCAAATGCGTGACGCACGTGGGAAATCTGCTTACTTAACGCAGCCCCTGCTGGACTTTTTTACTTGAAAGAGTTAAAAAAGGATCGAACCACGTTTCAATGCTCCTGACTAATAATGTTGTTAAACCTTATTCTGAACAGGGTTTACGGTCTTCATAAGTTGCAGTTTCCCTTAATACTCAAGTGAAGTGATTTGGTTTATATTATGTTGGAATAGAAAATAAATTTGGGGGATTAGAGCCAGTGGGCTGATGGGAGGGGATGTACGTGAGGGTGTTTCAATGAATTGACCGGAGACAAAGGAGGAAGGGACTTAATTAAGAAAAG
Organism: Riptortus pedestris; assembly: GCA_019009955.1. NCBI lineage: Eukaryota > Metazoa > Arthropoda > Insecta > Hemiptera > Alydidae > Riptortus > Riptortus pedestris. The sequence continues at coordinate 130,726,708 of CM032233.1, read as the reverse complement.
TCTGACACGCAGTGGCTGCGTAAACTAAGGAGATTTCCCAAGTAAAGTTATAAAATAGAGAAATCTCCATACGAGTGACGGAAATGGCCAAACTAGCTTTCGGCGGGAACGAATCGAAGGGACCTTAGCTCGTCGTTACACTTAATAAAAATACAAATATCTCGGTTAATATTCAGGATAGAGTATAACTGTATATAACAATATTTATAGTAAATTTAATTTGCAATAATATATATATAGTTTTGAACGGACCTCATGTCCGTCATCCCCTCGGTAGGATCGAGCGAAATTTGAAGTGATTTTTCGAAAATCGCGCCACGTACAACCTCAATAGCTGATTTCCCTTAAGGGAAATCTGCTAAAAATGAACCCGCTTAGCTGAGGAGATAAATGAGGAGTCATCTCCTCAAAGCCCGATACAGCCTCGAATAAATATGCAGGGAAACCCTCAAAAAGGCCACTCTCCTTTAATGAGGAAAATAATTATAATATAAAACGTAACGGTAAATGAAAGACCCTTTACTTTTTCCCCTCCTTCAAAAAAATTACTTTTGAGCAATATCGCTTCTGAGACAGATATTCCAATCTCGGAAATTGATGATGGCGAATATTTCAGCAGATTTTCCGTAAAGGAAATCAGCTTTTGAGGTTGTAATCAAGATGGGATTTTGGAAAAAATTTCTAAAATGCAAATCGATCCTTCTCAGAAGATCGCAAAAAGAATCCATCACGCAGGGGCTGTGCAAATTAAGCAGATTTCTCTCCTGAAGTTTAACAATAGATAAATCTTCATATTGGTGACACAACACAACCGTGAGTATTAAGTGAATAAATACATATGGTAATAAGAAGCGTCTAAAATGTAAACAAACAGTTCTGCCAACAACACACCGGAAAGAAAAACAATTACTGAAATATATCATAATATAACATTAATTTCATTGAAAACTTTATACTATATCTTGTACTGCAATTTATAATGAATCAGAACAATGTTTTCCACAATCAATCAAATTTTAGTAGTCCAAGAACTGAAGACAGGGTGGGGAAGGGGGTCACCAGAACATATTTGCATGTATCTCGAATAATAAAGGTCTCATGAAAACAATATTTGGTATTTAACTACTAAGTCGTTATATTTGAATTTTTTTAGTTTCCGCTTTAGTAAACCCCACTCCTACTCATGCGATAATAATAATAAGCTGTTATATTACCACTTTACTTGAAGCCTAAATAACAAATATTCTTCTCATTGAACTTTTACGTCTTGAGATAAATGCATATACGTTACGCATCTGGGAAATCTGCTTATTAACGCAGCTCCTGGGTGACGGACTTTTTTTTACATATAAATAGCGAATATGCTGTGAGATGAAAGCACAAGTGTGCTATACTATAACGTGATAAATCTGCTTCGTTTACGCAGCCCTGCGTGACGAACGGTAGTTTAGACAACTGTATTTCTAATGTAGCTACATTGAGTACCCATTTCGAAGTGTGGCTGCAATGTAGGAGGCACCTAGCCGCGAGGCCTTAATCCAACCTACACCAATCCAGCGCTTCATGGTGACTGAGGATTCGCTACGATGGTCAGAAGCGATCCTATGGAAGGGACAGTCTCCTACTACCCAGCTCCCACACGAGAGAAACACATGTACCTGTTTACCTGGCCTGTATGTCCTCGTGCTTTGAACACACGACCACTACGTCTATGACCGGCAGTGAAGGCAAGCCTCCACTCCGGACACCACCCAGCCCGTAGTTCACATTGAGTAAGCCGCTAGAACTTACCCCATTAAGGCAGGAGTGATCCCCTGCCCGGAACAGCAAAGCCGACTAAGGACCTACTGTTCCTACGATTCCCCTACCCAGCAGCTACACAGCGGGGGCTTACTGCTGCCACTGGGGAGGGCCGGCCCCGTGCCGGAATCTTATGTAGCTACAAAAAGTAATTGTTCATATTAACTTGTTGGTAATAGTTAAAAATGTTAGTAACAACTGGAATAAGTTAACCACTTAAATATATCTAGCCATATACTCGTATTTGTCTTTTACCGCACTGGCGGCCGCAATTTTGGTTTAATCGTTTCCAAACTCGACATTTACTCGTTTTACATAAAAAGAAAGATCAAGTTTGTTAATTGCTGAAATCTGACAAGTGGAAGGGGGGGGGGTGTTAGAGGGGAGGGATTTCGAAAATTTGAAACATCTCCGTTATTATGCTTTGGATCTAAACATTATATAGAACTAATCTTATTGTAAATGTAATGTTCTATAATAGTTCTTAAGTACGTATTTTCACTTTCTTGATTATTAAGGGAGATATTTGCATTTTATAGTTTTCGGCCTACTCATGTCATATTAAAAATAAACTGTTATATTATGAAGCACATTATTTGATGCATAAATGCCCAAAATTCTTCTCATTGAACTATTACTATTTGAGATAAATGCATATCTCCTGTTCCAAAAAGGTGTTTGTGTGTGTGTCTGTGTGTGTGTGTGTCTGTGTGTGTGTGTGTGTGTGTGTGTGTGCATGCGCGCGCGTGCGTGCGTGTGTGTCAGTGTGTGTGTGTGTGTGTGTGTGTGTGTGTGTGTTTGGGGGGGGGGGGTTCGATGAGAGATCACGAAAAAAAGGTGGGTTGAAATTGAGTGTGTGTGTGTGTGTGTTTGCGTGCCCCAGCATGTTTCATAATGACATGAAATCAGATCAGGAAGAATGGAGAACATCAGGTGCCTTTGTTTACTTTTTTTCTTAACCTTGTTCATGTTTTCATTCCGTCATGTTCTGTACACAATTAATCTCTTCAAACCCACTTCGTACCTTTCTCATTAACTCGGGATAATTTTATATAATACTAGCTCAGATACCCGCCTTCGCTCGGGAATTCATTTGAGGCTGAATGTTGATGGTATTTTTTTAGCAAGGCTTTATTTTGACATTTACCCGTCCCAGTGTTTAGGGTTAATACCCGTCGTTTCTGTCCTCCATATTGTCATATTTCCCGCTTCCTGTGCATTATGCATAGATTTGAATTATTAAGGACTAAATATTAACATACATTTGAATTAATTTTTCCAGGTGAGGTACCTGGTAGTTCATATTGAAAAGAATTCTTGAGCAAATTTCTCTAAATAACAAAATAAACAACTTTTGTTATGTGCATATTTGCCGAAACTACAATTGGAAACGAAATATCACTATTATTAATTTCTGGCTTTCCTTAAAACCCCCACTCCAGCCCGTCCCTAGAAATGTTGGTATGGCTTCTTATAATGAAAGCGTTAGTGCTAATACACATACCGAGTTTTATTTATTTCGGTTGGGTCTTTTGTCCCAAATAATATTGTTGACTCCCGCTATAGTCATAAGCGTATAACTCATTTAAACTTCGGAATACGATGAAAGTGTTTATGACAAAAGTTACTCTAAATAACAAAATAAACAACTTTTGTAATGTGCATATTTGCGAAAAAAAACCAATAGAAAACGAAATATCACGACTTTTAATTTCAGGCCTCCCTTATAACCCCCACTCCTGTTCGTCTCAGAGAAAATTAATATAGCCTATCTCTCAAGTTGGACCAGACTGCTCACGGTGTGCCAATTTAATTTAAAATCGGTTAAGTAGTTTAGGAGTCCATCGCGGACAAACATCGTGACAGGAGATTTATATATATTAAGATAAGATCATGAATGATGTTTTCTTAAAAAAGATATATTCACTCAATAGCTAAATACATATTATTTGACAGGAATTTTTATTTAGAGTAGATATCTTATTTTATTATAAGATTTATATATTTTAGGAACCCGTCCCGATAAGCCTCAGTTGCATTAAATGGAGTAAATAATAATAAACAATATATTGTAGTCTCTCTCTCTCTCTCTCTCTCTCTATATATATATATATATATATATATATATATATATATATATATATATGCTACCGCTTTAATAATTTTTGTCTTATTGTGGCCAAAGTCGATGTATAAGCGTTATATGTAAAATATCAAATATCAAATTCGTTAACGGCTGCAATTGGACAGGAGGGAGGGGCGGTTAAGAGAGGGAAATTCGAAATATCTTCGTTATTATTCATCAATGGTGTATAGAAAAAATGTATTGAACCAATCATATTGCAAATTTAATTACCTATAAATATTGTTATATATTTTCTCTATCGTGAATATTAACTAAGATATTTGCATTTTTTCATTTACAGCCTTCAGTAAACTCTCACATCTACTCATGCCATATTAACAATAAGCTGTTATACCATGTACTACTTTATTGGAAGCTTAAATTCCAAATATTGTTTTTCAAAACTAATGGTCATAATAGTTAGTGGCTGAAACTTGACAAAGAATAGGGGTGGTGGTAGAAGGTGATTGGAATATAAATAAAAAATCAAAATATCTCGTTATTATGAATCGGATCGAAAACTGATATAAAACCAATCTTCTTAAACTAATGATGCACTATAAAAAGTGACTTCTAATGTAGGTAGGATGAAAGAAATGGCTTCACTTCCACTGTAACAATTTATTAAAACGACAGAGCGCTTTCGATGATGTGCATCATCAAACAATAATTACTAATCTCTATTAAAACATTTTAGATAAACGAAAAAATAGATTACAACGTCATATAACAATAAAAACTATCTTTCTTAAAACTAAATGGCACAAAACATTTCATACATCTAATAGAAACATGTTGTTTCAGTTTTGCTGGGTCTGTACTTTTCATAATTATACTGGTATCATCAGCATAAAGAATAGATTTTGTTAGTTTAAGGTTAGCCGGGAGGTCATTTATATATATTAAAAAAATAATGGACCTAATATTGAACCTTTGGGAACACCGCATCTAATTGTTTGTCATTCTAAAATAATTTTATATCCGCTGATATCGTCAACTTCTACATTCTGTTTACGATTACAGAGATAAGGACGAAACTTTCAGGAGCAATGCAACTTATTTCATAATATTCTAACTTCTTCAGTAGTATTTCATGATCTACTAAGTCAAAAGCCTTCGTTAAATCTGCAAAGATTCCAATCACGCTCAGATTTCTATCCAGAGAATGAATTATTGTTTGATATGAAAATTGATATGAATTTATGATATGAAAAATAAAAAAATAAAAAAGTAATTCTACTGCCAGGGCGCCACCTACATTTTTCATGGGGGGGGGGGGTAATAAGAAACCCCCCTAAAATATAAATAAAATCAAGTAATGTTCAAGGATACCGGCAAGAGGGATATTGGTCTGTAATTTTGAGCTAACTGTTTATCTCTTTTAATTTTTTTTTTTTTTTTTGAATAAAGGTTTTACTCTAACTTGTTTCAAAGGTTCCTGGAAACTTCCTTCAATAATGCATTTATTAAAAATGTCAGTTAAGGGTGTTGCAATATTTGAGATAGTACCTTTAATGAATTTGTTAGATAAAGAAAAACTTCCAAGCAATGATTTATTTTTGAGTGATAGAGCTGTTTTGATTAATTCTTCCTCAGTTATTGGGTATAAATATATCGATTTTAATGTGGATGGTGTACTGCTCTTTACCAGAGGTGTCGGCCGTTGATGGTGAGTAAGAGGGCACCCTCAGGATATTTTGGGCAGCCCGAAATCCCCCCCCCCCCAGCAATGCCCACTCATTACTTATGCCTCTCAACTAAAAATGTATAGTATTAATGAAAAACTCCCTCAACTAAAGAAACGCCCAAACTAATAAAAATATACAATATTGTTACGTTTTATTACCAAAACCAGAAATAAACGTTTTTAATAAGAGTACTTTTTGGATTGCAAAATTAAATACTCACAAGTTTCACAGTTTATATCACTGCACAATTTATTTAACAAAGCTCAATTCACTTGGATAATTATTCTTAATTACTACTCACAATATGCACTGATAGCGTCACTGTTCTTCAGATTACACAGTCCAATAATTCACTCACGGTCACTGAAATTCACAAAAAGACGGCACTGCACTGTCTTAAACACGGCACTAAACTGTTACTTACAGTCACGGCACAACACTGTTCTTCACATAAAAACACTTTACCGCACTGCACTAAGTCGCACTGTAGCACTGATGTGAACATCAAGACAGGTGAGAATAAAACTGACTCGCTCGTGACGGGCTTTATATAGGTCGTCGGCATACATCAAAGGGGAATTGGCTGGGCCGTCGACGTCTGGACTGAAAGAGTCGAGTACGGGCTAGACCATTAGCGGCACCTCTTTATCTCCACACTCCCCAAACACCTGAACATCTCTGTCCAATTCTTCCAAGAATTTAATTTTCGCAACACAATTAATGAAAGAAACTCATAAAATCTAATAGCCGTTTGGAACTGTATCAAAATCTGAAAAACAAGCCTTTTATCATATTGAACTGAAAAGTCTTTTGTAACACTTTTGTTAATTAAATTCTTAGTTTTTATATCTCTTGTAATTTTATTATATTCCTATTGTATTTTCTTATGTTGATAATTTTCTATTAAATAGATGATTGCTCATCCATTTAATTTTTGTAAATTTTGATAATTCAAAGTAAATTCTTTTATTTTTATTACATATTTGTCATCATTTGTTACGTAATAATAACGTTTAGTTCCTGTTGATGCAAAATCTATTATCCATTTACCATCTAATTTATCAGTCCATTCTCTTAACATACAACCTGTTTTTACAGTATTAATTCCGTCATCTATATATGTATATATATATATATATATATATATATATATATATATAAAATACTATCGGTATCGAAATTTATTACATTTTACCTAACTTATCCAAACTATCGTACATCTCGCGTTGTATGTTGTAAATGCAGCCACGAAGATGTTAGTTGCTGTGTTGTTTTCCACATAATAATCCTTAAAGTTCTACGTGATCTAAATCATTTCTTGTAGCCTTGAAAAATTAAAACAAATAATGTACTACATCATTCTAAATTGATTCAAAATATATTCTCTTAATTGATTTTTCTTATCAATTATCTTAAATGGTTTCATCTATAAAAATTGATTCCACAATATCATATTTCATTTCGAGTAACGTATAAGAATTTTATGTTCAATTTCTAATAAATCCACTATCTTTGAAAAAAAAAATGTATACGGTAAAGCTTTTTGTTTATATTTTTCATTAAAAACTTCAAATAATTCTATCTTGAGGTTTATCTATTAACTGTAGTAAATACTTATGAAAATATCTCTGTCTATATTTATAATTGCTATGAGGATTTATTTTTGGAGTAGGTACAACAATTTAACAACGGTTATTTAAGACACTTACTGTACAACAGATCTCACCAAATTCAAAAGGGTTCAATTCATCCATTTATTAGGAACGAAGTTTTATAATCCTGTAATATTTTACATCATCTGTTTTAAAATATTCTCTAGAAATCGTTTTTCCGTTTCAATTTTGTCTACAAATTCATTCCATATTTTTACTTTTTTCTTAGTTTCCTAAATTTCAATTCTATTTGTTATTTTTAAATAAATTTGATTAAATATTTATATGGTTCATATTTACCTATATAACTATCAATAAAATTATTATTTTTCAGTTCTTCACACAATTTACCTGTCTATCATCTTATTGATTATAGGGGGTAATGAAGGTCTGTATCTGCCGTTGTAGGTCAGGAGTTTATTAATTGAATTTTACTTAGAATTCACTCCTCTGATCTCTCAAAAATTTATTTTTTACGTGCCACTGAATGTGCAGCTGGACGAGTGAAGTAGGTAGTGAGAGTTGGAGTGAAGACGAAGGTCCAGCAAATGCTTAGGGGCTTTATAAATAGAAATTTCTTTGGAATTGTTTACATGTAGTCGAGCAGACAAAGAGGGTGTAGGGTTGGGGTGGGGATGGCTATTGGAATTGTTTTTCTCCCTGCCCGCTCAGTCTCAGTGCTCTCTCAGTCTCTAGAGGATTTCTTTGTCTGTAGTTCTATCGTCGGATCTCTGCAGGACTGAAAGTCATCGAGGATTTGCAGATTTCCCCTGATTCTTCCTTAGCTATATTCTGATGTAAGTAATGCTCAATAATTACCATACCAGCCTTGTAATTGCAAGTACTTTGTCAGAAGCTATTTTTCGAGATATTGAGATTATCGACTTAAATGATTTTCTGGCCTCCCTTTGTGCCTGTGTCCAATGTTTTTGCCAGAGAACTATTTTTATGTAATTCTTTTACACTAAGATAAGCTCAACACGCTTTTCTCCATCGTTTCGGTACATACTATATTTACTTGCCACTTTCAAAACATCAATGATTGATATTGTTTTTTAATACAAGTTTGAAAGGAAATTTAATCAGTAATATTCCCTTTTATATTTGAAAATTCAAAATATCTTCATTATTAAATCGAGTTGGATCGAAAAATGTTATAGTACAACAATCTTGCTAAACTGGTATTGCTCTTCAATTCTTATTGTATACATTTATTCATAACTCAAATATTAAGCGAGGTATTCGTAATTTTGTTTCAGTCTTCAGAAAAACCCCCACTTTTACTAATCGGATATTTACTTTGAAATGGAGAATATATGGTGACATGAGATCTGTAGAGTTTTATACCAGCATATGGGAAATCTGCTTAGTGTAAGTAACTCCTGCATGATGGACATTTTTAAATTTGTCGCTAAGTCGAACGTTAAGAGTGTTATTTGTATTTTTAGCATATTTCCCTCAGGGGAAATCAACTATTAAGGTTGTACTCATGGTGCGTCAAGGGTTGACGAAAATGAGGTCGTTCTGGAAGTCCCACAGTGTGGGATTGGACTAATCTAGGTGGACAAAACTCAGCCCATATTATATGGAGTTATAAGATACATATATTCTTATATGTGGTAAATAAAAGGTACAACTAAAATCATAATCATTATTATTAATCTTTTATCAATTTTATAATATCTTTATCAAGTTTAGATATCAGGTTAAAAAACATTTAAATAAATCAAAATTTGTTCTGTGCCTTGAGGTTTTCATAGTACATACCAATCTCGTTTTTCTAACTAATTACTTTATTTTTTAGCTTCAGAAGCTTCCTCACATATGTACTACTAGTATTATTCAGTTTTTTTATTATATCTGCTCCGTACACCAAAATTTTGTGGAGTTACTGGCATATTGTACTTACCATGGATACCAACTTATGTACAATTTTCTAGTCTCTGCACAGTAGTTGTGAATTAGCAGATAGCTATTGAGGTCATACTCATGACGTGATTTTTGACAAATTTCCTCAAATGTCCATCGATCCTACCCAGGAGATGACGAAAATGAGGTCTGTTCAAAATTATAAATAGTTGTCTATTAACACTCTAGCGATCACAATTTTTGTTTGATCGTTACCAAACTCCATATTTAATCATTTTATGTAAAAGGGAAGATCAAGTTCGTTAATGGCTGAAATCGGGCTGTTGGGAGGGGATTTAGTGGGGGAATTTTGAAAATTTGAAATATCTCTGTTGCTATCAGTCGGATCAAAAAATTATAGAACCAATCTTATTGCAAATTAAATGATCTATAAACATTGTTTTATACGTATTTTATTTATCATGAATATTAACTGAGATATTTGGATTTTATAGTTTTATGCTATCAGTAAACTCCCACTCCTACTCATGTTATATTAATAATAAGCTGAAAGAATTGTTGGCTCAGGACACAATCCAGGTCCAAGAGCCGTCAGGTCAACATTGAAAACCTGACGATGATGCACAGCATTGAAAGCGCTCTGCCGTTTTAATAAATTATTATAGTGGAAGCGTAGCCAACAATTTTGTCATCCTACATACATTAGAAGTCACTTCCACCTGCCAGAATACCAACTCAGAATAATAAGCTGTTATATCATGAACCACTTCATTGTAAGGTTAAATAAGGAATATTGTTTTCATTGAACTTTTTTTTTGTGAGATATATGTAAATAAGTACTGCAGATCCCCCCCCCTCTTCTTTTGTTCTTGGATTACTAAAATTTAAGTAATTGAGATTAAAATTATTCTGATTCACCAATTACAGCATACTCTATAGTAAAAGTTTTCAATAAAATTAATATGTTATATTTAGATATATTTCATTAATGGTTTTTCTTTCTGGTGTAGAATTCAGGTTGGCTCGCCTGTTTGTTTACAATTCAGTCACTTTCCATTTTAGAGTTATTAACTTGTAACTGAAAGATTTCTCATTACCATTGTATTTATTCACTTATTCAAGGTGGTGTTACCAGTATGTATATTTATCTATTGTAAACCTTCGCATGGAAAACCTGCTTAGTTTATGCAGCCCCTGCGTGGCAGACTTTTTTTTGTGGCCAGAAGTGATAGCAGCAAGAATAGTTCCAAAATTATGCAAACGGTTTTCATTTAGACCCGTGATGAATTCGCCGTTGTTCCATAATTATAAATGAATGATCGTGCAGTATACTCATCGTTCCTTCTACCAAATCCTGGTTTAACACTGTCTCTGATGAAACCCACTGTTTTGATTCTTTTTCTTAATTTATTCTTCTTTTTTTTCCAAATATCCTTATTTTTGTTTCCTATGATTTGTCACTTTCAAATTTTCAGGCAATAACTTATATTTAAAAATCTTTCCATTGTCATGCAAATTGAAGATACCAAATTGGTACATATAGGCCTCAGGCTCTTTAACCATAGATGTTAAATTCATCTCATTAGATCTGGACTTGCAGATAAAACAAAAATAAGGAGTTGATCTATTATTGCTTAAAATACTGCAAACTTTGCCGTCAAATACTGATAAATTCATTTGATACCCGATAGAGATAGTTATGCCTTTAATGTCTATAAAGTTGAAAACAATTCCTTAATTTGGGTCTAAATAGCTTTGCATTCATCTGTAATCAATCTTTCGCATTCTTTCTTATAAATGAATTTAATTGATTTACAGAATTTTGGTGAGGCTAGCCTAGGATTTTCCCAAATCATCCTCTGCTGATTACTAACAAGTCTTATTGGAACTAAAGAAATGATGAACATATTCTCATCTGTGCTATCCAGATCATCAAATGGTTGCTTATACAAGCTATGACTTGACAAACCATCACACTCCCACTTGTATAAAAATTGTAATTCAGCATTAGTACTTGGTTCAGAAGAATCATCTGCTTCCACAAGCATGGAATTCATTAAATTTTTGTTTAACCACCAACGTAATATTTTAAAAACAAGTCCAATCATCTTTGATTATGAAAAAAACAATTATGTATAAGCAACTGATTTGCCACCCACTAAATTATGATTGTTCTTCAAAAGTTAATCTAATTATTACTTACTGTGTTAGGTCTGCCTGTATATACAGGGTGTCCCAAACCAAACCGCCAAACTTTAGGGATCGATAGAGGATCGAAAAAGTAAAACAAAAAGTCCTCTGGCATATGCCTCGTTTTCGCTTCGTTTTTGAGAAAATCACAAAAAACTAAAAATAGTTGTGTAAAAACTAGTTAAGGCCAATGGAAGAGCGGATTTTATTCCTTGAATGAATTTTAGCAATAAATGTTATTCCAGTACAATTATTGTATTCTAATCTTATACTAACAGAAAGGTAATTGAAAAAAAAAATATTTTTTATTAAGAAAAAATAATAAATACTTTTTTATTCAAATATTCATAGTATAAAAAAAATTACCTATTTAAAGTAGATAACATTATGAACAATAACTGAAGATTAAAACATAAAAAAAGATTAAAAATTTAGAAAATTAATATAATAATTAAATATTCTTACTTGGTAAACATAAATGTTTCAGTTTTTATATGGGTCTACCTTAGTGAGAAAAAAAACCCTGAAAATTTTGAAGGTTTTACCTTCTCTAAAATTACATCGTTAATTTCTAAAGCGTCAACGTAAATGTTGTTCGAAGTCCTCTCGCTGCAATACACGCATCACATCGCATACTCACAGATCACACTGCATCTAAACATTGTTCTGCGGTGAGCTGGTTGCAAACCATTCTGATGCGCTCGATGAGGTCATCCCTTGTGCAGACGGGCTCTCGGTAGACATTTTCTTTCACGTATCCCCACACAAAGAAATCTAGTGGCATGAGGTCCAGAGACCGGGGAAGCCAAGGCACCAGCCCACCTCGTCCTATCCAGCGACCTGGGTAGTTGATGTCCAACCAGTCGTACGGCCCTTCCGTAATGTGCAGGACAACCATCGAGTTGAAACCAGCTCTCAAGCCTTGTTTCCAAAGGGATATCTTCCAAAAGTGCCCGTAAGTCATTCTCCAGGAATAGATGATAACTTTCAGCGTGAAGTCGAGCAGGTAAAAATACGGGACCTATTATGCGATTATAACAAAGACCGACCCACACGTTTACAGAAAACTCATGCTGGTAGTGAAATTCTCTACCAGCGCAGGGATTTTCATGTGCCCAAAGGTGGTAGTTTCTTTGATTGAATATGCCCGCAAGTGTAAAAGTCGCTTCGTCCGTCCAGATTACTTTCGAACTTAAGTTTACATTGTTTTGCAATTGTTCTTTGTACCAATTACAAAAATTGAATCGGCGGGGATAATCAGTGGGTATTAAATTTTGTACCTTTTTTACATGGTAAGCATGCTTGCGGTCAGCCCTTAATGTGCGCCAAATTGTTGTCTTTGGTATGCTTAGAACTGAAGCAGCTCTTCGGACGCTTGTGCCAGGGTTGGTATTGAAGTGCCTCAGTATCCTCTCCCTCTGCCTCAGGTCGGCTTCCATCGGAGTCTGCATACGGTTTCCACGACGATTACATGAGAAGGACCCAGTCTCTCGAAGCCTTCTGAAAGTGCTGGTAAAAACACCTCTGTGTGGGGTTTCTCGGTCAGGAAACCGTCTGCGATATTCCCGAACTGCCTGACGTGCATTGCCATCGCAGAATCCGTAGGCGTAGACTATGTCCGCGCATTCAGCGTTGGTAAATCTAGCCATATTTGTTGACTTCACTGAACAGTACTAGCAACACCACTAATGTGAGAATGCGAGGCTGGATTCCCCCCAAAAAGGATTAAAATGATAGTAAACATTTTAATCCTTTCTTTTTAAGTTTAAACACTCAACCTAGACGTTTTATTGATAAGGAAAGCGTGAGAATATTCATGTTTTCTAAATTTACTCCTCGTAAATTAAAAAATTAAGCTTACTCAAAAAGCCAATAGTTTTTTGTAATTTAAATACATTATTAAAAAAAAAATACACCTTTTTGCACAACTATTTTCAGTTTTTTGTGATTTTCTCAAAAACGAAGCGAAAAAGGGGCATATGCCAGAGGCCTTTTTTTCTTAGTTTTTCGATCCTCTATCGATCCCTGAAGTTTGGCCATTTGGTTTGGGGACACCCTGTATAATACTAATGTCATACCTGTTGGAAGCTGCCATTATTACTGGCTGATAGTCGAGCACACACAGGAAACGGGGCGATGCCTCTATCCTTCTTAAATTACCTCACTAAGCATCTCATATCCAACTTACACATATACTACTTATTACGCGAGTTATAGAAAAACGCATTTTAGTTTCCATTAACATGTGGAAAGTCTGCTTAGTTTACACCTGCTTGATAAGACTTTTTTTGTTACTGCATTTAATGAATTCTTTTGTTATAGTTGGAATTTTTATTTGAAAATGTGACTTGGGAGGTGTTTTTATATTGTATTTTATTTAATAGTTCTACTGAGTTAGAAAGTGCTATTTCTAAAAACCCTCAACACTCAGGATGTCCTGATGTTAAATAGAATACTTCAGTAATACAAAAATTTAGTATGTTTCTAAAACTTGTATTGTCAAATTCCTTGCCATTTTTCATCTTTATAAATGTATGTATATGGGAATGAGGTAGATAACAAGTCAAAATAATTGTGACATCTACATGATTTAGGCCTTTTAATGGGTATGCCAATATTATTGGAAAAATAGTCTATGGTTTAAAGTTTTTTAAAAGGTATATTAGATGTATGAATGATTTGAAACTTACTATGTATTGGTCTTCATTCGTATTTAACTTGTATATACAGTACGCATTGATTTATAAAGTCAGTTATGGATTTTATTATGTTTGGTGAATAATATAGTCTTCTAATGCGTATTTCTGATTCGTTAATACTTTATGAATTTTAATTATGTATTATTTAAAAGAACTTATCTTAATAAGTGAATCTAAAAATAAATCTCTTTATGAAGGACACAAAGAAAATCTATTAACAAGTAAGGTAGAATGAAAGAAGCATTTTCCAACCATAACTCTTTCGGGTATCCTCGTCTTCAAATCATCATAGGTCATTCCATGCCAGGGGGTGTGAAAAGTGTTTCTCCCCACCAAAGGTGGAAATCTGGTAAGGACTCCTGATAAGGGTTTGCTCTTAATTGAGTTCAATAGCTGCATTTTGGGCTTGGAACTGCTCTTCTAGTTCCTAAAACAGAATTGTTTTGACAAAGTTCGTTTAACACGTGCTATTGTCTATAGTGCATTCCATGAAAGTCATATAAGCATTGAGACATATCTTGAATCATTATTATTATTAATTATTACTATTTATTAACGTCCACTTTTTGCAACTTAGGCTATCTTGAATCATAAAAAAGTGTAACCTGCTTATTAAGGTCTGGCTGGATTCATGCCTTCCACCATCCCCTCCCCCCTCTTACTTGCAATTATTTTCTTTGTCCCAGTTAGGCCTCAAACTATACACTTTACTCTTCCTTGATACTTGTTTGTCATCTTGAAGTTGTTTTTTTAATATGCGTCTACCAAATTTCTTCGATGCTGGAAATTCCTTTGTGGCCAAAGTCATTCTTCTTTTATCCATCTGAAGGGTTTCCCAAAATCAGGTTTTTCACTTTCAGCAACCATTTTAAAATCCTGAAGATGCACACTGCACTTCTTATATTCATTAACTAAATGTAAAATGTCAAAGGATCTAGTAATAACTTTCTTAAATATCTCCATATTTATAGTAGCAATTAATTATACCACATCTCCTTTGGCTCTACATAAAGATTTTTCAGAGGGAATCCACCATCTTTCCTCTAGCAGGAACCCACTGTCATTCCTTGGGTTTGGAAATTTTAAGGATTTCTACTAATCTGTGAGTCCGTGCATTTTGCACCTATTTAGAATCAAATTAATCAAAATCCTAGAAATCAAAGAAAATGTTGAGAGGTGTCAGTAATAGCACCGAAAATTCTACTATCTATAATGTTGAGTGATCGATGTTGCAGAATCCAGCAAATAGGGAAAGAAAGATGAAGTCTTCCTCCATTAAATGTTTATATTTGACAACCGGTTTCACCAAATCAGTGGCATCTTCAGCCTAAAATACATAATTGTGAACAATTTAAGCTTAACAATGTACACATTTTTACATCTATAACTATTTTAATTCGTACAAAGCAACAATGTAAGTTAAACTTAATAGTTTATTAAAATTGCGCAATGTTCTATCATATAATAAAATTTGACTTACTCGTTAGTAAAAGGATAGGACTACAGAACTACATTTATATGACTAGAGAAGGAGTGATAAGGTAGGTAGATAACAAAGCACTGTTACTCTACTGAATGGGAACTTTGGCTGCAGGGCTCTCCTCCCTCCTCCTAGTCATCAGACATATTTTTCTACCCTTTGCTTCCTTGCTCTTTCCAATTTCTAACTTTTCAAGTGTGCCCACTTTTCTGCTTTTATTTAAATTGTGTAAAAGTGTTATTTCCTCTCTTGGGAAGATTGCCACACTGTGTTAAATTTTCTTTAAAAGGTGACTGTTTTGTTGTGGTTGGTCTGTGTTCAGATATTTTTGTTTTTAACTTTCTACCTGTTTCTCTGATGTACTCAGAAATGCATTTGTACTCTCCACTTTTTTCTCTAATGTCTGTTTTGTCTTAATTTTATATAATTAGGCATGCTAGGTTTGTATACGCTAAATTGAGCCTCTCTCTCTTCAGTAAGGTTCCTATCTCCTCTGAAATGGGGCCTTTCTTTATTTGATATAAATTATTCGGTCATCATTGGTTTGTATCCGTTTCTCTTCCCTATTTCAATAATACAATTCTTCTCTTTTTTTATAATTGGCTGGTGACAAGGAGAACTTTGTTTTTATCTATACATGTCCACTAAGCACTATGTAATGAGTTGTAAATAAGTCGACTTTTTATATTTATTTTTTAATTGATATTGAAAAAGAGCTGGGCATGCTTCTCATATGAGTTATTGATATTTATTATTCTGATAGAGGTAAAATTAAATTTTTAAAAATATCGTTTTGAAATTAAAACTGGGTTTTATAATAGTAATAACGATATCTAATGCTTTGACTAACACAAAAGATAAGATAAAAATTGATAATCAAATAAGAGTAGTATATCAAATTAATTGTAATGATTGAGACAAAATTTATATTGGAGAGACTATACAAAATTTGAAAAAAGAATAGACCAATATAAAACAGACACAAAAAACATAAATAAGAGAGAATTAGCACATCACTTAATACAAGAAATTCACAAATTTAATTTTGATAAAACCAAAATACTATACTAAGAAAATTTGTTTTAATTTCTTTGTATAATATTTTGGTGGGGCTCAGGTTAGCCATGCGAGTTAAAGCGTTGCCTTTAAGCTCACATGGTAATCCTAGAGTGGCGAGTTCGATTCTTGCCTGGGTAAGGGAATTTATTTAGTGACGAAATTCATTAAATAAAATCCAAAGTCCCACCCTGGCCAGAAAAGGGCGGTAACCTGTAGATAACCCGTCCCAATTATCCTTAGTTGCAAAAAGTGGACGTTAATAAATAATAAAATAATATTTTGGTTTTATAAAAATTAAATTTGTGTATTTCTTGTATTGAATGATGTGCACAAAAATTGAAAACACTAAAATTAGTAATATAAACATATCTTTCAAGAGAAGGTACTTTATACCTAATACTTTCTCAATGTGCATCTGATCAGAAAATAATTTCCTGAATAGTTAGTTCCCTTCAGTCCGTATTTTTTCTATAACCTCAACCTAATAAGAAACTCGGTTGCATATGACCTCCCATTTGATGGATATAGTCAACTAAATACTTAGCTCTCAGAATCTCCAAAAAAAACTTTATTGGTATGTACAATGAACAATAATCACATAAAGACAAGCTAATTAGTCTACTATGATAGGAATGAGAATTGGGAAGGAAGGTGAGATGTATTTATACTAATTACTGAGAACTGCTGAGTCGGCTGCTGAGGTGTCATCTGGAGGTGCGGGAACAGAGGCTTCTGCAGCTATAACTGTGCAAATTTTTGATCATCTCAACAGCTACTTCCACAAGTTTGAACTGTCGAGATAATCGACCTTCTAAATAGAGTCTATTATGGCTTTTACTGCATTTGAGAAATCTTTCACAATACTCAGGGCATTTTGATTCCTTGGGCCTGTAATCGAGGCACTCCACTGCATGAGCCTGCATAACATTGGTATTCAGTTCAACAGATCTTTCCACCAATTATTATACAAATATGAACCCTAGATTACGTTATTGGTCAGGGTAGTACTCAATGATCATCACTCTGCACAGATTTTCTGGATTTATTAGAAACTGTCAAACAGGGTAAATACTATTTTTTAGGATTTGTTATAGATAATTCAGTTAAAGAAAACTGCTTTGCATTTCCTTCAACAATATAATCTCATAATTTTTGGGAATAATTTCAAAATATGAAACCCTTTTCACGGTCCTTTAACATAGTAAACTCTTTTAAACAATTGATTTTCCATCCTCAAAATGATGATTGTTCTTCCAAGGTAAATTTACTTATTACGTAGTAGGTTGGTTCTACCAGTATATAAATACTATTGTAATACCTTTCGGCAGATGCCGTCATTCCTTGCTGATCATTGAGTACACATGGTAAGAGCTTTTTATGCGATGACATCATCCTCAGGAAGTTGCCATCATTCAGAATGCCCTTGTCATGTGTTCTCGACAATCACAAGTGAAACTGGAGGGTATTTTATGAATTTTATTTCATTTATTTTATGAATTTCTCCAAACTGACTTTCCATTCCAGAGGTCTTCTTGTCACGCTTCATAATGCTAATTTTCAGTTGCTCTATGGCTATCTCCTTCAAGCTATTCATCGCCACTATTGTCGATCTGGATGGGTCACAGTCCATTTAGACCCCGGACTGCGACCCATGTGGATCAACAATATTGGTGATGAATAGCCTCAATGAGATAGCCATAGAGCTACCAAAAATTAGCATAATGAAGCGTTATGAGAAGACCCCTGGAGCAGAAAGGTGGTTTGGAGAAGAAGAAATTCCAGCCTAGACGATTTTATTTTTCTTTATGGATTTTTATTTGTAACCAACCAAACTGGTGCTCCAGGGGTTTTATTATTTCCCCTAACATCTCTGGGGAGCATATTAATGCATAAACTGGTTCCAGTGTTCCGGCCTATCACAACTTTATGCACTATTTTCGAATTTTCAGCATCAGGTAAGTCTTTTTAAAATTAGTTATAAATACCAACTATTCAGATGACTAGCCTGGGAATATGAAGAATCTTTCCAACTGTTTTCCTTGCCAAGCAGATTGTAGTCCAACGTCGTATTACGATTGTAGTCCAACATATTCATTGATCCTTTTTCCTCCCTCTTACTACCTAATAAATGCTTTACCTCTACTTTATGCGGAAATATTATAGATGGAATACAAAAAGCCCACTATCCCGATACTTTCCTTTAAAACGGCCCATTACTTTGCTTTATGATTGTCCAGAAAAGAGCCTCCGATCTTTAGAATTCACTAGCATCCAGACAATGTAATATTGGAACCTCCATCTGGGAACATCTCCCTCAAATTGATTATGACTGCTGGATAAATATGAACACCTTACCTCGAATTTTTACTACATTAAGTTTTCCTCAAGCTAGGCAAGTCGCTTTGTCTTTGCTCGATGACGTTCATCCTCTAATTGTGCTTCTGCCTTTCTCCATTCGTCTTCCTTTTTGTAACATGTTTTGTCTGACAAAGTTTTCAACAGTATTTGTTCCTCCATTGCCAACACTTCCCTTGCCATTGCTGAAGCAAGTGACCAATTGACTACGACTTCCTCATGATCTTCGCGAAAGTACTGCCTTTAGAACTGTGGCTTTTGGAATTAATATCTAAATTATTCAAACTACCCAGAAGACCAACTTAGTTCATACCTTATACGCCTTAAAAATATCTTTTAGAGCCTTAACGTGCTTCTTACTGAGTTATAAATTTTCTTTGCAGCCTTTCATAAAGGGAATTATTTTTAGATTCACTTATTCAATTACCTATTCTTTTTAAATGCTCAAAATCAATAATCTTCATAACATATTTAAATACATTTTTGAGAATATGGCTAGCACATTAGGAATTCTTGAAAATAATTAATTCATAGCTCTTTGGAATGAGGGACTATTTTCGAGACACATGTGCCCATTGTGCTTGTGATATTCGAAATGACCATTTTCTGTAGAAAAAACTCATAAACATTTGCCAAGAACATCAACATACACAAGGTTTTTATGAAGAGGCACTGATCCCTCTCAGGAACTGGAGATGTTAGTTATGTGTGTAAAGCTTTTTGGAGCAGTATCATCCCCTTTCAAGGAGCATTAAATTAGAAATTGGAATACGCTTCCTTTTAATCAGGCAGTTTGAGACATCATCGGCTCCATCATATGCTACCTACTTAAATAGGATTTACTGAAGGCTTATAATAAGAAAATACTAATAACTCACTTAATATTTGAGCAACAAATTAGAGTAAAAAACAAAAATTATAGAGCATCAATAGTTAACCAAAATTGGTTCTATAACATTTTTCAATCTGACTCATAACCACCTCTAAACCCCCCCCCTATTTATTTCTTGTCCAATTTCTGCCAGCAATATTATCTTTAGTGTTACTCAATGGAATGGTTAAGTATCAAGTATGGTATAGATATAATAAACATTTTCGATAAAAAAACGTAAAATCTTAATTGACATTATTTATATGTATGAATTTCGAATTTTTGAATTCTGCCTTTCGGGCACCAAAGACCTCATTCGTGCATCATTAAAATGCCTGGATGCAATTGAAAAATTGTTTTTATATGTAACAAGGGTTACTTTATTTCCAGCCTGTAGAGTGAGAATTTCCTTAGATGTCAAAACATATATTCTTCAATACCTTCATTAATAGTCATTTAAATATCGATTTTGGTAATGATAAAACAAAAAATCTGTTCGTATGTTTTCGTTTGTATGAGGGGATTTAGAGTTGTTTATTTGTTATTTAGAGATACTTTGGTTATAAACCTTTTTTGTGGTATAATCTATATATATATAAAATTGTAACCTCTGTCTGTACATTGATTTTTTTCGCGAAATTTCACGATAACTTTTCATTTCACATGTCATAGACACCATAAATGCATTTTGTTTCTTTGGTGTCTGTTTGTTTGTTTGTTACCTTTTCACGCATAAACGGCAGAACCGAATTTTATGAAACTTGGTATGTATATTACTACTAACCCAACTTAGACTTCAGGCTATATTAATATCCTCTGAGACGAACAGGAGTGGGGGTTATAAGGGAAGCCTGAAATTAAAAATAGCGATATTTCGTTTTCTATTGGTTTTTCGGCAAATATGCACATAACAAAAGTTGTTTATTTTGTTATTTAGAGTAACTTTTGTTATATACACTTTCGTCGTATACCGAAGTGTAAATGCGTTATACGCTAAAAATTATAGCGGGAGTCAACAATATTATTTGGCACAAAAGACTCCACCGAACTAAATAAAACTCGGTATGTGTATTAGATCTGCTGTCTTAATTATCATAAGCCCTACCAACATTTCTAGGGACGGACAGGAGTGGGGGTAGTAAGGGAAGCCAGAAATTAAAAATAGCGATATTTAGTTTCCTATTGGTTTTTAGGAAAATATGAAGATGACAAAAGTTGCTTATTTTGTTATTTAGAGTAACTTTTGTTATATACATTATCGTCGTATATCGAAGTATAAAGGTGTCATACACTAAAAATTATAGCCAGAGTCAACAATTTTATTTGGCTCTAGAGACTCAACCGAACTTAATGAAACTCGGTATGCGTATTAGCACAAACGCCTTTATTATAATAAGGCATACTAACATTTATAGGGACGGGCAGGAGTGGGGGTTGTAAGGGAGGCCTGAAATTGAAAATAGCGGTATTTCGTTTTCTATTCGTTTTTCTGCATATATGCATATGACACAAGTTGTTTATTTTGTTATTTAAAATAACTTTTGTTAAATTTATTTCTATCGTTAACAAAGTATAAACGAGATATACACTAAAAACTAGAGCGGGGCCAACAATTTTGTTAGGCACTAACAATTCAACTGAACTTAAAAAAACTCCGAATTTGAATTAGCATTAATTCTTCCATGATTATAAGATATAATAAAATTTTTAGGTCCAAACGGGAGTGGGGGTTATGAGGGAGGCCTGAAATGAAAAATTGTGATATTCCGATTCCAATTGGTTTTTCAACGATTTTCTATAAAAATACAATCATTAGTTAGTCGACGATGATTTCCCGGGCATTGCCGGGTATATTCGCTAGATCATATATACAAAATACGTACATTATAGATGATATTTAATTATAATAAAAGCTATCCATGATTATGATTTGAAGTATTCACGGTGTGTCAAACAGTGGAGGGGGAATGATTAGAGACTTATTTTCATTTATCTTCAAACCTAAATTTTTTTTTCTATAAGTCGCCCAAGGGACCCTTACGGGGAAAAGTGCGCCTAGACGGGAAGAGCAGTTCTACACATAGAAGCATTGCCAAAAACAAAATAAAATCTTTCCGTCTCAATTGATTTCCCGAGCGAAGCCGGGTACCTTGGCTAGTAATGTATAAACAAGCACATGAAGTTAAAGCTGGTGTCACAGACATAGCGGTACATAAGTGGCAATACCTAATATAATTAAGCATTCTGTCTACTACCAGCTTAGACTATTTCCTATATTAAACCTTCAACCCAAACCATATGTCTTGAAGACTATAAATTCAAATTTGCCGTGACCCATGGTAATGGCGCCACTCAACGACTCCTCCTGCTAGGTTTGCTCACTCCAGTCACTACTTACCTAAATGTCATCAGGAAAGCTTATCTAACGACATGGCCTTTGATAAGTAAACCAATTTTCTGTAACATGCTACGTCGTATCAATGAAACTGTTGTAATCTCTGAAAATTTGATTTGTCTACCAAATGAATTGGTTTTAATTAGATTCTTAGTTTATATAGTACTAGCTCAGATACCCGGCTTCGCCCGGGAATCGGTTTGAGGGTGAATGGTGATGGAATTTTTTTGGCAAGGCTCTACTTTGCACAATATTTTGACATTTACCCGTCCCAGTGTTTAGGGTTTATACCCGTCGTTCACATTTGTTAATAATAAAATTAATTTTATAATGAAGGTATAATAAAATTAATTTAATAATGAAGGCTTCACTGCTAATACACATACCAAGTTTTAATTAGTTCGGTTGAGTCTTTTTTGGCAAATAATATTGTTGACTCCCGCTATAATTTTTAGCGTATAACGCATTTAAACTTCGGTATACAACAAAAGTGTATATAACAAAAGTTACTCTAAATAACAAAATAAACAACTTTTGTTATGTGCATATTTGCCGAAAAACCAATAGAAAACGAAATATCGCTATTTTTAATTTCAGGCTTGCCTTATAACCCCCACTCCTGTTCGCCTCAGAGAAAATTAATATAGCCTAAAGTCTAAGTTGGGTTAGTAGTAATATACATACCAAGTTTCATAAAATTCGGTTCAGCCGTTTATGCGTGAAAAGGTAACAAACAAACAAACATACACGAAAGAAACAAAATGCAGTTATGGTGTCTATGACATGTGAAACGAAAAGTTATCGTGAAATTTCGCAAAAAAAATCAATGTACAGACAGAGGTTACAATTTTATATATATATAGATTCTAATGAAAACATAACTCACCTGATAAATAGGATGTAACCAATAGCCATTTGCTTTGTTTCTCAATAAGATTGATGCCAGTCTAGAATAAGAGTTTGACTCTATCATTAATTTCACAAATTGGAGTGATGAGGAGACAAATTTCCCAGATATTCAATAAGGCATTTCTGAAGTTGAGTAGTAAAAAAAAAAAGAAAACTTTTTACTTTCAAAATAAATGATAAAATATGCAGACAAAGAAAGAACCGATGAAAAACATAAAATTATGATTTGTTATAAAAGCAAAATTGTCATAGATAGTGAACCAGTCTGTGGAAGAAGCTGCTGCTCATGGAAAAATAATCCAACACGATTATCAATAAAACATCGGGGGAAAAAAAATCTTTATTAGACCAATTAGTTATCTCTATCAAACCAGCACTCCAGAAGAATGCTTTTCAGAGATTATTTTACCAGATATGTTTCTGATGATAAGGGAATACACAAATAAGAAAATTGAATGACAAAGGACTAAGTTTATTCCTCGGCAGTCCTAATAATGAGTTAATATACCCTGCCCCATTTCATGGTGTACATACGGTTGAATCAAATTGAGTACACACAGTATGAGAATTTGCACTAAATGTAAACTTTTTATTTATTTTCATGGATGAACAGAAGTTAGTGTTGTAGGAGAACCTCAAAATGAAAAATTGTCATTTTTCAGTTTTTGACACACATGTGCATAAGAAAATTTGTTTATTTTATTGTTTACAGTTATTTTAGACATATACATTTCTATCATATAAAAACGGATAAACAAGATATTTGCATCGATGTATTGCTTCGGCCCACAATTAAATGTACATATAATCTTTTAATCAGATTTAATAAACTCAGTACTCTTCTTATTCTGGACCCAATATACTTACTTATATGTTCTTCATAGTTTAATGGCCAGGGTCACCAAAATAATTGATCTATACTCAGCTGACTTAACAGGCTTCTTGAATCTCAGGTTCAGTGACCTCCCAGTGTGGAAGGGGCTGTCATGACCAATGTAAGAGGGAACAAGCACTTCTGAACTGTAAGTAAGCAATCTGTAATTAAATTTAATAAAAATATGATTTTAGTATACACATATTACTCCGGTATGTAGCAATGAATGATCATTGGGTTTTTAAAAAAAATGAATGTAATTATTTTTGGAAAAGGAATGACCCATGAAGAGGTGGTATTTAAGCCACAAAACATGTAGGGAAATGCGAATAAAGTTTACGGGGAAAGAAATGTGTTTTAGTAGATTTCCCTTAGGGGAAATCGACTATTGAAGTCATACTCATGACGCGATTTTCAAATTTTTTCTTCAAATGTCAATCGATCCTACCTAGATGACGAAAATGAGGTCCGTTCAAAACTGTATATCTGTATATATATATATATATATATATATATATATATATATATATACAGTACCTCAGAGTGTAAATGATACACCATACAAATTTCACAAAATGTTCATTTATTATGTACAATAATATATTTTTTTTAAAAAAGGTTCTCCCTAAAAAATTACACATTTTATCTAGAAAAAAATAAATACCTCTCTTGAACAATAATTAATAATGCCTGAGCATAAAAATAACAAAAATGAAATTCCAGACCTCTCAGTGAAAATGATACACTTTAATAAAATTCAAATTAAAAGTAATTTTATATAACTTTAATATCTTGTTGGAAGTCCTTTGTTGTTGATTACTTCTCTTAAGCGGTTTGGGATAGATTCCACGAGTTTTTGGGTAAAATCTGGGATAATTTTCTCCCATTCTTCCAAGAGTGTCTTTTTTAAATTTTCTTTGTTTGTAATACTATGTTTTCGAATTTCTGTCTCCAATTTTGCCCACAAATGTTCAATGACATTTAAATCTGGTGACTGCGCAGGTGTCTTTATAAGTTTGGGACAGTTAAATGTAAGCCATTCTTTCACTATCAATGAAGAATGCTTGGGGTAATTATCTTGGTAAAAAGTAAAAATATCTTTTAATCCAAGTTTTTCCGCAGTTACCTTCAGATTTTGCCTTAATATTTCCACATATAAATGTTTATCCATTATACTTTCTATAAAATGCAGACTTCCCACACCAGAGGCTGCCATGCATGCCCACACCATCACACTCCCACCTCCATGTTTCACAGTCGGTAAGAGATTTTGCTTGAAAAATGCTTCTCCAGATTTTCTCCAAACGTATCCACGTCCATCCGACCCAAAAATGTTAAACTTGCTTTCATCAGCAAAAATAAACTTTTTCCAAAAGTCAAAATCTTTGGAAATGTGCTCATTTGCAAATTTTAGCTGGTCTTTTTGATTTTGTTTACTAATGAACGGCTTTTTCCTAGCAACTCTACCATGAAAATTGTGTTTCCTTAGGACACAACGCACAGTTTCCGCACTAACAATCTTCTTTAAATAATTTTCCACTTCACTTGCAATTTTTGGTCCACTCATTCTTGGGTTGTTTTTTTTACGTACCTCAGAATCCACCTTTCGTCAGCATCGGAAAGTATCTTTTTGGGGCTTTTCCTCTTCTTATTAATACACCTATTTTCCCTTTTATATCTTTCTACAATGTGTTGTTTGCATGACTTTTCTGAAAAAGTTCGCCAATTTCTCGATACGATTTTCCTCTGTTGAACACTTGTATAATTAGTTCTCTTTCTCTTACCGTTGTGTGCCGACCCATTTTTGTAAAACAAAAACAATCACGAAATAATATAATAAAATTGTCTTAGAGACTGATAGCACAGAAGACACTGAAAGCCTGGATAGAACTAAAACGGATTAAAGGCAACATGAGTGGTGTATCATTTTCACTGTGAGCTAGGTCAAAGGTTTGTAATCCTCTTATGTAGCTTATTTATTCCTTGCTAATGTCAGAGAGCTAGGCAAGTTAATCTGTTATCAAGAATGTATTCTCATTCCATATACACTTATACGTTATATAAAAGTAGGTGTATCCTTTTCATTGTGAGCTACTGTATATATGTATATATATATATATATATATATATATATATATATATATATATATATATATATATATATATGGTGTTGTTGTTTTTTGGAGTTTTGGTCAGTGTTGGTGAAAAAATCTTAGTTCATTCCAATATTTTGAGAATATTTATTAGCAATATATATATAAAGTAGTACCTGTAATTTTTAGCCCTGAAGAAGAGAAAATAAATATTCTCGAAATATTGAAATGAACTAAGATTTTTTCAACAATACTGACCAAAACTCCAAATTTGTCTGTTACCTCCAAGTCACAATTATTGTTTAATCATTACCAAACTCGATATTTAGACGTTTTATGTAAAAAGAAAGATCAAGTTCGTTAATGGCTTAAATCGGACCAGGGGAGGGGGGTTTAGAGGGGAGGATTTTTGAAAATTCGAAATATCTATACGTTGGATCGAAAAATTGTATATAATCAATCTTATTGCAAATTAAATGTACTATAATTATTGTTATACACATTTATTGTCTATCTTGGATATTAATCGAGATATTGGCATTTTTCAGTTTTCAGCCTTCAGCAAACCCCCACTTCTACTCATGTTACATAAACAATACTCTATTATATAATAAACTACATTATTCATAGTTTAAATTGTAAATTGTATTCTATAAACCTTTATTATACGAGATACATGCAAATATGTCCTGGTGACCCCCCCCCCTCTTTTATGGGCTTGGGCTACTAAAATTTGATTGATTGAGATAACAATTATCCTGACTCATTAATTACAGTACTAGATATATTAAATAGTTTTCAATAAAACTAATCATGGTCAGAACTACCAAGGAAGAAAAATGTACGTACAAGATCATGTAATATTATGGTGCATTTACCAGATGTAAGAGGTCCTGTAAAAGAGCTAATGAAGGAGGTGGAGATTTGGCTGCATTTTTTTTTCTGATTTTATGATAGAGTCTATTGTAAGAAATACAAATATTTATATTGAAAGCATATGTGGGAATTATTCCAGAGAAAGGAATGCCCAAAAACAGACCTGGTGGAGCTAAAGGCTCTCATGGGACTATTGTATATGGGAGGTGTTCTAAAAAGAGGACGGGTGAATATTGAAGAGTTTTGGATGACGGATGGTACTGGGGTTGATTTCTTTCCTAGTGTTATGTGTCTGCAGAGATTTAGATTTTGTTGAGAGCAATTAGGTTTGACGACAAGTTGACCCGTGAGGAACGTAAAAAAATTGACAAGTTAGCCCCCATTAGAGACCTTTTTGATATGTTCATCGAAAACTATGGGAAGTATTACTCCTTGTCCGAATATGTCACTATTGACGAAAAACTTGAAGCATTTAGGGGGAAATGCAGTTTCAGACAGTACATACCATCGAAACCCAATAAATATGGGATAAAAATTTTTGCACTCGTAGATGCAAAGACCTTCTATACAGCCAATATGGAAGTTTATGTGGGACAGCAGCCTCAAGGGCCATTTTGCCAGAGCAACACCCCAGCTGCCATTGTGGAAAGGCTGTGCAAGCCCATTTATGGCTCCGGACGTAATATCACAATGGACAATTGGTTCACCAGCTATGATCTGGCCACTACCTTACTAAAACATAAACTTACAATGGTTGGGACTCTAAGAAACAACAAGAGAGAAATACCTATGCGTCTTTTGGATCGCCAAAGGGAAGTATATTCTTCACAATTTGGTTTTCAAAAGAACCGCAGCATTTTATCGTATATTCCCAAAAAAACAAATGCGTTTTCATTCTTTCAACCTTCCATCTCGATGGCAGCATTGATCTTTCGACCGGAAACAAAAAAAAAAACCAGAGGCACTCACCTTCTATAACATGACTAAAGGAGGGGTTGATGTTGTTCATGAAATGTGTGCCACTTATAATACTACTCAAAATGCAATAAGATGGCCGATGGTGATATTTTATAGCCTGATGAATGTAGCGGGTATCAATGCATTCATCATTTATAAAAGTATGACGATAAATTTGAAAGGAGGGTTTTTTTGAAAGAGTTGGGAAAGCAGCTGTGTAAAGATCATCTTCGCCGATGGGCGCACAGCATCCACGTGCCGCGCGAAATCCGAAAGGCTATCTGTAAAATATTGAACATCACCACAACAACCAGAGCAGCTGATCCATCGGCCCCAGGGAAAAGAGGAAGATGCAAGGATTGTACTGGTGCTAATCGAAAATCCCGATACTACTGTCGCGTGTGTTCAGGGTTTGTGTGTCTTGAACACTCACTTTTTGTATGCTCAGACTGTTTCCAAAATAATGAGTGACATTTAGTATATTTTAGTTAATTTTTATAGCCAAAATTATGATGATTATGTTCCTATAACGCTTATTTACTTTGTTTTTCTTTTTAAATTTAATTGTATATGTATTACTTGAAAATTAAATATTTTCTTACAGATATTGCATTTATTATCTTGCTCTATCATGGTAGATTAATACTTATGCAGTGAAAATTTTTGTAAGAAAAATCTAGGCCCAATAATAGAAGTTTAGGGTTCCGGGTCTTACAGACCCGGTGCCACCCTAAGGACTGTTCTAGAGGGTGCCACTACTCTCGGGTTAATATCCACGGTGGTGTAGATACCAGTATGTAGATTAATCCATTACTAAACTTCAAGAGGAAATCTGCTTTGCACGCAGAGGCTGCGGGACAGACTGTTTATTGGTGGCCCTTGCCATTAAACTATGAAGAACTCTGTACTCGTACTTTTGGAAACTGGATTTAATTTTATGCTACATTGCTATTTTTATGTATGAGATAGAGAGCTGTTTGTAAGGAATACCTTAACTAAAAATCACAATATTTTGTTTCCTATTCATTTTCCTAAAAATTAAATTTTTACTCAAGTGGTTAAATGGTGTTCAGAAAAAAAAAAGGTGGAAAATCAATATAAGTTAAATTTTATTTAATGGCATATTATAACCAAAAGTTCTTACACACTATTATGTATAATTAAGAGATTTTGTGCATAAACATTTTAAAATATGATTTGGGTCCCCCAAAAATGTTAGTTACTAGAACAATCTGTTTTAAGAAAACAAAACTAAGTTTGGCCCAACAAGTGGAATTTGAGGTTATGGACAGGCACCCTCAGTTATTTCTGGTATTCATAAACTTATTTCTTTCGATATGGTATTGAAATTGTCATGTACTTACATTTACTATTATATAAAGTATGTTAACAAAAAACAAAGGAACAACATTTTCAAGAATATTACATAAATAGAATTTTCCAGGGTATTGTTTACTCTGACCTGAACACAAGGAATAGAGGGTTACAGGATTGGGAAAGGATTTGTTCTTGGAACTGTTTTCTCCTTTCTGTTCTCTCAGTCTCTTAGATAAACTGGTAGTGTGCAGTTCTATCGTCAGATCGCTGTCAAATGCATTACTACATTATGAATCAAGTACATCATTTAATGCACAACTAAGCACGACACATAAACAGGGTGGAGTCCCACTCCAGGAGTCTCTCTGCCTCCGCTTACTGTAGGAATTCATAAAATGGTTTTTATAACGTTTTGACTTTAACATATTTTTAATAACCTTTGCTAATGGGAAATAAAATAAGTCATTATAAAAATTTAATTTAGAAAAATTGTTAATTGAGAGGTTTTTAAAAACGTGAGTGAAAGAATATTATTTATAAAACACTAAATACTGCATATTATATTATAATACTTTTGACCACATTATTAATAATTTAGATCCCCACATATCGGGAGCACCCAAAGGGTTATTTCGTAAAATTGGTTTGCAATGACAGCAGGAAGGTGAAATTATTGATGTATCACAAAAAATTGAAAATGGAGACATACATAAATGGCATTGTTGGTCCTCTTCTCCCTTAACAAATGGATGCAGTCATCTAAAAGTTAGTCTTCTTTTAGATCAAAAGGGATTGCGATTTTGAAATTTATATTTGTGCGGAGAATGCAAAATCAACCAAAATACAATTATCTTAAAACAGTTATTGATAAATCACTAAAATAGTATTCAATGCATGTAATAATAATGAGAAGGTACTTGAACCTGAAGATGCAAGAAAAAACTCAGTATTTGTTCTTGATTATTTTCCAATGGAAGATCAAGATATAATAAGAAATTAGTACTCTATGGGAAGACATAAAAATTTGAATTGCTTTCATCTAACCCAAACCTACACCCAGATAATGCATTTAATAAGATATAATTTTAATTATATTTGAAGGAGAAATGGCCAAAGGTGAATAGATGAAAAACACTTGAACACTCTCCACTGATTTACGTTCCTCTACATGTTTTGCGTCCTCTATGACAACTCTTCTGAAATAATACATTATTAGTATAAAAAGATTCGACCTTATCACCTCTTTAGTCATGTCAAGACTGTCTTCATCCATCACACTGAATTTTATATGTTTTTGTCTTTACTTTGTAATTTTACTGTTTGTTGTTTTTAATAATTACTTAATCAGTATTTTTATATAATATGTATTACTAATTATTAATTACACTTGAAATTTAATAAATACTATGTCTATTTATTTTGTTAAATTTTGATGTTAAAATTATGTCAAGTTCACTCACTTGGCCAACCGCAAAGTTTTTACATTGATAAGTACTTTATATTAATAGGGGGGGAAACTAGAGACAGGATTTTCAAAGTAATTTGGCTATGGGGGTCTGTGGTATCAGTTCATTTTGGAAATGGGGTCTCATAACCATATTAGATTCCTGCTCTAGACCTACTAGCAAGTCATATAGTGAAATCAACATCGAATGAGTTAACAAATCAAACAAATCTTTTACAAACGCGTCCCCAAGCAACTTAAACAGGTTATTAATCATCAGCATTAAAACATCGATGCCAAGAAATTCCTAGTCAGTATCATTTCATAACCAAACCAAGTTTTTCTGAAGGTTGCTCGTTTTCTATAAGCGACTATGATAAAACAAAGGAATCCAAAAAAAGATGGGTTGCTGAAAAGAAGTAGTCATCAAAAATAAGTCTGCTGCCATACAAATTTTTATAATACTTGTACCAATTTTTCGATATCAATATCATTTGCTTAAAGAGTTTTTGTGATTTAGTGACTGAAAGTCTGTACTATTTTTCATGTTTTGTAAATTGTCTGATCTTATTTCTATTTTAAAATGTTTTGTTAAGTATAAGAGTTCAATATTCTTTCCTGGTTTGAAAGAAGTGAACTAGGTCTTGGGAATAATTGGTTTTGATCATTTTCCTATAGCTGTTTTTCAGTTGCTTTTTAAGTTTGAAGCAGTCATATCAAACCATTTTTTTTTTTATATTAAATCTATTGTTCATACGACGACATCTACACACCATTAAGCTAGAATTTTTGGGAGATTCTGACATAACAGCAAACAAAATTTTCATAGAGGGAATTTATATTTTCAGAAGTATATTCTTTCAGATGTAGATAGGTAATGGAAAAATTTAAGCGGCCCTTACACGGTCATTAATAATGACATTACTTTATCAGAATGACATTAATACTGATCGTGTAACGTCGACAAAGTTGGAATGACGAGAGGGAATGATGCGAATCCGGATTTTCTGATCACGGCACATCATTACTGTAGACGGGAGGGGATACTGTCATTAATAATGATAGTGTAAGGTGTGCGGCATCATTACTCAGCCTGCCACACGAAATTGCGAAGATTGGTAAACTTTTTTTCCGGATACGAATGATCAGTTTTTTTTAATTAATTCAAATTTATTAATTTCATTCATTAATAATTTTGTGTAATATGATTGTTTCATTTTTGTTCACATATCTTTGTAAATAAAAATTTATTAATTATTGAAAAGCTATTTGTCTGTATCTTGTTTCTTCACCAGATATCCGATTTTGATAAAAATTGGGTGGTAAGTCCTTGTCAAATCCGGAAAGGTTCCTAAAAAGTTTTTTCCCCTACATGTCCCAAGCATTATTAAAATGTTTTTTATAAGCTCTCCCTGGTTTGACACTGATTTACAACACGGAAAATGGCGGAAGAGTACTTACCTTCAAGTAATCTTGCAGAACATAGATAAGCACCTCACACGTTTCAATAATAGCAGCGCTTACTGACGATGGTGACATAACTGCTGAAAACTTGAGATCTTCAAAGTTTCTCCCTGTAGCAAGGTATCGTAATGTAACTGCTAGTCTTTCCTTCACCGGCAAACACTGTCTCATAGTATTTTTTCTTAATAAAAAAGGTGTAACTAATTTCAGCAGTTTATCGAACGTCATGTCATTCATACGGAAATAGTTTTTTTAGTCCTCTGGCTCGGTGTCTCTAATTTCATTCAATAACAAAATATGAGAATATTGTTCACGTTTTTTTAACCACTCCTTCATCCAACGTTTACGTTTTACTTGCCGTTTTGTAGCTAAAGCCAAAATTATAGGAATACAAACTGTTTTGTGTGGATCCATTTTATTTTATACGTCTTGCTTTGACAGAGACCACCTCTGTACTGAAGAAAAGTAATGACAATAAAAATGATTGTGTAAGGTTTTTACGGTAATGACAATCTGGAATGAAATGCATTCGCAAAAAATGTCATTACTGGTAATGTCATTATTAATGACCGTGTAAGGGCCGCTTTAGGAATGTTTTCCTCATTCCATTTTATAAACTTCTCAGGGGCGCTAGGTACAAGTTGTTCTTTATCCTTTTTTTCCAGACTTTTTACTTGAAACGTGAGTGTACAAACAAGGTGGTTTGTAAAATCTGTTAGGATTGATATTTTCATATCTAGAAATAATATACTCGTATGATAATTATCATTTATACATATGAAATCTATTGTTGATTTACCATTGCTTGAAATGTGTGTAATTTTAATGGGCCTATCAGAAATTGATCATCCTTTACAAAGAATGAATTCCAATGATTCCATTGTATCAACTAAAATTCTACCGCTTCGATTTATATTTTTGTGGATAACTATTCAGATGTCGTAGAGATTTGAAAATTCAAGAATGTTAGACTCTAATTAGTTTAAATTACCTACGTGACTATTATAATCTCTGCAAAGAACAATACTGCTACTGGGTTAATTGATTAAAATATTTGACAAGCTATAATTAACCCTCTGTCGGGCGTGTGATCTCTCAGATACACTGTTTCTAGAAAAATATTTTCCACACCTCCTAGCAGAGAGTGGTGGTGTAGTGCTTTGAGTTATGTGCTTTATAGGACTTCCCCTCAAGGTATGTTGAGTTACTGTGTTTGATGGAGTCGTGTGTTTCACCTGTCATTAAATTTTATCTCCTAGATACCACGCGCCCGATCTTGTAAGTTTTTTTGAAATCTGTATTTCATAAATATGTACATCAATTAAGTTTCTCTTTATTAAATGGAGTCATATAAACCTATTATTCTATTATTTTGCTCAAACATGAACTTTCAGAAGAACTTGTACAAGGATATATTGTACGACGCAGTGACAATAGTAGACGTTTACCAACCGAACTAAGGACGAAACTTGAAGACTACAGAGACTCATAAGAGTGCACTAGCTCATTGGACCATACATTGAACTCAAGTACAGAACAGCATAAAAAAAGTCCCTCCACTACAACGAACAAAAGAAAATGATGTGAACAAAGCAAAACTGAAAAGAAATTTAGGTGTACTAATTACTGTTGTGAGATTTGCAAAAACAAAATTTTTTAACAACATAGTTCCATGCTTTGTCCTAATTGTAATGCAGCTCTGCTAAAGAAATAACAATTAAACTGGTATTTTTAAAAATTTTTGATGATTTTCATTAAGTCTTATCTAAAAGTGATTTCGTGATACTTATTTTTGATTGAAGTTATATTTAGACATTTTTTTATATTGTTCACAAACTGAAATGAAATATGTATAATTAAGGCATGTGCATTTAAACAATTCCTTTTTATATTTGTGTTTTTTAATTATATTTTAAA
Source organism: Riptortus pedestris (assembly GCA_019009955.1). Classification (NCBI taxonomy): domain Eukaryota; kingdom Metazoa; phylum Arthropoda; class Insecta; order Hemiptera; family Alydidae; genus Riptortus; species Riptortus pedestris. The sequence goes on along the minus strand of CM032233.1, from coordinate 130,692,674 downwards.
ATGTATCGTCCACCGTTTCTTTATATTATAATACTTGTCAATTTTAAAAATTAATCACTTCTTTCAAACAAATACTTCCTCTGTTATGGTTTCTAATCACACGCTGAACATTTTAGTGCAAAATATATATTAAAAAACTGTATTTCCGTAAAAACGGTTGAGGATGATCTATGAGATACACGCGCCCGATGGCGGAATATTCTTGACGCGCCCGACCGAGGGTTAAGAATGTCCAAACTAATCATCAATATCACATTATAAACTACTAGTTATGACTGAAACTTGAGTCCCTGAGTCTATAAGGGCTCTAGCCTTTATACTGTAACTAAATTTATTTTTAATATTAACAATAGCAGTGCTAAGCAAAACTAAACTAGAATAATATTTCTATTATTCTTTAGACATAATATACTATTATGCTTTTTTTTTTACACCACCCTCCCTTTCACTATATAGTCCACTCTCTCAAACACACAAATGGGGCGAAGGGGCATCTCCCTATACATCTTTTTATGGGAAGCCTATTCGATCTCCAAACATACCAAGTTTCATTGTCTTGTTCATCCCTAGAAACTTTAATATAGCATATAATCAGTAAATTCAGGAGGAGTCAATGCTAATTCAAAGACCGAGTTTTATTCATTTTGGTTCAGTCACATGAGCCCAATAAAATTGTTGATGCTTTTGTACATAGTGTATATCTCGTTTATGGTTTGGTATACAATGAAAAGGTGCATAATAAAGGTTACTTTAAATAACAAATTAAACAACTTTTGTTACGTGAATGTTCACCGAGAAACCAACAGGAAACGAAATATGGCGATTTTGTATTTCATACCTTCATTACAACCCCCCCCCCCTCCTGCTGTTCTTTCCTAACAAGGTTAATATAAATTATAATCAAAGGAGAGTTAATTCCACTCCACAGGCAGAGTTTTATTGTGTTCTGTTTAGTCTTTTGTCTCCTATAAAATTGTTGAAGCCTTCTATAGTTTTTGCGAATATATTGTTTATACTTCAGTTTACGACGGAAGTGTATATATATCAAAAGTTACTTTAAATAACAAAATAAACAACTTTTGTTTTGTACATGTTTGCTGAAAAAACAATTGGAAACAAAATTTCGTGATTTTTCATTTCAGGCCTCCCTCTTGTTCATCTCTGAGAATATTAGTAAAGCCTGTAATCTAAGTTGGCCGTGTGGATTTCATAAAATTCAGTTCCACAGTTTTGGCATGAAAAAGCAACAAATAAAGAAACAAACAGACACCAAAGCCAAATGGTTGATATCATTATAATAATACTATTTCATTTTACATGGAATTATATGGAAATTTCATGAAATTTTGAAGGGAAAAAAATCAATGTACAGACAGACATTACAATTTATATCTATATATTTTGAACGGACCTCATTTTTGTCATCTCCTAGGTAGGATCGATGGACATTTGAGAAAATCTTTCAAAAATCACACCATGAGTAAGACCTCAATAGCTGATTTTCCCATGGGGAAATCCACTAAAAAATGTTTACAGCAACGATTACAGGATATTCTATTTACAATAAGATTGCTTCTTTACATTTTTATAAATATAATTTTTCAGTTCGATGCATAATATATCGGAGATACTTTTGAAATTCCCCTCTGGTCCTATTGCAGCCATTAATGAACTTGATCTTTAGTAAACAATTACATAAACTGTTTAAATTATAGTCTTGGTAATGGTCAAACAAGAAAATTTCTAGCAATAGAGCAGTAACAATATTTGTATATTATTTTGAAATGTCCTGATTTTTGTCATCTGCTAGGTATGATCAATGGGCATTTGAGGAACGATGTCTCATGAGTACAACCTTTTCAAATGTATCTACTCTTACCTTCAAATGTCTCGGGAATAAAAGAATTACTACTTCTTCCCTGATTTGTCTTAATTATTTATAAGTAATGACAGTTAATAAAACTCTTAAAAAACTTATGTAACATTGACCCAGTTCAAATTACATATGTATAAAAAGTCAATCCTATCATTGCTGTGATCACTACTGAATTGCAGTCAAGTCCATGCACTCTCAACAAAAGGTTTCCCAAATGATTCTCAATTTGTTATATAATTTTATTATACATATTCATTTGAATAATAATTTGTTTTCATTCCTGTCAATAATTTTAGTTTACATAACAGTTTAATATATTACACAGGAAACAAAATGTTTTTGTATTTTAATAATTATAATAATAATAGCTCTTATTGCTTAAATGATTAATGTTGCTCCATGTAGCATAATTGACATAATTTTTACAAAAATTAAATATTTATGTGTATAATTCAATTCTAAATTACTTTACAAGAAAAATGGCAGATAATAGTAAAATATGAAATAAAACATTTTAATAGCATAGTCTTCTTATTAAAACCATATTATTTATTTACAGAAATTGTATCTTAAACTTTTAAAACCAAAAAATATCTAATATTTTAGGAAATTTCAAGTTTCCTAGGAAAACAGAAAGTTACTCTCTGAAAATGTCAATACTAAATATCTTTTTATATAAGTGAAATTATCTTTTTTCAATATGTAAAAAATATTTTACTATGACAAGTCATGACCAACTGTTTTTACCAATAACTTATAATATAAAACTTTTTATTGGCTCTTTTTAGAATAATATTTGTTTCCGAAGCATATAATTCCACAGAATCATGTAAGAATGGCATATTTTTACTGCAGATTGTGTACAACTTTGTTTTGGTTTCTAAGTCGAATACTGACATGTCTCTCTCATAATTAACAACTAAATATCTTTTCCAAATACACTCAATCTGTGTAACGTTATTTAAATTTGGAATATTTTCTTCAAAGTTGTCTAGTATGTAATAAATTTTAATGCTGCCTGCATTACTCAATATAAGACGGTTATCGTCAGTAAGAATTACAGAACTATATTCTGAGATAACATATTCATTGAGCTTTACTGAAGCTAGATGGTCCCAGACTTGTAGAATATGGATATGCGTAGTTAAGCTCTCTTGTTTAACACACACAAACCTTTTGGAAACGTACAATTTTTTAGCTTCATTCTCAAGGGAAATGGGAGTTCCCCATGTTTCTCTGCTGTAGTCATATTTCACCATAAACGAACGGGTAGGCGTTGTATAGCTCAGAAAAATATAATCTCCTAGTACTTCAAGGCAGCCGAAGAAGAAATCTCCAAATCCAATTGCATTGTGTATGTTAACATCTCTTGCTAACCCACCATTAGTTAAGTCATATGTAGATAGTAGACACGGGCTCACACACTTTTGTAATACCAGCAATTTTTCTGCTAACACTATTTCATTGTTACGTTTTTTACAATTGTACTGTAATGGATTACAACTTCGTAATTTCCATTCGATTCGTAGAATTTCTTCAAAGGAGTTTTCCTTTCTCTTGAGGCAAACTATATATATCCATTGGCGGTACAAGATATATTCTCCTATCCAATGGAACTCGTCTATGCTCAACTCAGGACAAGTAAGATTAACAGAATCAATTTTGTTTAATCCTCCTAAAATACCCCATATAACAAGATGATAAATTGGTGCCTCGTATGTTTCCGAATCCTCCGTATATTTTATTGTGTCAATTTTTTCCAGTTGTAAAGCATACTTCTGACATATGAATAATGGGGTGAACGTAATAGGACTTGTTGAAAAAATACCCATCTTCCAATTCCTTTTAATGAACATGTATCGAAAGAATTGGTTTCGCCAACGACTACATGACTCATCACTGGGAAATTCCTTCATTGGGTTAGTAATCATTTTGAAAGAGTCTTCCAAAAATTCTTTTTCAACTAGTTCTTCCAGTTTACACATCTTCAGCCAAATTAAATTGGAGTTAATAGCCTCATTCCATTTTGTGCAAACTAGCCTACATGATTTCAAATCTATAGGTTTCAATTTCAGGAAGATATATTCCATTATTTCAATAGGGATGTCATTAAAACATGCCATTTTCTCAAGAGACCTAAAAAAGAAAATATATATATATATATATATGTGTGTGTAGTAAAATCAGACCATTGCAGAGATTGAATAAAAAACCTATTGATACATGACTACATGATTGTCAAAGAATATGCTCAAGTACAAAGAAAATGAAGGTCAAATTTGAAATTCTGAAAGTCCTTAGTTATAAAATATTATTTGTGTGTGTGTGTGTGTTGTGCACGCGTGCGTGTGCGTGTGTGTACCTGTTGTACAATTTGCTATTAAAGAAAGTTTCAATATTCGTTGAAGATGAAATGGCGTCAATAGATGAAAAACATGTGAAACATTTTCAATTTATTTATTTTTCCCTCTACATGTAGGTATAAGGTGAAGATAAATATGAACAATGAAACAGAAGAAAAATCACTCAAGATGTCAAGGCTGATGGTGGTACCAAGACTGATGAAAATGAGAATGAGAAAAATAGATGTTGCTGAAGTTGACAATGCAATGACAAGCCTAGAAAAACGTAAACTCACACAGTTAAAGACTGAAGAGTTTTTTGACCAAGAACGAAGATGCTAATGGCAACAGGAAATAATGAAGTAATGAACAACCACGTGTTACAACAAAGAAAAATTCAGTATAAAATCTACAAAAATATAAGATCAACAACGAACTAAAGAAATTTTTCCCATTCAAATACAACCTTGCCATAGCAAACACATTGAGAAAATCTGTAAGGATGTGGGGGGGGGGGGTTACCAATAGTGTGGACATATGGGGATAAAGCCAAATATAGTTTCAGCTGTACAAAAGATAAACTTAAAGACAAGGATACCAAATACAGGACGGTCTCGATAATCCGAACACGTAGTTTGCATGACCTGTTCGGATTAACAAAGGTATAATTTATAAATAAAAAAAAATCACAAAATAACGAAAATATGTATATTAAAAAGTAAAATTTTGGTTCTTTTAACGTTTTTGAAAATAATTGTATAAAGTTGTCTGAGTTTCTGATTTTTTTGACAAAGAATACGCCTGGTCTCACAAATTCCTTAAAAGTATCAGGCTTTCATAGCCGATATTGCATCCATTCGCCCACTCCAAGCAAGTATTAAAAGCCTTCAACGCGTTCCCATGACTTATCTAAAATAAAAAATAAAAGGAATGTAAAGAAATTTCCCTGTATAATACATAATAATAATTACGAGAGGTTGATAAGCACTAAACTAACCTGACTTGTGGAAGGTTCTGCGTCTTCACATTCGTTCTGTCTTGTTACTCTTTGGACGATTTCTGCGTCATCCAAGTTTTCAGAGCATACTTGTTCTTCTGGATTATTGACCCAGTCAGCAATTTCTTCAAAGGATACTTGAGGCAATTTACAATTAATTTCGGCTTGAAGCTGATCCAGGCTAGCAATGTTATCAACATCATTGCCTTGGTCTTCTGACACATTTTCTCCGGGCCATAGTTTTTTCCACGAGGACATTAATAAATGTTCTGGAATCGAACTCCACACATCAGACAGCATTACTGCAACATCTTTTAAATTTATTTTTTTAATACTTGTTGCAATGTCATCATCCGATGCTACGATATCAAATAATATTTTTTTTTTATATTTGATCTTCACATTTTGTATCACATGTTGATCCATTGGTTGGCACAATGCGGTCACATTAGGAGGCAAATAGACGGCAAAAATTTCGCCTTCATTACTTTTTAAATCATCAAGGTCAGGATGACCCGCTGCATTATCTAAAAGAAGCATTGCTTTCAACGGCAAATTTTTAGATTTTAAAAATGTGATTACCTGGGGAACGAATTGGTTGTGAAACCAATCTCTGAAAATATCTGCTGTCATCCAAGCACTAGGTTGTCCATAATATTTGCAGGGCAGAATAAAATTTTTGAATGCTCTTGGATTTTTTGACTTCCCTATAATGCACAATTTCAGCTTATGTGAACCAGATGCATTGGCACAAGGGAGAAAGGTTATCCTATCTTTAGGCAGTTTTCGACCTGAAGCTGTTTCCTCTACAGAAGAAACGAATGTTTTAGTCGGGATTAATCTCCGATAAAGTCCAGACTCGTCGGCATTGTATACTTGATCAGCAGTAAAGTTATGATTTTTTAATAAGTTTTCGAATGTCTTTTTGAAGGTGTTATACGCATCTTCATTGCATGAATTAGATTCACCAGTCATTGATAAAAAACGTATTCCATACCTTCTTTTGAATTTATCAAGCCAGCCTTTACTGGCATTAAACACTTCTGTGTCATCTTTTTTAAAAAAATTATTAAAGAAAAATTTTGCCTTTTCAGCTAAAATATCACCAGAAATTGGGCACCCTCATGATCTCTGCTGCAAAAACCACATATAAAGAGATTCCTCAACTTCTGGATGACCGCCTAGTTTTAGTGTTTTTCGTTTAGAGACACCACTATACGATTTCGACACTACCGCACGAATTTCACTTTTCTTTTTATTTATATCGCACACTGTGGATTTTCCAACACCATAATCCTTAGCAATCTTTGTAACACTCTCTCCACACTCTAATTTGTCTAATATTTCACACTTCTGTTTTAAAGAAAGGGTGACATGTTTCCTTTTAGAATTCATTGTTCTTTTCGCGATACGCACTGTATAACAGACAAGCACAAACTGAGGTTAGGGCGTTGAAAAGGCCGGAAAGGAAGGACTAGAAACGGAAAGGAAGGGCTTGAAACGTATGAGGAAGGAGACAGGAAGTGATTCTTAGAACAGAGCTATGCGGGGACCGGAGTCTCTCCTTCCCAATCTTGCATGCTTCAGCCTGTATCCCCCGAGACAGTCCCGACTCTCCTCAGTCAACTTTTAACTTTTTTTTTTTTTCTCCCTCCCTTGTTCGGATTAGCGGGGGTTTCGGATTACCAGGGGTTCGGATTAACGAGACCGTTCTGTACAATGTTTATAAAATAAAGCGATCTTCCTGTGAAGTTTCATATAGGAGAATAGCACAAACCTTAAGGAAAAGATTAAAACACCATTGTAGGAATTTGATAATTTAGAAAATAGACCCTCTTTGGCTGACCATTCTTTGACATTTAAACATAAATATAACTTTGACGTGGTAGAAATTTTAGATAAATACAAAACACAGCCAAGTGCAATATAAAAGAAAAACAATATGTTGTGAACAAGAAAACTGTCATAAGACATTTAAATTACATATTTATCAAATATTTCAATAAACAGCCAATCGATTAGCAAAAGATACAACAAAAGATAGCCATCGATGAACAAAAGATATGACTACGCTTCTTCTGGATTGGATTTTCAATTATCGACCTTTTTCTGTGTAACAGTTATATAAACCTGTGTCTAGCTGTCACCTGGGGCCCCCTGCTTTAATATTTAATAGTGAGTCGGAAACGAGTGCGGGCTACTGGCAACACTGCGTGCATAACCTGTTCATTGAGGTTACAAGGGAGACAAAGGAACGAGTCAGTGCCTCATGCAAAAGTGCCCCAAAAACATTGTAATTGTTGATACATTTATTAAATTGTTTTATTCACTTTTCTCTTATTATTCTACACATTACTCACACTAAATCTGTAATCAATTTTTAATTTTTTATATTCTATTCCTTGTTTTAATGTATCGATGTAATGAGCTGATTAGTATTGTACATCTCCATTTTGAAAGGCATCAAGTGGGCGCCATTGGTGGTAAAGTCGAATTTTATTATAATAAGTAACTGCTCCTAAAGAGGCAGCATAGATGACGCTAAACAAGCAGAGGCAAAAATAAATAAGTAGAAGATTTTTCCCGTGTTTTCCATCTATTACCCTCCACCATTTAACCTTCAGTGAAGATTAAATTCGGGGCAAGTTTCGACAATAAGACTTTAATGTCAACAATAACAGAAGATGAGAAAAGGCCATTTAATTCAAAGATTATATCACGTTTTGAGGATCCCCATAAATGACACGTTCTTAGTCTTTGGGCAGAAGGCTGTTAAGAAATCGTTCATCCGTTCAGCATTAGACACCCAACTAGTTTGTTTTATACACATACATACATATATATATATATATATATATATATATATATATATATATATATATATATATATATATTATGGGAATTGCTCCCAAAAGACAAAATTAAAGCAAAAAAAAAGAATAATAAGTATAGACAGAGAGTAAAAAGGTGGAGGGCAAAGAAATAATTTAGAAATAAAGAGATCTTGTAAACATTTTTATAAGTAAGGTGCTACAATCACGTATAACTGAAAATGGGAAGAACAATGTTAGATGATAGATTTCACTTTGAGAAGTGCTGACAATTATTAGAGAAGAGAGAGCCAAAAGTCAGGCTAGATCCAATGAAGAGAATGAGTAATTCAGCTATCGACTAATATCATTAGATTAATTGGGGGCAACTTCAAAAATTAAATCAAAAATGCCAGTACACAAATGTATGAGATTCCTATATGAAGAGTTCTTTGTAATGAAATGCTGATTTGGCTAGCTGATGATCACCAAGTAATTCGAGCATTGGGCTGGTAGAAGTTTGCTCCGGTGTTTCAGAGGTCTTAGGGAACAGAAATATTTCTATGGGATGCTATTTCGAGTAGAGAGAAGGTATAAATCTTAGTGCACCGTCGCTTGGAAGCATTGTAAAAGCCATGAATTTGTACAAAATTACAGCATCAAATAAGAGGTTGTGGACGTTTATGAGTCCATTTGTGGAAAAATAAGTGCCATTGACTCAGAAGGTGATCTGGCAACTAGAGAAACTTTTATACCAACTCAGGCCTAGTGAATTATGTAGACTAATCAATGTTGTCAGTTTCTAAATAAATAAATAAGATTCTTCTTAAATTTTGGGAGTGAAAGGAGAAAAAGTTTATGATACATTCGGAAAACATTATTTACAATAGAAATGTCACAGCACTTGATAGGACATCTCCTGAGCATTATAATGGAATTTTAAATAGATTAAAAATAATTCTCAAAGAAAACAGTTGTCTTCTTGAGATTACCAAAAAAGGAGTTAGGGAGGCACAGATGAAGATTTACTGTAGTTTATATAAGAGAACAGATACTCACCAGAAAAGCAAAGCTGTGAAATTTGTCCCAGAGCAGTTCGGTTTCCTAGAGAAATGCTGTGAAGAATACAAAATAGTATAATGTAAATATAATGGAAAAAGAAAGGAATACAACTAAAAGTCCGTCACGCAGGGGCTGCGTAAACTAAGCAGATTTCCCACGTGAAGTTATACAATAGAGAAATCTCCGTACGAGAGCCGAACAGTTACGGCAAAGGGCCGAACTAGCTTTTGGCGGGAAACTCGTTATTGGCCCAAATTTAATAAAAATGCAAATATCTCGGTTAATATTGAAGATAGAGAATAAATGTACAGAACAATATTTATAGTAAATTTAATTTAACAATAAGATTGGTTCAATACAATTTTGTTATCCGACGTATAGTAAAGGAGATATTTCGAATTTTCGAAAATCCCCCCTTTAACCCCCCCCCCCTCCCACTGTTCTGATTTCAGCCATTAATGAACTTGATCTGTCTTTTTGCATAAAACGTCTAAATATCGAGTTTGGTAATGATCAAACAAAAATTGCGACCGCTAGAGCGTTAACAGACAAATATGTATATATATATATATATATATATATATATATATAATTTTGAACGGACCTCATTTTCGTCATCTCCTGGGTAGGATCGATGGACATTTGAAGAAAATTTTCGAAAATCGCGTCATGAGTACGACCTCAATAGCTGATTTCCCTTAAGGGAGATCTGCTAAAATGAAGATATTAGAGAACATGATATATATAAAGCTGAATGAAAACTGAGATTTGGCAATTAAACAGTGCATTTATCAATTTTTAACCAAGTCATAAAGATTTCACATTCTTTATAGTTTGTATGCATTCTGAATGAATGAATGAATATTTTCATTGCTTTTAAAATTTAACAATTTCATAGCAAGGGTTCAGCCCATGTTGATGATTACATTTTTCTTTTATCTTTTCTTTATATAAACATATACAGAGAATTCATTCAAAAATAAGAAAAAATAAAACCATATACAATAACTACTATAGGAAAAAACATAAAACATTAATTTTATTTTAATAATTATATTGTTTGCATTCTTTTCCCTCTGACGTAAAGACTTTTAAGTATGAAAACATATATGCAGTTTATTTTATTCTTGTCCATAAGGTCAAACAGATTATCCATGGATTGCTGTGGAATGTTGAGACTTTTCAGGAGATAGTTTCTTCTCTCTGCTAAAACAGGGCATTTAAGGATGAAGTGCGTAATGGTGTCTTGGCTATCTTTGCAAAGGGGGCGATGGATTATGGATTGAATGTGTAAATTGGCTTTTATGGATTGAATGTGTAAACTGCCAACTATCAACCCTTCATTTTTTTGTACCTTTGGTCTTAAAAAATGGCACATTTTGGTACAGGTACTCCTCGCCTCTGCCAAGAGAGCTAATTCTTCTGAAGTACTGGCTATATGTGCTGTTTAAAACTCTTTCAATATCTAACGAAATTAAATGGTTCTCAAGAGCCTCTAAATAAGTCTTTATTTTTCCATTAATATTTTCCACCCTTTCCAATTCCATCAAGTTTCCTCCTATGCACCCATTATACCCTTCCAGTTCATTCACCCAATTAAATGGCATTGAATAATTGGCAGATAACTCCTTTATGTAACACAGTCTTGATAGATCATCTGCCGACTTCTCTTGTAGAGCCTTCTACCAATTCAACATCCTCTTGAAAATTTTCAGTCGGGTGTGTGTGTGTGTGGTTAAATTCTATTCTAATGTTAGCATTAGGAGTGTTTTTAGGAAGACACATAAGCCATTTAAAGAAGTTTAATTGAGCTTTCTCATTCACATCCGAATAACCAGGACCCCATATTTCTGATACATACAAGAGTACACTTTCACTAAGTGCATTGAACAGCATAAATTTGGTTGCCCAAGCTTCAGCTTTGCTTTTATTAAGTATGCGTAAGATGGCAAGCATTGGCAGAGCAACCTTTTGCCAAGAAGTGACTACTGGCTTGACAAAATTTTCCTGAGGATGAGAAAGGTACCCCCAGGTATGTAAATGAATTTGTAAGCTGGATTGGGTTGTTATTATAAAAGATGGTTTTACTTTTCCCAAGTCAGCCTCCTTTGTGAAATGGTAATATCATTGTATTCTGAGTGTTCACTGAAAGAAACATTGTGTCAGAGTATTTTTTTAATATATTTAATTTACGTTGCGTATCAGGCCATGATATAGAGTATAACTAGGTCATCAGCATAAATCAATAAAATTAAATCTTTTCTTGTACTTATCTGTATACCCTCTGCCACATTCTCTTCGAAAAAATGGACTATATGTATAGCAAGAATAGATGAGGGTTTAAGTTTCCCCCCCCCCATATTCTCAAAATTTATGTATGACCAAGCATCGTTGCTTGGTCATACAGAAATTTTATCACTCTCAGAATTTTTCCTCCAATTCCTATCCTATATAATTTTTCCCATAATTTTGAATGGTTTATAGATTGAAACGCTCTTTTGAAATCTACAAAGGTAGCAAAATAATTTTTTCTGTAATCGTTGAATAATTGTAACATTACTAAACTGAAATGAGTGAAGAAAGTGAAACATTTTGCAATAGAGTGAAAAAAGTAATCACTCTCTAATAAGTATAAATTAAAAAATAATTTGAAGTTGGAAATTAAATGCTTTTAAATGTTTCTTAACATTGTAAGAATTTATTTTAACAAAATAAATTGAAATGTGAATGAATTATTGGTGGAAATAATCAATATATTTTAAAATTTAAATATAATAATAAGTACCTTCCCTGTTTATAACCTGCACTTGTTTATAACTGCACTACTTCACAATCATCACTAGTTGTTTTATAACTATGCTTATAACCTTTCACAACCATGCTTATAACCTACCAACAACATACCATAATCTTCACAACATCCTAATTTTGTTCATATTCTGGTTAGATCTGATCATGTATTACACGATTACAGAAAAAATTTAATATTACACTCGTGACAAAAGTAGAATTTACAACTCTCGTGAAATTACCACACTCGCTTCGCTTGTGTGGGTAAACGTTTCACTCCAGTTGTAAAATGATCTACTTTCGTCACTTGTATAATAAATAACTATTCTCCTCTTTAATCTGAGTGCTATATTTACAGTTGCTGACAAACAAAATATGCTATCCCTACATCCTTTACCTTTTTGGAAACCCATTTGTTCATCAGGGATAATTTTCCTCTCTTCAACCCATGTAAGCTATCTTCGATTAAGGATGGAAGTGAAAAGCTTTAGAATTGAGTTGAGAATGGCGATGCCTCTGTAATTGTTTGGGTCTTTTTTATCTCCTTTCTTCTGGATAAGCCTCATTCTTATTTTTCAAGATAAGAATGAGGCTTATACATAAGAATATTCTTATTTCTTATGTTCAAGATGATGGTATCGTTTCGTCACTCCAAACTTTATTAAAGATGTGTACAAGGTGATTAGTCATTCATTAATTTATAACATTCGTTGGGAATCAAATCTAAGTTTTTTGCATGTTTTAGACTTTCTATTCTACTCATTCTATTGTATGCATTATTGAATTGGTTTTAAAGATTAGTATTATGCCATCAGGGAATTTTTATAATACTAATATCAATTATGAACGTATATTTGAGCATTATTGATTTTAACCATTTTTCAATAAATGGAACCATGTTGTATCTTCTTATCAATATAGACGAAGCTGCTCTAGAGAAAAGAAGTATCTCTAGGCAATTTCCTGATTCCAGTTTAGTAGTTAAGATAATGATGAACTGTGATTTATTTGCACATGCCATAAACACAATATCTGCAATTTGTGGCTTTGTTTGTTTCTACCTTTTTACACCTTTACTAATGAACCACGTTTTATGAAACTTGGTATGTATATTAATACTAACCCAACTTAGGCTATAGGCTATACTAATACTCTCAAAGACGAGCAGGAGTGGGGGCACGGGATGAGAAACCATTGGTAAACGGAATATATTTTTCATATGATGCCCCCATTACAACCGTCACTACTAATCATTCCTAAAAATGTTGATATAGATCATATTCAACGAGGAGCTAATACCAACCCACATACCGAGTTTCGTTGAGTTCAGTTTAAACTTTAGTGCCCTTTAAAATTGATCAACTACCGCTATAGTTTTTAGAGTATTATTGTTTATGATTCGTTATATAGCCAATGTGCATATAACAAAATTTACTATAAATAACAAAATAAACAGCTTCTGTTATGTACATGTTTAGCGAAAAACCAATGTGAAACTAAATAACGTGGTTTTTCAAATTAGACCTCCCTTATAACCCCCACTCCTGTTCATCTCTGAGAATATTAATATAGACTAAGGACTAAGTTGGGTTATTAGTAATTCACATACCTATTTTCATAAAATTCAGTTAGATAGTTTCAACAGGTTACAATTTAAATATATATACATACACAACATATATATATATATATATAAATGTAACGTCTGTACACTCATTTTTTTTTTCTAGAAATTTCATGATACTTTTTCGTTTCACATGCCATAGACACAATATCTACAATTTGTAGCTTTGGTGTCTGTTTGTTTGTTTATTACCTTTCACACCCAAACTACTGAACTGAATTTTATGAAAATTAGTACATATATTACTACTAACCCTACTTAGACTATAGGCTACACTGATATTCTCAGAGACAAACGGAGGGGGGGGAGTATACAGGAGGGTTCATTACACAAGACTAAATCAAATTTTAAAAAATTCGGAATTTGAATTAGTAATAACTCCCCATGATTATAAGCTGTACCAACATTGCTAGGAACGAGCAGGGGGGGGGGGTTATAACGGAAGCCTGAAATGAAAAATTGGGATGTTTTAATGCTAGAATGTTAAATTTTATAATGTAATATATAAACAAAGTCATGCTGAATTTGCACGTGTGATAGCAGAAGTTGTGGGGAATCTAACTCTTTACTTTTGGTATATATTATCTTATTTCTCTTCTCCGAAATGTAGAAGTTATTGAAACAACCATAGACTTCCTTTTACTATTAAACTTTACTTGATAATACCATATTATGACAAAAAGTTATCCGAATCATCTGTTAATTTCCTGTCTTTTAATTATTTTATGAGATTTCCAAATAAGTCTGGTGTCCAAATATAATCCAAGGTAGCGTACTCAATCAGCTGGTGGTAAAAGAATATTTATGGAATGAACAGGAGGATAGGTACTGTGCCAAAGGGAAAAAGTGATATGGTGAGATTTACTTTCGTTTATCTTTATGCTCCAAGCATTGCACCCTTTTTCAATCTCGGTTAAATGAAAGTGAAGATTCATTGAAGCAGTAATAGGGTCGAGATCGGATGAAAGGATTGTTGTGTGATCTGCATATGTAGTAGAGTTGTTGTTGATGTAGGGATGTCAAATGTATATATGAGATACAGTAGTGGTCCTAGGCCACTGCCCTGGGGAACTCCTGCATCCACAGGATAATAGTCTGAGTATTCATTTCCCTGACAGACTCAAAAAAATCTGTTGGAAAGGTAGAATCTGAGTATAAGGTAGAATGTGCTAGGAAGGAGTAGCTTGAGCTTATAGAGTAAGCCACCATGCCAAATCTTGCCAAAAGCTTGCGCTACATCAAGAAAGGCTGACGTGCAATGCTCTTTTTGCTCGATAGATGCAGATATGTGATCTACAACGCAAACCATAGCTGTACTGTTGAATGACGAGAGCGAAATCGGAATTTATGGGAAGGAAGGGCATTTTGACTGGAGAATTGGGAGTAGGCACTTGATTAAATGTTTTTCAAAAAGTTTTGAGAAAATAGGGAGAAGACTAATAGGACGATAGGAAGATGGATTCTGGGACGATTTTTCAGGTTTTGGGAAGAGGACTATAATCATGAATTTCCAGAGTAAAGATAAATGGGTAGTGTGGAATATGCAATTGTACAGGTATGTTAAGAATGTAATGGCCTTGGGGTAGGAGACGACGAACAATTTTAGACGAAATTAGATCAAACCCTGGAGATTTATTGCGAGGAAGGTGGCAAATGATACGTTTGATCTCTTATGGTAAAGTAGGACGTGGGGAAGAGACATTAGTAATAGTGACTGGAGGAATTCTTGGATTTCCTGGGAGTGGGAGTGGTCCTGAGGATCAAGAGGTTTGATGTAGGTAACGCTCTAAAACTTTGGATTTGTCCTTATCTGTGACGTCCATGTACCGTCTTCTCGGTGAAGGTGATAGACGTTGGATGGTATTTTAGGGGATTTTATGGGTAGCATGGGTAGAGGGATTCATCGTGGGAGGTTAGTGAATTGTGATAGGAATTATAGGGTGTAGTTCGATGAATGTCAAGTCTCCGTTTTACAATTCGACATAGTCTATTCTAAAAACTGCAGTAGACGGGGAAGAGAGTTGGATGGTTGTAGGTGTGGTTTATGTTGGAAAGGTAGAGCTGCTTTCTATACGGATTGTTGGATGGAGGTTGTGAAACGATTTCAGCTGAATCTAAATCAGAGGACGTTTTCAATGGAATTTAAGGTCTATGGTTACTTCTGAAAGGGAAGAAAAGTGATCCCAGTATTTGATAAGGAAGGTGGCAGTGATTTCGGAAGAGCATGGAGGGATAGTTGAAGGTCAATGGGCATGTGATCGGAGTTAAGGTCATTTAGAGACAAAATTTTATAATCAATGTGATGGAGGCCAAGGGTAATGAAAAAGTCAAAAAGGTCTGGGATGCGATTAGGGTCTGTAGGCTAGTAGGTTGGGGTGTTTAGGGAAATTGTGGTGCAGCGCCTTGAGGATAATACAGCATTGAGTGAACAACCTTCAGAGGGGCACAGCTATGGTAGTTCCGTCCTGTGATTTTCTCTCTGGATGGTCTGTTCGGTAAGTCTGATATCCAGTGAAACCCAGTTTTGTTTACTTGATAATCTTTTTTCAGTAATAAGTGCTGCATAGATGTTGTTGTCTCATATTACTGCATTCAGTTTGTTCGAGTGGTTTCGAACACCATTAGCATTCCAGAGGAGGATAGAGAAGGATTGGGGTGGGCATTCATTTTGATAGGATAGGAGGTTTGGAAATAATAGTGTTTAGGAGTGAGAACAATGGATTTATAATCGAGCGGAATTCTGAAATGAAGTTCTTTAGGAATGTAGTGAGATCATTAGAAGAGGGAGGAGGAGGTATGTAGAGAGTACTGCTATGTGGGAAATTCGGTGCCTCAAGCTTCTGCTGCTGCATGTGCGAACGTCAGTCCTTTAGGGTTGATCTGCTTGCGCTTGAAGTCGCAAATGGGCTGTCAAATCTTCCGTCAGGCTTGAGTGCTGGTTTTTAGTCCGGTGTCGTTTTCAAAGTTCCTTGTACCGTGTCACACCCTTTGTAGTTTTCCGGGTGGTAGTTGGAGCAGATGGCGCAAACAGCAGGGAAGGACCTGCTTTGTTTGCACGACTCACTCCTGTGACCTTCTCCACACTTAACACATCTCACTGCTGTGACCTTCTCCACACTTAACACATCTTGGCTCATAGGACAAAAGTTTTTTGTATGTCTGTACGCTTGACAGAATTTGCACTGAACAAGGTCCCTCCAAGGATAGGGCTTTTCTAGATGTACCATAGTATGTTACAGGTATTCTAAATCATAGATTTTTTCTACACCAGCTTCTCGATCACTATCTACAAAAGAGAGTGGCAGCGGTACTTTTTTGATCCCATCCTGTCTTTTCTTGGTAGCTAAAACATCCAGTCTTGGCTTGAAACCTAGAGCTGAAAGCTCTTCTGTAAATATATTTACAGGCTTAGAATGGTGAAGGCCATGAATTATGACTCAGAGTGGTCTCTCATTCTTGAGCTGGTATGTGTGATATTGAGCTTGAGAGTCGTTGAGGTACTGTATGAGATAGCTTTGTAGCCATCAGGTGTGTCTGTGATGATTTTTGAATCATTTGTTCTGTTAATACAAGTGAGTTTTTTAGCACTTCATTTACCACTTAATTGAGTGCATAGTGTTTTAAAGTTGTTTATATTTTTAATAAATATTGGTGGAGGTCTGATAACTTTTGGTTTGTCGGTATCCATGATTTCTTCATTATTCTCTTGGAGTGGACCATATTTATTGTTCGTAAAAAATGGAGATCCTCTATTGTCGTCTGTTGCGTCTTAGTTCCAGGCTGTGCCTCTATAATTTTGCTCTGGACGAGTGATGTGCTGGGTTGAGTGATTTTGCCTCGAATTTTATTTGCTTTGCCAAGGTGTTACAGGAGGTGAATTTCCTGCAGACCGAGAAATTTTTCCTTCGGAAGCCATCATTATATGGAAGTATCTCTCCATATATTAAATTCCATGAAGATGAAATAAATAATAATAATAAAAAATGATAATAGATAAAAATAATAATAAATAAATAATGATTCTTAATAATAAAAATAATAATCTTTTATTTCCTCATCTATAAAATTTACACTTGCTATTTACATATTATATACACAGAAAATAAACATTGAAAATACAGTTACAATATATGCAAACATTATTGATTGGTTGAGCAAAATCAGCGTTAGCTGAGGATTTTTGAGTTCGAGTAAGTAATTATTTTGTGTTATATATGTTATTTTAACAGTTCCTGGATCCATTGCTGGTAGAGTGCATTTCCGAGACGCTTTTTTTTATTTCTTAAGAAAGCCTTCCAGTCCAGACTAACTCTTCGCAGGATTTCCTTCCATTGTCCCCTTGTACTTATTAGTTGTCCTAAGTATATAATATCTTTGTGCTTTTTATTACTTGTCCTCGGATCTAGAGATATCTTCTGTTTAGCCAGTCACAAGCTGGCATTTTTTCATATTAATTTTTAGTCCAATACTCATACCCTTTGCTTCTATTTCGTTGAACATTTCTTTTACTTCTTCCAAAGATGATGCAATAAAGACTCGATCATCGACAAATTCTAAATGGCTTAACCATTCTCCTTAAATTCTAATACTTTTTCCTTCCCACTTGCATTCATCCACTATTCCTTGAAGTGCAGTTATAAACATTTTTGATGAGCCATTCTCTCCTTGCTTAACTCCCTTCTCGACCTTTATTGTGGTTGGCTTGGAATCCATGCTACTTTGGAGTTATTATTCCTAGCTAGCTTTAACCCTTTCCTTGCGCAAAGCCACTATGGTGATGGTCCTTGTTATGTTTGACGGTAGTGCACCAACTACTTCTGGGTTGAGTCTTGCTAAAAGGTCTTGCTTTGCAACAGAACATATTTGATATTCTGCTACGTTTCAGATTTCACCATGTGGCTTTAAGCAGAGACATTGCCAAGATGTATCGTATGGTGAATATCATCTCTGAACATCAATCGTATCAACATATTTTGTTCAGGTTTCACCCAGGGGACCTGATAGAGGATTATGAGTTAGCCACCAATACTTATGGTTTAACCTCAGCTGCATTCATCGCTCTGCGGTCTTTAGTCCAGAATGCTTTTGAATTCAAGGCTGGCGGATTTTTAGTGAGAAAATGTGTCTCCAGTGTTCCTGTAGTCTTAGATTCGATTCCTGAGGAGCTTAAAGAATCTAACATAATTCTTGATCCAAAACAAGTCAATTCAGTGAAAGTTCTTGGAATTCATTGGGATTCTAATCTTGATTTTTTTTCGTTTCACATTTCCTCAGTTGCACCTCGAAGAGTGGTGACTAAGAGAATTGTCTTATCCGTAACCGCTAAGGTATTTGATCCCATGGGTTTTGTTGCTCCTGTTGTATTTTTCATGAAGTCCTTCTTCCAATTCTTGTGGATAATGGATTATGATTGGGATGATCCCATAGTGGAAAATATTCTTAGCAAATGGTTGCATTGTGTCAATAATCTATATTTGTTGTCAAACGTCACAATCCCAAGATTTGTGGGTGTTGATGCCATTAGTGTGGGCTCAATAAATCTGCTTGGGTTTTGTGATGCCAGCAAACTCGGCTACTCAGCAGTTGTCTATGCTCGAATTAAGAGCTTAGATCAGCATGGCTAAGTACGTCTGCTTGCCTCTAAGACTAGATTGGCTCCTGTGAAAACAATTACAATGCCTTAATTGGAGATACTTGGCACTATGCTATTAAAAGACTTAATTGTGAGTGTACACTCAGTCCTTAGTAGTTTTCGCCTGGCGTGACTCTACCATTGTTTTGCCATGGCTTAAGGTGCGACCTTGTAATTTAAAGATTTTTGTCGTTCACAGAGTTGATAGTTTTTTAGACTCGCCAGTGCCCATTAGTCTTCGTCATCTCAGTAGTGCTAACAACCCAGCCGATTTGGTCTGCAGAGGCTTGACCCCAGACATGATCATTGATAACAAGCTATGGTGGGAAGGCCCTCCGTGGTGTAAGGAACCCATCCATGAATGGTGTATTTCGGAGTTCGACAAAGTTCCCTTGAGTAAACTTCCTGAAGCTAAGTCCAAAAGTTTATTTGTCAACCCGATTATGGTCTCTAATGAAGAGAACTCGGTCCTTAAACTGATAGACAGGATTTCTTGTTTTGGCAAACTCAAAAGAGTTCTTGCTTATGTGATCAGATTCTCTGTTAATTGTCATCGCAAACTTCCTGAAACCAGACTAAAGGGTGGTTTAACCAGAGAAGAACTTGCTCTATCTTTGAATACACTTGTCAGGGAAGTACAAGGTCATCATATTGCTGATGAAGTAAGGCTGATGACATCAAAAACAAGTGGGAGTTGTCCCAAATCTTTTCGTATATTGTGTCCCTATATAGATGAGAACAACATTCTTAGAGTAGGTGGACGACTTAAGAATGCTAGATTTCCTGATAGCAGCATGAATCAATACTTGTTGCCAAAGCATAGTCGTTTGACTCACTTGATAATTGATTATTACCACGTGAACTACCTTCATGTTGGTCATGGTACTTTGTTGTCTTTACTGAGAAGAAAATTTTGGATACTTTCAGCTAGGACAGTGATACGACAGAGAATTTACAGATGCCTCACGTGCACTAGGTATAGAGCTGCTTCTCTGCAACCACAAATGGGGCAGTTACCTCTGGGAAGTGGATGTTAAATCGGCCAAAAGTCACTTGACCGAGATAATCGGTAATAGATGCCTAACCTTTGAAGAGCCCAACACACTAATGCATCGAATTGAAGCTGTCTTGAATTCCAGACTGCTAACACCATTGTCTACATCTCTTATGGAGCCCGATGTTCTGACATCAAGCCATTTTTTAGTTGGTAGTCCGTTAGTTTCGCCGCCAAAACATAACCTCCTGGATGTCAAGGAAGAAGTCTTGAATAGATGGCAATTGGTACGCAGTTTAACACAGCAATTTTGGGCAAAATAGAAGAATGACTATTTGAATTCAATCCAACAAAGGAGAAAATGGCACAACGAAGTACCAAATTTGTCAGCAGAAGCCCTAGTGCTAATAAAGAACGAGAACACATCTCCGATGAATTGGCCGCTAGGTAAAGTCGTGAGAGTGTTCCCCGGCACAGACTCACTTGTTAGAGTAGTAGAGCTGAAAGTGGGCAGCACATTGCTGCGCCGACCTGTTAACAGATTAGTGCCGCTCCCCGTCTCAGATTGAGCTGAAGTTTGTTTTTTTTCCTTATTATTTAGAAGTTCATTGTTAATTTGCTTATTAGTTGGACAGTAACCAAACCAGATGTTTGATTGTTTAATTCTTTGTTTACTTTATTTCATTGTTCATTATTTAGATAATAATTAGTTAACAGTTTCTTTATTTCAATGGTCTGATCCCTTTCCGTGGGTCTTTTTTCTACGAACTAAGCCCTTGCTGACAGCCCCCTGCAAGGTGAAGTTAGCGCGGTTTCATTACCTTACCCTTCCTTATTCTAAGCCATTGAAGTGTCGTATTTTAGTGATTATGTTTAGTTATTTAGTTCGAATCGCAACCAGCTACAAACAATAAAGTGAACCCTTGTTTATTTTATTTATTGCATTTTGTTGGGATTATAAGAAGATAATCCCAAGGCTGGCAGTATATTTGGTAATTGTACGTCCGGTGTTGAAGTTACGAGAGCTCCTAGATCAAGAAGACAACAGGTGGCACTCCTGCCGGACAAGATCAGCAGACAGTTAGTTGAGCTCTGGTGCTTATACAGTGAGTATTCATTATTTTCCCTACGCCAGACATATGCAGTCGGCTTACATCCGAACCAGCATTTGTTAAGTATACAGTCCACTAAATTTCGCATACAAAATCTTTTACATAATCTTTAAATAAATCATTACTCTTTTCTTTAAAATGCCAAACCTCATAAATCTCTATTATTTTATAACCTTTTTGAATAGCTTTATTCACTTCATCTGTTGTCTATGTTCCCAAAAGACTTCTTTCATCTTCAGAGTGTAAACATTTTTCTTGTATTTGTTCCAATGAACATTTTAAACACAAAGGAAATAATAATTTTTTGTTCTTTTCCATCTTTAATTTTACTGATAAAACAGGATGATAGGGATTTCTTGGAGCTAAAATTTTACATTTTATAAGACCATACTATGAGTTTCCATATTTTTCTGGATTGTATATTTTTATTGGATGACCAACAGGATAATAATCATAAAACTGTACAGTAGGATATAAAATACAATACTGTATTTTTGTATTTACTCCATCAGCTTTAGCTCTAAATTTCACTGTATTTGTTCTACCACCAAAATATGCATCTCTAGGATTTTTTTTAAATTTTCTTATATTCTTTAGATTTTATCCAATCACATTCCCACATTTCTACCAATTTATATCCTCCACCTTTTATTATCTTACTTCTCCCTAATGTTTTTTTATATAAATCATCCGTACATTCTTTATTTGTATTGTTTATAGATTCAGATTTGAAACATTTCTTACAACCATGCCAGAAACATCCATGATACTGATAAACAGTATTCGTTTTTTCATCGAAACCATCAACTTTTGATTTACAAATCATTACTTCTCCACCATTTAAAGCATGTTCAATATCAGGGTTCATAAAACTGTTTAATCACAATATTGATTCTGTACTAAACATTTTTTTTTCTTTGTCTAATACAGCAATAGTATTTTCTTTCAAATATTTAGATCTATATAAATCCATACAAACTCCAGCGATAGTTTAATAGCGGAAAGGATCTATATTTGCAATTTCTAGAAACTGTTTTCTCAATTCTAAACAATCTTTTCTTAATATATCTAAGTCAGAATTACAATATTCGTAAATTTATTTTTCCATGTTGAATATATAGTTTTTGTTTTTTCTTTGTTCATACTATTTTAAAAAAGCTTCTCTGTTTTTTTGGTTTCATTGTATTCACGCAATAATAATTCGGTATATGGCCAATATAATTTTCATTCTCAATTGAGGAAAATAACCTTTTTTTTTAATTCTTTTAATCCAAATGTTTTCGGAAATTCTTCTAGAGATCCTTGTACAAAATTACTACTGTCAATAATCTTTAAACCTATTGATGATACCACAAGCAACATCAATTTTGTTTCATTGTATATAGTATATGTTTTTATACTATTTTCACAACACTATTTTAGAATAAATTGAGAATCATAACCCTTTGCATAATGAGCTATAAATTTGTAATTTCTGTTTTCTTTTGATATTAACCACTTGCCAAAATCATCATTATTTTTAAATCTATAAACTTTATCTCCTTGAAAATTATGAACAATTATGAGATTTGCTATATTAATTCCAGACCCTTGCTGAGCTTCATAATCAAACCATATATATTTTTTCAGTGTAAGTGCACTCAACGTTCTTCGGTACTCCATTTTTACAACATTTGAATGTTTTTCCTTTTACAATTTCCGAACAGCTTTTACATTCAAAATAATAATAAGGAACATCTTTACTAAAATTTGGACAACCTCTAAAGGTTTATATTCATTATTATTTTCTGTCAACATTCTTTCGCATATTCCACCTTTTTGTTTTCTTTTTTGTATATAACATTTATAAGTTTTGACTTTTACAAAATCTTCACAATTTCGACAAAATCTTCACAATTTCGACATTTCTCATAACAGCAATAATGAATATCAACTCTCTTACAAATTTTATTACAATTTTAAGTTGTTTCACAAACTTATTGATGATCATCTAAAGAATCTTTATTATAACAATATCTATTACATTTATTATAGTATATCTTATCCTCGACAGTATTATGTTCTTTACGAAAACACATAATACAAACTTTCTTTTCTTCTTTACATTTGTGATCTATTTTATTATTATAAGATTTATTAAACTTTTTACAGAAATAGCTTGATCCTAGAAATGCATGTATACTATTAATAACACCAAAATGATTTTTATTTTTCTATAAATATATTTTTATTTCTTTATCTTTTCCACGATATAAGACAGAATTAAAGTTCTTGTCACAACATTTAATTGTATATCTAACACTTCTTCTTCATTTTTAATATCTTCCTTTTAGTAAAACCTTTGTTGTATTCACCAAATCTATTACATAATTCAGTTGTTAATTGTTTTTGTAATTTATATTTAACACCCTTTCTAATCTTTTTAATTCCATTAACAGTCAATTCTCTACCTAAAATTATATTATTTTCATAAGTTAAAGCCATAACCACAGCTCTAGGACAACACCGATCATCAGAATTTTTTATCTGAGTTATACATCTTTTTGTTTTTACATCTTCAGTTAAATTTATAATTTTTGTTCCTTTAGCACCTCTAGGCATAACAACTGTTTGTATATTGAAAGTTTTTTTTTTTTTAAATCAATGCCAGCATTGGATTCAATAGAGGATAAAATATCTGTAATCAAATCATAGAATGCTTCTCCTATCTCACTAAATTTCTTTAAACCAGTAGAAATAGGTTTAGTCAAATTAGGATTTTGTAAAATTATATCAAACAAATCATCTTCATGAATTTCAGTTTTCGATTTTACTATTTTTATAATATTCGTTCCAAAACCTTTTATCAAATCATCCCACTCCAAAGTCACCAAAGTTATTTTTCTATTAGCATTCGTACGAGTAATCTCATTATTTACATCACCTATATAATCATTTATAGTACTAGCAGTAATCGCATTAATATATTCTTGTCCTCCAGATGTAAGATTTATTTTATTATCCAGAGACCATGCTTTGTACTTCTTATAAAATTTTGAATTCACTAAATTAATGTTAAACAATTTATTATTTTCTATAGGTTTTTCTTTAAATAATTTATCGGTATTCAGCCTTTCTATTAGAATGTTTTTTGTTACAATGTCAAAAAAAAATCCTCATAATTGCTCTCAACCGATAGTTTTGTAGTTATTTTGTGTGGTTTAGATCCTTTGAGTGTCTCATTATCTTTTTGTGATTTAGATCCTTTGATAGTGTCATTATCTTTTTTATTTATTACTAGCTCAGATACCCGGCTTTGCCCGGGAATTCATTTGAAGCTAAACGGTGATGGTATTTTTTTGGCAAGACTTTACTTTGCACAATATTTTGACATTTACCCGTCCCTGTGTTTAGGGTTTATACCCGTCGTTGCTGTGGATTTTTAAATAATAAAATTAATTTCTTATGTATGACTTCACTGTCCTCCATATTGTCATATTTCCCGTCTCCTGTGCATTACGCATAGCTTTGTATTATTAAGGTCAAAATATTAACATAGATTTGAATTAATTAATTTAAACACATACCAAGTATTATTTAGTTCGGTTCAGTCTTTTGTGGCAAATAATATTGTTGACTCCCGCTATAATTTTTAGCGTATAACGCATTTACACTTCGGTATACGACGAAAGTGTATATAATAAAAGTTACTCTAAATAACAAAATAAACAACTTTTGTTATGTGCATATTTGCCAAAAAACCAATAGGAAACAAAATATCGCTATTTTTAATTTCAGGCCTCCCTTATAACCCTCAGTCCTGTTCGTCTCAGAGAAAAATAATATAGTCTATGTCTGTCTCCTGGCTTTAAGCTACCTCCTCACCAATTTTCAGCCATATCGGTAAAGCTGTTCTTGAGTTATAAATAGTGTAACTAACACGACTTTCTTTTATATATATATATATATATATATATATATATATATATATATATATATATATATATATTATATTTCAAAAATCAAATCCTCTTTCTTTTTATTCATATAATATTTAATTTTTAATTCTTTTGCAATTTTATGGAGTTCAACAAGATTTTTATTTCTCAATTCAGCCTCCATTTAATAGGGATTAACTTTTTTAATAACCTGCAAATTTTTCCATCATAGAAATTTTTAAAAAAATGGTTAAAAACTTTGAAATTCGAAATAAATAATGTTTTACATAATTCAAAATTGATTTAAAATATATACTCTAAATTCAATTTTCTTTTCTCTTTCTCTACAACGGTTTCATCTCTAAAAATTGATTCCTCAATATCATACTTCTTTCAAAGTTACGTATAGGAATATTATGTTTAATTTCTAATAAATCTGCTATTTTTGCAATAAATTATTTACATGGTAAAGCTTTTTGTTTATATCTTTCACTAAAAACATCAAATAATTCTTCAATTCCAATTCTATCTTCTATTAACTGTGATAAATGCTTATGAAAATATCTCTGTCTATATTTAATTTTGTTCAGAGGATTTTTTTTAATGGATAACAATTATAACAATGGTTATTAAAGATACTTTCTGTATAACAGATTTCACAAAATTCAAAAGGGTTCAATTCATCCATTTATTAGGGACAGTTAAGTCCCAAGATCTACACCAAGCCGCCGATTCAGCAATCTTCATCATTCCTCCTATATAAACCCCATCCCCTCCTACTCCTCAGTCAGTTGTATCCCAGCTACCGTTGATGTAACATCTCTATTTGTTTGTAAATTACCAATAAAGTTTTTTTTAAGCTCTACGTGTGGCGGAAGTTTGTAATTGGCGCCCAAATTGTGGGACGGACACAGCCGTAAGTCTTTTTAAGTTCAAGTTAAAAGTTTAAGTGCTTACTGAATTTCATTAAGAATAATTCTTCATTAGTTTCTGCATTCTCTTTGTATTCATCAAGTTGGCAGTCATTTTTGTTTCCAATTAGTTTTTTAACGAAATCATAACTAGTGTTGGCATTAATATGACACATAGCATTTTCCTTTGAGTTTTTGAATATTTGTTGTACTACTTTTTTTCTTCGATAATATTAGTAATGCTGAGCCAATTCGTATATTTATAATGATTTTTGCGACATTCTGACTCTTTTTTACTTTTTTATTGGATTATTTGTCCTAGAAAGTAGTAAGTGGACACCATGAGCGCATTTGAGCAGCCCGAATTGGGCAAGCCCAAAAATACAACCCAAAGCACCCATCTATTATTATTCTACTCTCCCCCCCCAAAAAAAAAACCGTATATTTTTAATGAAAAAAAACCTAAAAAGTTCGAAAATAAGATAAAAAAACTTGTAAATTTTTGAAAAATATATACATAGTTTTTTAAAAAATTCCTAAAATCTAATAATTATATATGGAACTGTATCAAAATCTGAAACAACAACTCTTTTATCATATTGAAATGAAAAGTCTTTTGTATCACTTTTGTTAATTAAATTCTTAGTTTTTGTATCTCTTTTAATTTGATTATATTCCTCTCTGACATCCTATAGGGTTTAGAAAACCCAAAATGTAAGAAAGTTTATTACAATTAAAAATTTAAACTTCTATTATATCATTCTTTACATAATCATATTTCAACTTTTTCTCAGAAATAATAATCATATATATTTGTACCTCCGAGATTACTACATTATGAAAATCAACATTCATAATAATATTATTTTTACTCTGTGAAATATTAACAGGTCTTTTCTAACATCTATAACATATAAAGGTCTATGTTTTATGAAATCATCTGGACTATAAAGCTTATTCCCATTTCCGATATAATACATATTATAATCCTTATACATATCATATAACAAAGCATAATTATTCTCTTTAATATTTAAGCTTAGCATTTCTTCTGGATAATATGTATCATTAATTTTAACTCAAATATTTCTAACATCAACATGATCAAATTTTGAAGGATCTTTCTTCTCACCATTTGGAATCCTATAATTATAAATTTCGGTTTATCAATATTCCTATAAATATTTGTTATATCATAACTGAAATTTGATTCTGTAATACCAAGTTTTTCAATATACTCCCATGTTGTAAATAAAAATTCTTGTGTGTCAAAACTTGGTCATTTCATTAATTAATTCAATTTTAGAAGGTGTTGAATATTCTATAATAGGTATTTGGTAAATAGAAATCAATTATTATTATTTTACCTCCTGGTGCATAACTTTTATTATCTGCTTGAAGTGATAGTTATGTTCCATCATCATCTGAATTTCTAATAAATGTTATTAAAAATCCTCCTTTGTTTATAGGTATTTTAACACCTCCAAA
The DNA here is from genome assembly GCA_019009955.1 of Riptortus pedestris. Taxonomy (NCBI): domain Eukaryota; kingdom Metazoa; phylum Arthropoda; class Insecta; order Hemiptera; family Alydidae; genus Riptortus; species Riptortus pedestris. The sequence goes on along the minus strand of CM032233.1, from coordinate 130,665,119 downwards.
GAATCCTACTCCTAAATCGTTTAAGGTTCCACAATAATTAAATTTTCCATATTTATGTTTACATATCACTGCACCAGTCATTTTAGCCAAAGTTTCATCCTGAAAAAGTGAAATCGTATGTTTGACAGTACTTATTATACCAGGATCTTCAATTCTATCGATTAACTTATTAGTTTCTTTACTTCTATACTTTTAAATAAGTAAGGAATAAAATTATCTATTAATTTAGTTGCTGAATTTGGACCATAGTGTCCGCCATCTTTAGCATTGAAAGAACAAGTAATAACAAACTGAAAATGTGAAGTTATATAAAATATTCACCAATATCAATTAGGAATTCTATTTTTTGATTCTCTTTATTTGAATTTAGTTCAGTATTGTTTGATGGTAAAAAATGCTTATATTGTTGTTTCTCTATATCACTATAATACTTTTGATACTCCATTTATTATAAATAAAAATCATTCATAAATGTTTAAGTAAGTAATAAGTTTTGGCACTTCACTTACAGAATATTTCTTTTTATAATATTCCTTGAAGATTTTGTAATGATCCGCTTTAAACTTATTAGGAATATCCATTCATTCAAAAATAATTTCCTAATCGATTCTATCTTGAATCTTTAGAACAGTAGATTCCGAAAGATTTTGAAACTAACGACCAATTCAGAAAATGAGCATCATGTTCTAAATCCCTTTCAGATAAGTTTTGATATTCAGAAATTTTTGTCCAATCTACTTTATTCACAAACATCCCTAATTCCTCTGTAGAAAATTGATAAAATTGTGAAAGTATTTTCCAGTTTAATTGATTCTGAAACCTTATTAAAAAATATCATTTGTTTTCTAAAAGTTCTGAAATCTCATCTCATTTTCCACAATCCATTTATTATAATAAAAAATCTAACTTCTCAATTTTCAAAATACCAAGGGTATCGATTTGATACTCTTTGAAAATATACATAATTAAGCTTGTATTAAACTTAAATAAACAATATTAGTCACGTCTTTTTATTCAAAAGTTTTTGTCTTTCATTTTTAATTGAAATGTTTATTTTCTGAATTTTAATAGTTCTTTTCTTGATCGGAACTTAAAATATTTCTGGAGGTCTTTCTGATATTTTAGAACCATATGAAACATTTGGAGAAAATGAATATAATATATCTGTTTCCTCATGTAAATGTTCCTCAACACTATGATTTACTAAACTTGGTTCCACTAAATCACAATGAATTTCTACTACATCAAAAGGTCTTAGGTTTATTAAACTTTTTCCTTTATGAACAACTTTTCTTTCAAACTATTTTGGCTCATTCTTGGATATTGTTTCAAAACCTAAAATTTTATTTAGAGTATTTTCTAATAGAAAAGGAAACGGTGAATAAATGACAATTTTGTTTTCCCAATTAGCTTTAACGTAAAATTAATCATCGTTAGCAGTCTTTTTAACTCTGTTTTAACCCACTTATTTAATTCATTTAGAGAATAATAACCTTCAGAAATAGTGGTATCATAATCAATCTTAGATTTATCAGCTTTATCATATTGGAATGATATAAATGTAAATTCGGGGACAATACAAACATTATTGTCAAAATAAAATCCAACTAGACCAATTTTATAGTTAATATTTTCATCTAAGAATATAGGGTGTGCTAATGTTAAAGACAATTTCGAAGTTGATCCAACAATTTTAAACAATTTCATTTTATATTTATTACTAAGAAAAAAAAAGATCTTTTTGTTTTAAATAAATGAGTAACAAATATAAAATTAAGATTTATCATAAAGATTTATGATATTTATCCTGTATGTTTAACAAAAACGTTCCTGCTCTGAATGGACAACTGGTGTGCACATGTGAATGTAAATTTAGTGCCAGTACGCTGGATCCCTGGAAGGAATCTATGAACAGGCCGCTGCAGACATTGCAGTGAGTATGAAACCCTTCCTCATGTCCTAGGTTCTTGCCAGTGGGGAGAGCTGCACTATTCACGTTATCACCAAGTCCGTTCTGAAATAGCGACCCTCATCAAAAAATATCACCCAGACTGGGAAATATTTCAAGAGGTTAATTGCTTGTCAGAAGATGGCTCTTAGAGACATGCCGACATCATTATAATTAATAAGAAGGACAAATCAGGACATATACTAGATCCTACTGTAAAGTTTGAAACAGGAGATTCTCAAGCAATTGAAGTTGATTTAGAGAAAAAGAAAATTTACGAACCTTGCTGCAGGTATCTGAAAGACAAATACCAAGTTCAAAATTGGAGCGTGGGCGTATTGCTGTTCGGGGCAAGAGAAGTAATCCCAAAAAAAAAACGGCCAACTTATTCCAAGAATATGGACCAAAGACTAAAGATATATGCCAAATTATTGCACTAGTTTTTATTGTGTCTAAGGCCTTTCCGTAATCCAGGAATAGCAAAACCAGGGGGAAGTTGTATTCTTTTCCTTTTTTTAAAATTTCATTTATTACAAAAATGTTATCCATGATAGAAAATCCTTTTCTAAAGCCAACCTGAGTTTTTGACAGATCTGCTTCTAATTTGTTATTAAATCTGTAAATAATAATGGTGGAAAAAACTTTATATATGGTAGACAGTATAGTTAATGGTCTGTAATTAGTTAGTTCTTTTCTGTCTCCTTTCTAAATAATAAAATTAATTTTGATAAATACCAATCTTCGGGTATGTTACAGCTTTCCAAACACATATTATATTATTATTAATATTATTTATTAACGTCAACTTTTTGCAACTCAGGCTGATTGGGACGAGTTATCTACAGGTTACCACCCTTTTCTAGCCAGAGTGGGACTTAGGATGTTATTTAATGAATTTTGTCACTAAATAATTTCCTTTGCCCAGGCAAGAATCGAACTCGCCACTCTAGGATTACCATGTGAGATTAAAGGCAACGCTTTAACTCACATGGCTAACCTGAGCCCCTAACACAGATTATATAATTTAGTTAGATATTTGGCAATCAACTCTCTTCCCACCTTTATGTCTTCTGAGCTAATACCATCCAGTCCAGCTGCCTTCCCTTCTTCAGCTTTTTTATTGCCTTTATCACTTTGTCTTCAGAGAATAGTAGGTTCTTCATCTTCTTCTCCTTGTCGGCCATCAATTTCCAGCCACTCCTGGATAGTTCCTCTCTCCTGGTCCCTATATAGGCTTTCATAAAAGCTTTTTACTCTGTGCAGTATTTGTTCCCTGTCTCTGATTTCTTTTCCTTTGGGGTCATTGATGGCACATATCAAATTTTGCATGCCAGCCCGCTGCTTCATTTTACCACCTTCTTCAAAAGCTCTTGTAAGGTTTTCTAGCCTATTGTTTTTAACCAGATTAATATTTTTTTCTTATCATCTTACACAATTCAGTGTGCTCTATTTTGTGGCCATCGATCTTCATTTTTCTTCTTTTATTTAACATGTTCTTGATATCCCTTGGAAGGTGTCTACAGTTGTACTCTTTGTGGCTTTCTTCCATTACTCCTTCCCTCCTAGCTTCTTTTATGATGCCTATGACTTTATTCAGTAAGGTATTCACATTGGAATAAAATTCTAGAGTGGGCACCTTTTCTTTTATTATGTCTTCAAAGTTCACTATTGTCAAGGCAATGGTAGAGTACCTTTGATTTAATTATTTAATTTTCTTCTCTTTCTTCATGGGAATGATTAAACTAAGTTAAGCACCAACAGGTATATGATCACTTCCAATATCTATTTCTGAAACTTGGACTCTTTTGGACATTTCTCGTCAGGTCCTTTTTATTAGTTATTATGAAATCAATTTCATTTTTAGTTCTCGTGTCTGAACTAATCCAAGTCCAGTTAAGATGAGTTGGTTTTTTGAAGAATGAATTCATGATAAACAAGTTGTTGCTTTGAGTGAATTCTAACAGTCTCTCTCCTCTCTCGTTCCATTGGCCAAAGCCATGATTTCCTAAAGATATCTCCATGCATTTTTGCCCATCTTAGCGTTGATTTAGGATTAATATGATTTGGGCAATCAACAACTAGGTTATTATGCCCTTTATAGTATTATAATGCTGTTTACAAGTCCCTGTTTTACTCTATGTCTTAAATAATATCAACTAATCTATTGTAAATACCGCTCTTGTCATATCCTAAGGGTATTAAATTTACTAATTACCAATTATTCTTAACTAAATCTATAAATACATTTTTATTTATTTATATTTACTTAAAGATGTGTGCTATTAGCACAAGTTACGTTGTACCTATTTACACTTCTTACTGTCGTATTATGACGACGATTAATTGGTTGTAACGGGTTGCTGCCACCAGGGTGAACGAATAAAGGTTGTTCCCAATCCTTGGTCCAAAGTCTTAGGTACTTTGAAATAACTAAAAGACTAAATACTCTAATATTTGAATTTATTAAGAGTTTTATTTAACTTCTTGTTAACCCCGAAAGTACTGCTTGCAGTATGTTACTCAAGTTTTACGTTAAATTGCTCTATTAGATCTATCAGTACCAACCTGTACACCGAAGGTAATAATAATAGTTGAACAATTATAGTATTGGTTTGGTTAAAGGATATTATTCTACTTATAAGTCCTACGGAGGTGTCACTGACTAGATTGAACTGTCTGAACTGAACTACTGAACTGTCCTATGACGGTAATTGGCAAGGGTTATATACCCTTTGCTAGGGAAAGTATGTGACGTCAGTGGAATGCTGGTATATAAAATGAAAGGCTACTTGGGAAATAGATCTAAATGTAGCTAAATTTGTAAAGTGAAATTAACCCTTCGGAAATATCTTGGAAATAACTAATCTTATAAATAACAATTAGTGTTTGTTCTGGCAATTCTAACATGAAAAAGGTACATATACGACATTACTACTGACTTAATATTTTTAACTGCCTTTATACTTGGCCAATAATTGGTATTTATTGTACATATTTTAATACTGGCAATATACTTACTTATCCTATATAATAATAGTGTATACACTTTTTTCATTATATATCATATTATATAAACATATATTTTCTCCCTTACAAGTACATATTTTCAACTGGCATTATAATTAGCCATTAGTACAACTAAATGAATAATACAGTGTATTTACTTCTTTTTTTTTCACTTGAATAATCTTACTACACACACACTGGAATATTTATCTTTGTCAGGTTTCAGGATGGGCATGATTATTGACTCATATCGACATTTATCTGGATAGACTGAAGTCTCCCAAATCCTATTGAATAGTTGTAGTAGTCTGGTTTTTGCTGCCAGTGGGAGGTTTTTGATCATTAGATTATGAATTTTGTCTTAGCCTGGAACTGAGGGTTTTAGTTCATCTATAGCCTTTTGTAATTCTCAGGATGTAAATGGGCGATTATAATCATGGTGCTGGGAGTTTATGGAATCGGAGGAGTCTGAGAAATCTATGTCATCTTTAGTATGATTGTATGATTCGTCTGAAGGTTGTGAATTTGAGTTGGTTGAATAGTGGTTTGCAAAAGTCTCTGATAATGTTTGAGTGTCATTTATAATTTCTCAATTCAGTTTTAGAATTGGGTTTTCCATTTTAAACTTGCCCGCTACACTATTGATTTTTCCCCTTACATTTTTAATAGGAGTAAGCATGTTTATAGATTCCATATAATTGATCAAAGAAGTTTTTTTTTGTTTAAATTCCGGATTATTGCTTTTTCTTTTTTTATAGTTGATTAGATTTTCTGTTGACGGATGTTACTGAAATTTTCATAGTGCTTTAGTTTTCTATTGATTGATTAATATTTTCAGAAAGGTTCTGCAAGTTATCATTTATGTTGCTTTGAAAATTGTTCCAGTTTTCCTTGTTTGTTATCCATTTTGGGTGATTTTTTGTGTAATTATCTCATTATTGAATTTTAATTTGATTGGAAAGTGGTCGCTTCCATATTGCTGGTGGCATACCTCCCATGTAATATGATTTTCAAGGTTTGTTGAAGAAAAGGCTAAATCTATTGCAGATTGTGTTCGGGTTCTGGGGCATATATGGCCCATGTCTCCTGAATTTAATATTCAATTATTCTACAAAGTTTATTACCTCTTGAATTAGCCAGACCTGAACTCCAGGAATGGTGCGATCCGGTTGTGTCTCCTAAAACGATATAGGGGGCAGGAAGATTGTTGATCAGGTGTCATAAAGCTATTTCATTGATATTTTCATTAGGTGGTAAGTAAATATTACAGATTGTGACGTTGAAGGATAATTTTATTTTAACTATTATGGCTTGTAGTGGAGTGACAATTTGAAATTCCTCTGAATATAGATGTTTTTTATTGTGATCACAACTCCTCCATGTGCGTGTTGTTCTTCAGATATTTCTTTGCCCCTTTTATATAGAACGTAGTCTTTAATGTTCAAGTTTATATTTGGGGAGAGCTTAGTTTCTTGAAGACATATGGCTGCTGGATCAGCATTTGTAGGAGATTTTTCATTTCTTCAAATTGAGTTCTGACACCTCTACAGTTCCAACTTAAAAGCGGCATGATATTGGCAAGGTAATATTTTCCAGCAAAGTAACTAATATAGATATTACATTCCAGTTATATATTATACATAGAGTATTTGTTAGTTTAAAATTTGGTTTTAAATTATTTATATGCAAATTTAATCTTAAAATACCTTTTGTCAGTAATTGTATTATTACCTAATTCCTGAATATTTGATTGTTCGTTAATCATGGATAGTGGGTTTTTTGTTATCGTGAGAAATGTGACTGCATGTAAAATCTAAAGGTGAGATACATGCATATTATGGTTAAATAATCACGGGATATCGTTTTAAATAAACAGTAAAATGTAAAATTCCTATGGTCCCTAAGAAGCAGCTTTTTAGGAGTATAACCTAAACTAATACTAGTGATCTTGGGGGTGAATTTTTATATATTTGCAGAATGAAATACATCTGGATTTATATATCATTGTTAGAGAATTAATTAGTCTCCATTTCGTCTTTATTTTGTCTGCTTCCTTCTTTAGTTTTGTCTTTAATTCTCTTTTTCCCCCCTTGCCGACGGACTACGTTTCGGCAGGGGGGTTTTAAAGGTCTCTGACCCATCCCCTTGACGTATCTGTAGTGATAACAGGGTGATTAGAGATAGTGACTAGAGGAGAGGTGGAAGGGATAGGGCGGAGGTAGGGCGAGGGGTGGGAGGGGAAGGCCCTACCTCAGGGAGAGGGAGAGAGGTGGGGTAGGGGAGATGAGGCCCGTGCAAGTCCCTATATGACTTACAATTTACCAGGTTGTCCGTCTTTGGGTGTTTATTTTTCATTATCGACTTCTGACTCTTGACTTGTTTCTCCACCTTTAGCTTCCTCCCTCTTTTTTCTAGGATAGTATTCCTTCAAACTATTTGAGAATGTCTTCTATAATATCCTTTGCATTCATAATCTTCAGTCCAAAAATAATTATTTATTCTACCTGCTTAAATAATCCTCTGTGGTTACATAGTTGGAGAGAGATTTGCTCACTGTTTCCATTTTTTTATTTATGTATTTTAATGTTCGAGTGGCCTGTAGTTCCAGTTTATCGAGTCTTTGGTTCATTGTTTACAGTATTTTGTTTAATTGTTCGCTTTTATACACCATGTTTACTATACATTCAATCTTATGTCAATAATTTTAACTTTAAAAAAATGATTTAAAAGGCCAATAAGTAGATGTGACGTCAAAGACACCGGGACCGTTATGGAGATTAGAGATAAGCAGCTAGCCGAGATAAGTGACGTAGAAAGGCGATAAGGGCAAGAAGGTCTCTGCCCTCTCTAGTGACGTAGCATGCAAGGTCTCACAAGATTTCCCTCACCTGTCTCTCTTCTGTAGAAAATCCAACAACTTTACAGTTTTCTTTTGAGACAGCAGGGCTCTATTTCTTGTGATCTAATACAAAGAATTCCATAAATTATTTCCAGTAATATATAGCAGTTTTCTAACGTATCAATTAAAGGACAAAAATGGCCGCTACAGTGACTGGCGCCGATCGGACGCGACACCCTGTCGCCACCTGCACCTCTCTCACAATTCTAGCTATTAATCTATAAAATATATCAATTCATATTGCATTAATCTTTCTTCTTTTATATACTCGTATTTATATAAAAGAAATTCTCTTTATTTTTAATAATAAATCATAAGGAAGAAGAAAAACATAAAAAGTTTCGACGTTGAGAATAGCACTATTAAAATAAATATGTACGTAACACCAAAATACTACTGTTAATGATAACTTTAAGAAAAATTAAAATCAAATACATGCAATTGTATTGAAGAAAATATGATTAATCACAATTTTGGAACAATTATTATTATAATCATCCAGAAAAATGCCAAAGTAGATTACTTTTAACAGTGGAATATTGCACTTCATTGATTCATATTGTGTTACCAAGAATGGCCATATTCATCAAAGTATAAACTGTGTTTATATAGAAAAAAAGAAACAATTTTTAATATAAAAGTAAACTTTACAAAATATGTTCATACTAATAAACGCACTGGTAATTGGCATGAAAACTCTTAGTACTTCTATAATTATTAATTAACAACGGGAAGTTATTAGATAAAGCCATAAATAGTTAATTCCAACTCACCGTTCCACTCAAGAGAAAGCTGAGTTCCAGAGGCAAACACGTTTGTTGTCACAAATTCACTATGATAGAATCCGCCATTTTCTTATGCTAACCGCCTGGTCCCGGAATGGCCAACCGAAAGCCTTCCAGCTGATCTGGAAGGGGTGGCGGGTTTAGAGGGAGGAATTTTGAAAATTTGAAATGTTTCCGTTACTATAAGTTGGTTCGAAAAATTGTACGTATCCAATCTTATTGCAAATAAATTACCTATGAATGTTTTATTTACAATCTTTCTCTATCTCAAATATTAACCAAGATATTAGCATTTTTAGCACATTTCCCTTAAGAGAAATCAACTATTGAGGTCGTACTCATGACGCGGTTTTCGAATTTTTTCTTCAAATGTCCATCGATCCTACCTAGGAGATGGCGAAAATGAGGTCCATTCAAAATTATATACATATATATATATATATATATATATATATATATATATATATGTCTGTTAACGCTCTAGCGGTCGCAATTATTCTCTAATCATTACCAAACTCGATATTTAGTCGTTTTATGTAAAAAGAAAGATCAAGTTCTTTAACGGCTGAAATCGGACGAGAGGGAGGGGGGCTTAGAGGGGAGGAACATACAAAAAACACACACACAATACAATCTCGGTTAATATTCAAGATACAGAATAAATGTGTAGAACAATATTTATAGTAAATTTTATTTGCAATAAGATTGATTCTATACTATTTTCAAAAACCCCCCCTCTCACTGGTCCGATTTCAGCCATTAACGAACTTTATCTATCTTTTTACATAAAACTATTAAATTTCGAGGTTGGTAACGCTCAAACAAAAATTGCGACCGCTAGAGCGTTAACAGACACACACACACATATATATATATATATATATATATATAATTTTGAATGGACCTCATTTTCGTCATATCCTGGGTAGGATCGATGGACATATGAAGAAATTTTTCGAAAATCGCGTCATGAGTACGACCTCAATATCTGATTTCCCTTAAGGGAAATCTCCTAATATAATTTTTAGTGTTAATTGAAACTGTTAAATATCAAATTTAGTATGGTATACATCAATTAACATTTTCGAGACAAGAACGTAAAATCTTAATTGATGATAGCACATTGAATTTGTATACGTTTAGCACAATAAAGGTCTCTTGAAGACAATATTTGGTATTTAAGCTAAGAATATAGTGGTTCATGATATAACAGCTTACTGTTAATATGACATGAGTAAGAGTGAGTGTTTACTGAAGACTGAAAACTAAAAAGTCAAATATATTGGTTATTATGTATGATAAATAGGTAATTTAATTTCCATTAAGATTGATCCTGTACAATATTTCGATCTGACGTATAATAACAAAGATATTTCAAATTTTCGAATAAATATATCTATATATTGATTTGAACGGATCTCATTTTCGTAATCTCTTGGTAGGATTGATGAACATTTGTGGAAACTTTTCGAAAATTGCGTTATGATCCCAATAGCAGATTTCCCTTAAGGGAATCGAGATATTTCGTTACTTATTAGTTTATTGGCAAGCGTGCATTTAACAAAGTTGTTTATTTTGTTAAGAAAATAAGCTCCGCCAACGCTCTAAAGCTCTAAAGAGTAAGGAACAAGAAGGTCTAGCTCAGTTGGCTGAGCTTAGACAATCCTTAAAGTACTGCAAATTAGAAATGACCCACGCAGAGAAGCATCCCTGAATGAGCCTAGTGCGGCTGTCCCACAGAAAAGAGGTGTGCCTTCTTTACAGCAGCTAGTAATGCCTTGGGGGGCGGGGCGACATCGAGGCCTGCTCTGTGGAGCTATTTGCTTTTGGTAGCAGTATCAAAACTTGTGGGAGTAGCTGTCACCTTTCTGCCTAGCCATCCAGGCATAGTTATATTCCTAGCCCTAAAGGAAGCATTAATGGACCGTTTTGGGGCGCCACTCGGAACGGATTATTATGCAAGAGCATTACACTCTGCAGTACAAGGGCAGGGCGAATCGGCTCTTGATTTCGTGGATCGATATTGGGGTCTGGGAATTAAGGCGTATAAAAATCCGAAGGACGAAGGCAAAAAGGAAAAGACGATGGCAAGAGTGAAGGAGCCAGACTAACGAGGAAAGGGTTTCTCCGGGCCAGGCAAGGTCAAAGAGGCATCCCAAAGATAAGGAAAGCGTTCTGTGGAGCTTGTTGTATCGGCAGACAACTGGGTCACTGGGCTGTGGATTGTGCTATGAAAGAAAGGTAGAAACGGCAATTTCAGAATAGAAAGATCCATACTATCGAGGAAAGCTCGGGGTCCCCAAACGACAGCGACCTGATAACAGCCCCGGGGCTGGGTCCCTCAAGGAACTAGGGGCTTCTCAGCTGATTACGGACGTTAGCTCTAATCAAGGTGCAAGCGTAGTTGTTAGGGTTCAGCTCGGAACACGGAGCAGTGATCTTTTAGTGGATACAGCCGCGGGATTTCCACTCTTGAAGAGGCCCGTACCGGGAGTAATGCCGGAAACCATGAGGATCAGGGCTAATAGGGTTACCAGACGCCCACACAAGGTCTTGGAACAGGGTCCCATTAAGAGTATTAAGCGTCAATGTACTAGACGGGAAACGACAGACAAACGCGATAGACCCGAAGGAAAAGAGAACATAGGAAGGGTGAACACTGTGAGTGACAGCCCAGAAATAAATTAGAGGGACATTTTCTGGGTAAGCCAGCGGTTTCCAACCTGGGAGGCGCCAAAAATTTTAAATAAAATCATATACCATAATATGTACAAATAAATGCAACTTAATATCGTAACATAAAATTTAATTATATTATTTATATATTTATTATATACATATATAATGTATATGTACATGTATCTTATACATGTATATTAAATAATAATAAAATGGGGAGGCCTACAAAAAAATCTTTTCTTTCGGGGAGGCGTAGTAGCGTAAAGGTTGGAAACCACTGGGGTAAGCTGAAGCATTTAGATACCACAAACCGGGGTATATTAATGGCGGAGCTCGTGAAGTTGGAACCGTTGTTCGCTCCCCCAGGGAAAGGAAGTGGCGGGTGTACGGCTCCCGTTGAGCATAGACTTGATACGGGAGATAAGCGTCCTATAGTAGGAACCATATCGGGTACCAGTCCATCTCCGAAAGGAAATGGAAAAGCAAATAGATGACCTCCTCAAAAAGGGAGCTATTGTGGCGTCGAATTCACCCTGGTCGGCCCCAGTATACTCGTACGGAAGAAGTCGGCTAACGGTGAGCTGAAGTAGAGATTTTTTACAGACTTCCGAGAGCTTAATGCGGTGACCCGACCCGATAGACTTACCCCTTACCTCTGATAGAAGAGACGCCTGAGGGGCTAGGTGGTTCTCAGTATTTCACTACCCTGGATCTCGCCAGCGGCTACCATCAGATCCTTATCGCCGAAAAAGACCGTGCGATAACAGAATTTAGTACTCCCGAAGGACACTACGAATATACCATGATGGCGTTCGGCCTAAACGGTACCCCGGCTTCCTCTCAGCCGCTCATGGATAGATCACTTTACAGGCTAAAAGGGAAGGAGTGTTTTGTGTACTTGGACGACATAATAGTTTTCAGCAAGACCATGAAGGACTACACGGAAAGATTGGGGCGAGTCTTAAAGTGGTTCAAGAAATTCAGTCTGAAGGTAAACTTGGAGAACTGTCGATTCCCGGAAGAATCTGTGGAACACTTGGTGCTCGTTGTTACTAGAGATGGAGTTAAACCGGACTCAAAGAAAATCGAGAGCGTGAAGGGCTACCCAGAACCAAGATCTAAGGCGGACGTGCAGGCCTTTTTGGCTCTAGTAGGGTACTATCGCAGATATATTCCGCAATTCTCGGACATATCAAAGCTGTTAAACCCACCTGACGAGAAAGAATATAAATTTCACGTGGAAAGGGAGACAAAGGGAAGCATTCCAACGGATAAAGGCATACCTTTGGAGCGGAAGCGTCCTAGCGTATTCTGACTTTTCCACTTTTTTCATCCTCGCGACCGACTCTTCTGTGACGGGGCTCGGAGCGGTATTTTCCCAGATCCACCATGGAGTGGAAAGACCTCTTATGCCAGTAGGAAGTTGTCAGAGATGGAACAGCGTTACAGCACGACATAGCGGGAGCTGCTAGCCGTAGTTTGGGCTGTTCGGCAATTTAGGTGTTATCTCTACCGGCGTGAATTTAAATTAATCACGGACTATGCCGTTAACAAGTGGGCTCTCTGGCTGAAGGTTCCCACCTTTAGAATAAGCCGTTGGAGAATCAAAGTGGAGGAGTTGCAGTACGAACCGGTCTATCAGCCAGGTAAACTCCACCTTAACGCCGACGCTTTAAGCCGCAGTAGCAGCGGTCGACCCCTTGGAAACACCTGAGAAGCGGGTAGGACAATCCTGGGATCGTAGCGGAATTATCCAAGCACAACAATTAGACAAGGGGTGCAGGGAGACTGTGAATAGCTTCGGGACGAGTATTCTAAGCGATGAGGACGGTCTCCTCTTCCTCCGATCAGATGGAGAACCCCGAATGCTTGTTCCGATAGGCATGGTGGAATATATCCTTAGTCGAGCACATGATACCCCGCTGGCTGGGCACCCGGGAATTGCCAGGACATAACGCTTAATTACACGCCAATATTACCGGTCGACCCTGTACAGGAGCGTGAAGGAATATGAGGAAGGGTGCTGATCCTGCGCTGGTAGGAAAACGCCGGCTCGGCATAGAGCACCTCTTGCAACTCTTAGGGAACCTTCGGAACCGTTCGAGGTTGTATCCCTCGACATCGTAGGTCATCTACCGACTAACTCCTATACGAGGAAGAGCTACCTTCTCACTTGACTCATTGACTATTTTACGAGGTACGCCGAAGCCCTTCCAATATGCAATCAAACGACGGACGAAGTGTGTAGGCAGTTCGGTGTGTGTCGAGTTCCTTACGAAGATCGTTTCGCGACGCGGAGCTCTTGCCTACCTTCTAACCGGCCAAGGGGCAAATTCTACGCCCTCATTGCTCAAGGCATGCAGATTGCATAAGATGACTAAGCTACAGACAACAGCATACCACCCCCAGTGTAATGGAATGTTGGAGCGATTCCATGGGACACTTACCGAATCGCTCTCTTATTTTGTGCGTAAAGACGGACGGGACTGGGATAGTTGGGCCCCATACGTAGTCATGGCCTATAACAATACTCCCCATTCCTCGACGTCAATCAGTCCGAATTGTGTTGTTTACGGATGGGATGTACGGGCACCATTTGACTGCGACATCAGCTTTAGGCACAGTTCGGGGGAGGATGTTGACGGTTATTTAAACAAATTGACGGCACGTCTGAAGGAAGCGCGAAGCGCGGTCGAGATACAAAAGTCTTCCAAGAAGGCCCAACAAATCAACAAGAGTCATTACGACCGAAAAACGACAAACCTTGACTTCAAGTTGGACAGGCAGTTCTGCTACACCAACTATTTGTTCCCGACTGCTTCATTTTACCACCCGTGGCAGGGGCCATTTCACGTTTCGTGGCTGCTTGGGCCAGTCACGTATGAAATCACAATAGCTCAAGGTCATACTAAGGTCGTTCACGCCAACCAGATAGAGGCGTTGCCAGAAATATCACACGATTCCCTATATACCCTAACCGACCATCACCACGAAATAATGGGGCTCGAGCAACCCGGTGTACCGGGGACGAAAGTATTCTTCCTGACGAAAACCAAGAGGTGTGGCCAGGTGAAAGCGAAGAGAACGATTATGACGTCCTCCCAGAAGAGGACGCACACGATACCGAGGAAGAGGATGGTCGGCCCCATACTCCAGAGCCTCGTGAAGAACGTAGCCCTTACGACTCCCCTGCGACCTGACCGGAGGACGTGGCGAGTTTAGATCAAACATGGGAACCCCCGAAAGAGCAACCGCCAATCCCCGAGAGGTCCCCGTACTTCCTACGACCTCGAACATAATGGACTTTTCATGTTCCAGGATATGCAGCTGAAGGAGGACTGCTATTCTTGCGGGGGAAGGATGTTCTAATCAATGGACACCGATGGGTCATAGAGGTGGAACTCAACGTGGTAATTTGGCACAATGGATGGGAAGTTTTTCGAAAATGAATAGCGTTGGTGTGAATGTATATTCGCGGGCAGCCCGGGGGAGGGTACTTGCCTGAGGGATATGAGGGCAAACTCAACCGTTTGGAGAAAATCACAGAGGAACTCATCGGCTCGAGCTTGTTCCTCACTAGCATGTTTCCTAAGTGACGAGAAGAACGAAGTATCATTGGGGGTGTCATTGCGGTGGAATTGCTGCTAAGCTACTTTTCGGACAACCGGGGGACTCCGAACTCCAAGATCTATGCGCCACCTGAGCCAGGAGAATGGGGACTTACTCCACATAGTGGAACAGCACTTGTCAGTATCTCGGTCTTTACATCGACGGACACATGCCCTAACCGCGCTAATGCGAAAGCTTACAGAGTCGGTGCTTCATTGCTAGTGACTTGGAAGGGGACATAACACGCTGGCTCAAGAACCTCAACTAAATCGTGTACATTGTGTAATTGTGTAACAGGTTGCACCGAATTTCATAGTTGTTCTCACTTACAGGAGCTGGAACGTTGCCACCGTCTACTAAATGTGAAATAAGTTGCACAGGTAATCTCCTGTTGTCTCGCAGCACCCATCAAACTCAGGTCAATATGACCGGGATCACTCTATCATCCATGTCACTGCTGTGAGACATCCTACAGGCCAACGTGGCCGACATTGCACCTGCCTGGATACGATCTATGAGTCCTCACATTCAGGAGCTAGAAGACCAGCTGTGCACGTGGTCCCTGTCGGTCGTTAAGTGCCGAGGAAGTAGAACAGACTTACTTGTTACCCACACTGTGGGCAATACAGTCCAGAAGATGAACGACCTATATTGCTACCACTATAGCCAGCGGTCTTGCCTTGGTTCTAACCTTCGCAGTAATATTTTATTGTTGGTTCGCTGAGGCAAAGGACTTCCCCTCCATCAGACTCAGATGACCGTGTATTCACTGGCCAACTGGATAAAACGGTTTAAAAGTTGTAAGTGCAATATTTGTTTGTGGGAGAATAGTGTGGTGTAGTGGTTGAGACGTGAAGTGATTTGTGTTTTAGATATAAAACAGTGTCTTAAAGAGAGCTAGAGAGTGAGCTGGGGCAATTCGCTACTGTAAATGGGAGTGCATTGTATTGCTAGTTTTTAGACAGTGAACAGTTTTGTGCTATGCTAATACTACTGTTCTGTCTGCTTGCCTTCACCCCCAGCGGTATGTGTATTGTATTGTAATTAGTGTTAAGGCTTAATATATGCTGTATGTAGTAGCATTTGAATATATATATATATATATATATATATATATATATATATATATAAAACGTAGATTGAGGATTTACATAAATATATGTATGTACCAATCAGCTGTGTGTGTGTGTGTGTGTGTGTGTGTGTTTGTGATTTCCGATTAGCCAACCCGACATCCTCAATCCGTGTTAATTTTTTTAACGCCACTAAAAGGTTGCACGGTACAAATATATGCCCCCCCTCCCAAACACTAATTTATTTATTATGATGTCAGTCCCCCCTTTAAATCTATTTAATACTTTATTTATTTAAAATATTAAAATTAATTGATCATACACTATAAGTATTGTGAAGATAATGGAATGAGAATTGTTAACGTAATATAATCAGAACTGAGATCTTAAATAACTAGTAGGTTCGTAGGTGGAGTGTAGGGGAGGGGGAACTTCCTTACAACTCCTTACATCATAGTGAGCTATTGAAGTATTAGCTTTGAATAAAGTGAAAACTTTAATGTTCTGAGTTTATGCATGAAACTTAATTTATTGAAGCAGGGAAATTATTGAACTGCCAGTTTATTCACAGGATTGTGCCAGCCTTATTATAACTGGAATGCACAGATAAAGTAATTGTCGAGTTAGCAAAGTCTCACATACCAGAACGAGTCAATCGGTATTAAGTATCGAAATCCCACTTTTAGTGATGGTACGTTTGTGCAACTGAGTTTCGACCTTTCGAGTATCTTCAGCTAGGCGTGTGCTACACGGGAGCTGTCACTCCAAGTTCCTTGGGCCCTCAGCAAAATAAGCCGTGCCCCTCCCCCCAAGAGAAATATTTGTTAACAAAAATAATACAAACAATTTTTTATTTAGTAACTAATAAATATATATATATAATATAATATATATAATAGCACCCTTACTGGCATGTTTTAATAAGAATATTTTTAATTGAAATTAATAAAATAAGTAGCTAATCACTAATGTTATAAAATGAGCATATATACTTCATACAAATATTTATTGTAGGTATGTAGACTATTACAAATATTGATACATCTAGATTTACCTGTAATAATAATTCAGGGCATTAGTTCAGTACAAAACATTACATATTTAAGAAAACCTGTAAGAATAGCATAAAGTGCAAAATACAATCGTAACATTTAATCTAATAGAAATATGCATCAGCGATGTATTTACGAAAGTAAATAAATATTGTTTGGGGTGCTAATTAATAATAAAATTGAAGCCTTTTTATATTATGGTTTTTTTCATTTCTAATGAATTTAAATTTAATGAAATTAAAGCCTTTTTAAATTATGAGTTTATTTCATTCATTCCCTGGGGGCCCCTGCATTTGCTGACCTTCCGATCTGGCCAGTCCAGTGCTGTGTGTGACAAACAGTTCATATGACACGAGGATGGGAGTCCAAGACGTCATGCAGTCTAGAATAAAGTTATTGTCGCTTCTGCCCCACCCCTCCCAACCTCACATTGGTTTATGCTTACATGTGATTTGATTCTTGAAATTTTAGTAATTAAGTACTGTTCTTAAAATCGTGCATTTGTTTAAACCTCATAAATAAATAATTTAAAATAATGAACGCTGGGGAGTGAAAGTGTTGGGGAGGAGTACCCAGTGAGTTCTACTACTTTATTGGAAATACTATGTATTATTATGTATATAAAGTTTACTTACCAGACATACAAAAGAGTATTTTTAGTTATGGTTATTGTGTACATAAAATAGCTACCATCAATAATCTTTGATCCACTAGCCAGGAAAGACAATTGTATTCATACATAGTTCAAAATACTATCCATGATTAATTATATAGTTCATCCTTTGAAAGAAGTTGCATACACAGGAGACAAGAATTATAATAATATTGTACATAGTGAAGACTTAGATATCAAATAGTTTTATTATTAAGATATCCAGAACAACGCCTGGTACTTTACCTAGTACACATACACAATTCTAATGTCTGTACCTTTATTTTTTCCTAACATTTTACAATACTTTTTCGTTTCATGTGGAATTGAAATGTGTAATGAATTTAACATTGCATTATATATACTCATCACAAATGACCATATATTTTATATTTTGAATAATGCCAGCACAAAGCACATTAAGATTATTATTTATGAATACTTAAAAGTCTAGTTTTTACCTGTAAATAAGAGTTTTATCCAATTTGGAGTTAAGTCACCATGTGCTTTCGCATTTTAGTAGATAACGCCTATGAATTTTTATAATAACGTTCACGGCTCTTAAAGACGATACACGAATTAATATTCCAGATGAATTTTGATAATAATTTCCCATTAAATAGACTTTTTGAGCATATCTTGATCGGCAAGGCCACAGTGCAACATCGGCTCAGGCTATAAAAGGGCGACGTCACAATGGATTAAAAACAGTCATAGCTGTTATCTTCTTGACGAGACACCCATGTCGGTGACACTTTGTTAATCCTTCAGCCTGCCTCAGTCAGACTACTTCTCGCCTGCACTATCTCTCACTGCAGAGAGAACTTCTATAAAAACAGCTAAGTTCTTTTATTGTAATCTAGTTTAAGTAGAGATAAGTGTCCCCCTTTATATTATTAAAAGGTGCCTTTTCATTTTGATTTATATTTATTATTGGTGAATTTTAATTATAAATAAATTTATATATATTTAAATTTTGAGTAGAGTCGACTGTTCGTGAACCCTTCCTAAATTCTTTTTAGTGATTTGGTTGTGGGAATTATCATCTTTTACAGCTTTACATATCGCGACAAATGATAATTAATTTTTGCCCTTGGTGTCTGTTTGTTTGTTAGCTTTTCACGCCTAGACTACTGCACCGATTTTTATGAAACTTGGTAAGTGAATTGCTACCAACCCACCTTAGACTCTAGGCTATACTAATATTCTCAGAAACGAATATGGATTGACTGAAATGAAAAATCGTGATATTTCATTTCCCATTAGTTTTTCGGTAATCGTAATCAAAACGGAAGTTGATAATTGTGTATTAAGAGTAACTTTTGTTATATACACTTTTGTCCTGAAACAGTGTATAAACAAGATATATGCTAAAAACTATAGTGGGGTCAACAATTTTGTTGGGCCCAAACTACTGAACCATAATGCTCGTCATGGAGTAGAAAATCACGAAGGTACCTGGGTGGGGCAGGAGGAGATCACAGCGGGGAACGGCAAGTAATGAGGTACCTCATTTTATGAAAGATATGTTCAGAAATAAAGGAGAAACAAACATCAAATCCAGCCATGATGCCCAGTGCCCAGTGACAAAATGCAGTGTTGTCTTATATATACTTATATTCACCATGGCCCTTCAGGCAATATTAGTTGTAATCATTAAAATATACATGTTTATCCATTAATTATATTTCAGTCTTTCTTTATATAGTCAACTCACACCCCATTTATTATTCGTTGGCATATCTCCTTTAAAGAGAAGCCTCAAATTACTTTGTTCATTGTCCCCCGGGCCGGATTATATTTTATGTTCAGTCCCGTTACAGATCTCATTATCATTAAATTCATTGCTCAAAATTATAATTATTCATTTATTATTTTTGGATAAATATGCAAATCCATACTGTACTCTATAAGTAGCTAGAACATCCATGTATTACTAATGCATAATCGCATTTATAATTTTAATAATTAATTTATACACTTGTTTAAATCTTAGCAGACCATGTTTTCACTATTCATACATTCTTGTAAAATTCATTGTTATAACTTATCTGTAAATATTGGAAACATTTCAATATTTTCAGTAAGTTCTCAACAATTGAAAGTTCTATGTTGGACATTCCATTGTTAGGGTTTGAAAAAGTACTACTTTATTTATCAAATTTTAATTGAAAATTCATTTCATTTGTGACATTAAGCTTAATTTTCAAATACTCATTAATGTTATCAATCTTAAAGCATATTAGAAATTATGAATTATTTATTTATATTGAGTCAGGTTATTTTCACTGTCAACTTTAACTTAATTTATTATTAGTGTTGTATCATTGGGCCATAGCTTTCTATTTATTAATGTTTATAATTTGTGTTATAGATGGTTATTTTGTCACTGTATGACTTATTATAACATACTCATTTGTTTTATAAACATACAGACAACATTTATGATAGTGATGAATTAAGATGCAAATACTTACCAACACAATGTATTAATTCACTATAACAAATCACACTTTTGACCACACAACAATAAATCACAAAGGCACATTGACCAATTTAAACATTTATCAAAACATTTTTTTTCAGATTAGCAGAACAAATCTAACATCTTGAGTGTATCGCTCGTTTACAATCGATGTCAGGTTATAAGCATGCGATAGCACTTTAATCCAAAAAGGTTGGCTTCTAATTCCAATCGGACCTCTTGTCATTTTAGCAGCGCTTTTGACGTCACGAACTTTGTACTGGGTCATTCCATCTCAAATCAACCAAAAAAAAATGATTTCGACACCCATGATTTCAGATTTTGCTGAATTTTATTTTGGGGGTTCTATTCATTGATTTAAGAAACCATACCAAATATTTTTGATATATCTTTAACGGTTTGGATTTTATGGCCTCTTAAAGTTTTGTGATTTTAGTGTTTTCTATCGATTAGGAACTGTAAAGTTAATTTGTTTTCATTTCAAAAATAATTTGTAACTTTCTTATTTATGAACCAATTTTGATGGAATTTTTTGTGTGTATTCATAAATATATTTAAAAACAATAAAAAAATAAACTAAGGTACCAAGTAAGTATTTGTGGACAGAAAAAAATTGCAAAGTGTCAATTTGAGCTTTTCAGAAAGCAAATATATAGTTTCACGTAAAATTGAATATCTCCAAAAGGGAAAAGGATAATCATGGAAATCTTTTTTTATTTATGTTCTAAGACATATGACCTACCACCTAAAACAATAAAATTAATGGTTATTTGACCCCTTCATTGTTTATTCCAAGTTTAAAAATAAATATATAGAAAAATTTAGAAATTTGTAAGAATTAAAAGAAAATGATAAATAAAGGTAACTAAAAAGATAGTTTACATAGGTTTATTGTACAATAAATACAGTTTACATTATTGTTTACCCCAGTTAAGTGTACTTTAATATATACAATTCTTATGGTTGTTTTGGTCAATTTTCTTTACAATTTTAAAGTATCGTTTAATTTTGCTTCAACACTTGACATACATTGTTGAGAAAACTGGTACTTTCTTCCTTTCATTGTTTTTGAAGATTCCACAGTCGTAATAATATGAAGAATGGGTACAGCACATATATCCTCCTTTTTAGGCCAAGAAAATGATGCTGAAGGTCCATGGGGATGAAGGAACTGTGTTGTTCCTTGGTGTTCACCTCACTCACCATGCCAAAGTACCACAATCTGTCATATACACAAGCAATGAAACATCCTGGGCTTAAATCTTTCAATGTTACTTGACTCTTTGGTCGATTGTTCAATAAATTAAAAGTGAGAGCTGGTTTTTCGTCCTTGCTAATTCTTCGAGCCTCAATGGTTCCGGGTTCATCTATTGGCTGAAAGTTGTGAAATGATCTTGTCCCTAGAAGAGTTTGAACATCTTTGAAGCGACCTTCCAAAGCAGGACGAGTTATTTCAACTATTTCTTTAGATATGAAGAAAAAACTGACTTTTTCTATTCTGGTTTTGCAAAAGTCAAACAATTGAGCCACTGATATTATTTGGTTTTCTAAGGGTCTTTGCAAACTTTCCTTCCGAGCTAATCGTTTCACTGTACCTCCAATTCCATCACATTCTGTTTTACCATGACTAGTAGCAAAAAAAGACCATTGGGCCCGAATTTCAAAATCTTTCTCATGTAGGCACAGATTTATGAAATTGTACTTATTTTTGCACTGAGCAGCACACCCATCACTGAAGTAATGAACTTTTTTGATATGTGGGCGGTTTTCTTTCAAAAATTCAATCACATATTTTTGGATTTCATGGATTTCACCATACTTACATCGTGTTTGAGGTCATCAGATATAATGCAAAGGGGTAGGACAATATTTTTCTCAGTTGCATCTTTGCAGTGTATGATGACAGGATGTATAGTGCAAGAATTTGAGGTCCAGTGGTTTCCTTGGGCTTCGTCTTGTAATTTGAATGAATAATTTTCACTAAAGTCCATTGAGATAATAGCTGTGTCAAAAGGAGATGTTTCCTTCAATTTTTTAAAAGTTGTTGATTGTAATTTAGCAATGTAAGAATGAGGTATCAGTTTGTGAAGTTTTTCAACTAACGTTTCAATGAATTCTTCAACAGTGCTGGAACATTTCTGTTCTATCTGTGGACACCCACTGATTGTACTTAATGACGTCTTCCTCGTCATAGTCTTCGAATTTTGATTCTAAAATTTTAATGAGTTGATTTTTTGAAATTTTCATGCCTGAACAAGCAAGTGAGCCTGTTGAGGAAGAGATTTTTCTTGTTACAACTTGATTAGTTTCTTTACATTGTACAGCTGCAGTTTTATGAATTAAGATAACTTAAATACCACTCTTTTAAAATTAACTTTAAGTATATACCATTAACTATTTTACTTCTGAGCTCTTAGTTACATTTATTTATCATTTTCTTTTAATTCATACAAATTTATAAATTTTTCTTTATATTTATTTTTAAACTTGGAATAAACAATGAAGGGGTCAAATAACCATTAATTTTATTGTTTTAGGTGGTAGGTCATATGTCTTAGAACATAAATAAAAAAAGATTTCCATGATTATCCTTTTCCCTTTTGGAGATATTCAATTTTACATGAAACTATATATTTGCTTTCTGAAAAGCTCAAATTGACACTTTGCAATTTTTTTCTGTCCACAAATACTTACTTGGTACCTTAGTTTATTTTTTTATTGTTTTTAAATATATTTATGAATACACACAAAAAATTCCATCAAAATTGGTTCGTAAATAAGAAAGTTACAAATTATTTTTGAAATGAAAACAAATTAACTTTACAGTTCCTAATCGATAGAAAACACTAAAATCACAAAACTTTAAGAGGCCATAAAATCCAAACTGTTAAAGATATATCAAAAATATTTGGTATGGTTTCTTAAATCAATGAATAGAACCCCCAAAATAAAATTCAACCAAATCTGAAATCATGGGTGTCATGGTGTGGTTGAATTGATGTGGAATGACCCTTCTACGTTTCGGTACCTGCCCCCTTGGGTCAGTTATCATTTAGTTCTCTGTTGGATTATTTTCTTATGCTTTTCCTCGCTTGTTTTTTTTTTTTTTTTTTTTTTTGTGATTTTCCTAATTGTTATTGTCCACCCTTGGTGACAAGTTCTTCATTTTTAATCATTATTTCACATTGTTTCCCTGCCATTATTTGTACCTCCGTTTCTTGTCGCTTCATACTTGTTCTCCTCCGCCGCTCTCAGCTGCTGATGTTTATAATCGAATCTAATTATATCAAAAAATGGAAAATGTGAAGTCAGCTGCCAACCTTGAAAGGAAGCTGCGCTTTATTAAAAGGGACATTTCTCGTTTGGAACTTATAGGTCTTGGAAAATCAGCTCTAACTTCAGACGACCTAGTTATTACACTGGAGTCTGCAATACAGGAAGCTGATGCTTACCTGAAAGAGTTCCTAACGGTTTGAGATGAACGATCTAACTTACAGACTGCCTTTAAGGATGATACATTCCCCTCAGACCAATTGATGAATGTTTACAATGAAGTCCGTCATGAAATTCGACAAGCTAAAATTTCATTAGCAACCATCAATTGTCACCAACAACCATCAATGCCTCCTGTAGAAGGTACGACTATGCCACAGGCTTTGAGCAAGAGTATTTGCATTTTTTAATGCAGAGAGACAAGAACTTTTGAATAATAAAAATGTAAATAATATTGTATATTTAAGTTTAATACAAGCTTAACTATTATAACTACTTAAACTACTTTAACTTTTTATACTTTATAAATGGAAAGTAAAATATCTCCCCAAGGAGTTAAAAAAGCGAAGGAACTTCAGAAAATAGAAAAAGATTTAATTAAAAAATTTAAAAATGCTCGACATCAAAGAATAATTGAAGAAGATACTAAAACTAAAGAATATGCTCCAATAACTGGTGCTATTGAAAAACTTAGTGAAACCATGGCTCACGTAGATCAAGGAATACAACATGTATTGGAACAAAATAAAACTTTAATTACAGATGTTGTTCCATTTAGAAGAAACATTGCAGAAATAGAAATTCCATCATCTGAAAAAGAGACATCATTTGTGAAAGAATTATATACTCCAGCAGCTAAAAGTACTCCTTTTCCCAAAAACAAGATTAAAATTTTAGATCAAATAGAAGAGGATACAGAAAGTGAAGGTACTTCTTCTCCTTTAAAATTAAGTCCTTTAAAAACAACAAATATAGGTCCTATACCATCTCAATATTTTACAATAACTGATAAACATTTTGGGATATCTTATAAGAATTCAGAATTTAAACTTGGAAATAGTAAAGTTGAAATTCAGGGTGATGATTTAGAAATTTTGGGTACAAAATATAAAGGTACAAGAGGATTATGGGCATTATTAACTCAAGATTATAATTTATTTTATTCATTTATTTCCTTCTACAGGAAGAAAAACATTTACAGATGAAGACTTCAAAACTTATAAAGACTTGCTAATTAAAACGAATGCTTTATATCAATAAAATAATCCAACTACCTAGACCTAAAGCTCCACAGACAGAAAAATATAAAAAACTCTTAAAACCAATATATGAAGAAATGAAGAATTTACCAGTTACAGGAAAAGGAATTGTTAATTATAATCAACATTCTGTTTTATACATAAATAATTTAAATGAATTAATTTCAAGATTGAATTTGATATTAGCATCTGAACTAGCTGGAGACAATCATTTCCATAATGAAAAAGTAGGAACAATCAGATTTTTAACAAACCTCTTAGAAAAAAATATTGATGATAAAAAAAGAACTGAATATCTTATAAGACTTGTTAGTGCTCTACCAAAAAAGATTATAAATAATGAAACAGTTGGTTCGGGATTGTTTAACAAAATATTAAATATAGGTAGGATGAAATAATGTAGGCTACGCTTCCACTATAATAGTGGAAGTGTATTATAGTGTGTGATATTATAGTGGAAGCGTAGCCTACATTATTTCATCCTACCTACATTAGAAGTCACTTCCACCTGCCAGAATACCAACTCAAAATATTAAATAAGTTAAATTTTGAAATGCATATTCCTGGATATAATTATTGAGGTCCAGGAACAAGATTAGATAGAGGTGACCAACCAATTAATAAATTGGATGAAGCTTGTCAAGTTCACGATATACATTATAGAGATCAAAAAGAAGTATCCGACAGACATATTGGAGATAAAATATTAGAAAACAAAGCATGGGAAAGAGTAATTTCGAAAGATGCAGATATAGGAGAAAGAGCTGCCACCTATTTAACTACAAATGCAATGAAAATTAAAAGAAAATTAGGAATGGGTTTATATGAAAATAATGAATTTGATATATTTCAATAATATAAAATTTTTATCTTAATAAATACAGAAAAAATCATGACTTGTTATAAACCATATAAAATTTCTCTTACAAATATCAAAAATCTAAAATAGCTAATGCTCTAAAAAAGAAAACGGATGCAACAATTCAAACAACAACAGGTACATATAAAATTTTACTAACAGAAAGACAAATTAATAAGATTGAGAATAACTTAAAAGATAAAAAAAGTGTAAGAATTACTTTGACTTATAATCAACTGAGAGAAAATGAAAAAGATGGAGGAATACTTGCATTAATATTTGCGGGTTTAGGCACATTACTCGGAGGAGCAAGTGCTGTTGCAAGTTGAGTAATAGATTCAAAACAATAACAGAAAGTATTAGAAGAACAAATAAGACATGATAAGCAATGGAATCAAAGAAAGGTGGAAAGATTAAAAATAAAAAAAAAAAACATAAAACCATTATCTAATTTTGATATTGAAGAATTGGTTAAGAGGCTTAAAATAAAATATTTTAGAGGAGTTTTTATGAGAGATGAGCTTCCAAAATATCCTAGAAATATAGAATGTGGAATTGTTAATATCGATAATTCATTTGGAAATGGTACCCACTGGGTAGCATATTGTAAAAATTTAAACAGAAAATATCATTTTAATTCATATGGAAATCTTCAAACATCTAAAGAACTAGTTGAATATTTGGGAAAAGATAATTTAATATATAATGAAGACCAAATACAAAATATCGATGATCCTCCAATATGTGGTCATTTATGTTTATTAGTTCTTAAAATGTTTTCTAAAGGTATGGATTTTAATGAAACTTTGAATGTAATAAATAGACAGAAATGGATTCTTATTCAACAGTTATTATAAAATTTGATGTTTTAGGAAATCAAATTATTTTTCCAGAATCTACTAATATTGATGAAACAAAATTAAAATAATTATATTGTAAAAGAAATTTCAGGTTCTTTTAATTATGATGATACAAAATTAAAAAATGATATTGTAGAAGAACTTTCAAATTATTTTAGGACAGAAATTTTAACATTCCAAACAAAATTAAAAGATGATGAAAATAAATTCAAGAATGAATTAAAAAATGATTTTAATAATAAATTAAAGAATGAATTAAAAGCAAAAGTCAATGAAATAATTGCTTCCTTATTTACATTTACTGAAAGCTATGTTGGTTTTAATAAAAGAAGACTCGTTAACGTATCAGAAGGGAAAGATAATAATGATGTAGTTATTATGAAGCAAGTAAAATCGATGTTGGAAGATTTTAAAATTGAAAATAATAAAAGAGATAATAGAACAAAAGAATTTGAAGGTATCATTAAAGAGAGATTTGAAGAATATAAAACATTATTAAGTGAACAAAATCAAAAAGAAGTAGAACAACTGAATGCTCATTACGGTGATATCATATCACAAATAGTGCGAGACGAACTTCACGAAATTGTAATTAGAGAAATAGAAAAAATGGAATACGAATGGAAGGTTAAATTAAAGTAATATTTTTATATTTAATAAATGATGCTTATATATTGTGTAAAGTGTAAGAAACAAACAGAAACAAAAGATTTTCATGAAGAAGTTTCTAAAAATGGTAAACTTATGGGCAAAGGAATTTGTGAAGTCTGTGGAAGTAAAAAGAATACTTTTTTAAGACAAAAAATGAAAAAAAAAAAAAAAAAAAAAAAAAAAGGAGTGTAAGAGAAGGAATAATTGAAGAAATTCATAAACCAGTTAGAAGAAATTTTGAAAGAACAAAAATTATAACTCTAGGAATAAACGATCTTTGGCAAGCTGATTTAGTTGAAATAAATACTGGAAGTTTAAAAGGAATATCTAAAATTAATAAAGGATTTAAATATATTTTAACTGTAATAGATACATTTTCTAAATCTGCTTGGGCTATTCCTGTTAAAGATAAAACTGGTAAATTAGTAACTGAAGGATTGAAAAGTATTTTAAACAATAAAAATAAACCAAAAAATGTACAAACCGATAATGGAAAAGAATTTTATAATAAAGATTTTCAAAATTTAATGAAAGAATTTAATATTAATTACTATTCTAGTTATAGTGTAATAAAAGCTGCATTTGTTGAAAGATTTAATAGAACTTTAAAAGGTAAAATGTGGAAAGAATTTTCTAAGAGAGGAAATTATAAATGGATAGATATTTTAGATGAATTAATTAAAGAATATAATAATTCTTATCACAGCACTATAAAGATGAAACCTATAGAAGTGAATAAGAAAAATGAGGAAGAAATATTAATTAATATTTATAGGGATAACAATATGAAAATTCAAAAACCAAAATTTAAATTAAACGATTATGTTAGGATAAGTAAATATAAAGGAAAATTTGAAAAAGGATATACACCTAACTGGTCTACCGAAGTTTTTAAAGTAAGTAAAATAATACATTCAGTTCCTATTACTTATAAAATTAAAGATTTAAACGAAGAAGAAATAGAAGGTAGATTTTATAAAGAACTAATGAAAACAAAATATCCACATGATTATTTAGTTGAAAAAGTTTTAAAAAGAAAAGGAGATAAAGTTTATGTTAAATGGTTAGGTTATGATAATACTCATAATAGTTGGATAAATAAAAAAGATGTAACTTAAATTTCTGAGTTTGTAATTTTTTAATTTTTTTTAGAGTTTATTCTCTTAGAGACGTAATATGATAAATTAAATCATTTTCTGTAAATTCTTTATTTGTTATCATAAAATAATTACCATGAAATTTTAAATTTCTTTTTATATCTTCTTTCATTACATTATAAAAACTGATACTATCAGGAACGTATAACAATAGTTGTTCATAACATTTTGGATTTTTTGTGCGTACTTTATCACTAGCTTTTTCTACATTTCTTATTTGACATCTAACAACATAGTAAGTATATTCACATTTGTCATTATTTAAATTAAATAATATAAAACAATGGTGAAAATCTTCATTATCAGTTTCATTTACAATATATGGGCTTAGTTGTTCTATTGAATTTTTGTATATTTGAATTTCTTTATCTTTCTCTTTTAAAATTCTTCTTGTTGTATTAAACATTATTTCATTACTTTTTTCTAAACTTTCTATTGTTTGTTTTAATTTATACTCTCCTGTTTTTCTAATTGTTTTGATAACATTGTAAACCCATTTTTGAAATTCTTTTGCTTGAGGTAATTTTGATTTCATAATCAAAGAATACAAACCTAATTCGTTAATAAAAACAGTTTTTTCATCAATATTTTGGTAGTCGCGTTTTGCGACTCCTGAAAAATCTATATATTTCATCTTAAAATCATCATCTACATGCTTAATTACAGCATCTCTAGGATTTTTATATTTTAACAATATAGCAATATCTCTAGCTTTAAACCATGGATCATTATTTTCATCAAGAATTATAAATATTTCTTTATTATTATAGTTAAGTTTGTTGTCCAGAATATTTACCATGCTCTCCATTTATTAGGAACGAAGTTTTTTAGATCCTGCAATTTACAAAGTGGGAATTTGCCAACCTTTATATTGAATATGAATAAAGATTTTTTAAATTATAAATGAAGAAGGTAAGATTTAATGATCTCATAACTATTTATGAAATACCTAATGAATGTAGAATTAATTTTAATTTAATTGATAATCAGAGGTTTAAAATGAGAATAATTGAGTTTGAAAAGATATTTAAAAAATATGTTAATAAAAATAATTCTAATAAATGGAAGAACTCAAAAGTAAGCAAATTTCCGATTTACAAAAAATCTGTAAAGAAAAAAACTATCGAGATTATTCTAAACTGAGAAAGCAGGCATTAATTGATTTAATATTACAAAACATTAATGATAATTATAATGAAGAAAAATTAAGTAATAAAAATATTAGTGAATTAAGATGTTTCGGAAGTAAGTATAAAGTAAAAAATTATTACAATATGAAGAAATCTGTTCTAATTAACTTAATAGAAGAAAAAATGAAAGAATCTCAAGAAAATAAAATAGAAGAAAATTTAATTCAAGAAGATATAGATTTTCAAGAAAATATAGATCCATGTTACAAATGCGGAAATAAAAGTGTATTAAATGATAGATGTTATTTTTGTGAACCAGAAATCAAAAGTAAACATAGTAAAAAATCATACAGACTTAATAGATTTCGTAAAAAATTATTGAATTTAATAGAAAATGGTAATGATACGAGGTAAAATTGAACAAATATTTGAAACTTTTATTAATAGTTATACATGTAAATATATACCATATAAATATTTAATCAAAAAGATTGCACATTATTTAAAAATAATGAATAATATCAAAATTAAGGAAACTAAGAGAAATGTAAAAATATGGAGTGAGTTAGTTGATAAAATTGAAATGGAAAAACGATTTCTAGAGAATATTTTAAAATAGATGATCGTGTAAAATTTTGCAAGATTTTAAAAACTTCATTCCTAATAAATGGATGAATTAATCCCTTTAAAATTTTGTCAAATCTGTTGTATAGAAAGCGTTTTAAATAACCGCTGTTATAATTGTTATCCACCAAAAATAAATCCTCATAGCAATTTTAAATATAGACAGAGATATTTTCATAAGCATATATTACAGTTAATAGATAAATATGAAGACATAATTAAAATTGAAGAAGTATTTGAAGTTTTTAATGAAAATTATAAAGGAAAAGCTTTACCATATAAATTTTTTATTGGAAAGATAGCAGATTTATTAGAAATTGAACATAATATTCCCTATACGTAACTCAAAAAAAATATGATATTGTGGAATCAATTTTTAGAGATGAAACCATTTGAGATAATTGAAAAGAAAAACAATTTAGAGAATATATTTGAAGTCAATTT
Organism: Riptortus pedestris; assembly: GCA_019009955.1. Taxonomy (NCBI): domain Eukaryota; kingdom Metazoa; phylum Arthropoda; class Insecta; order Hemiptera; family Alydidae; genus Riptortus; species Riptortus pedestris. The sequence continues at coordinate 130,634,674 of CM032233.1, read as the reverse complement.
TAATACATTTTTTATGATGGAAACATTTCCAGGATTTTTAAAGATTTCATTTGTAATAAATGGAAGCTCAACTGAGAATACAAACTCTTAAACAACTTCGAGATTATTGTAAATCTCAAAATATTAAAGGATATTCTAATACAAATAAAAATGATCTTATAAATTATATTCTTGATGAAATAGAGAAAAAGAAATTTATAAACGAATTCTATTTTGATTCTAGTTTGTTTTCTAAAACAAAACCTGACAAAGGATTTTAATTTACAGAATATGAAACAGTTGAAAGAATATTGTAGATTACATAATATTAAAGGGTTTTCAAAATTAAAGAATATATCTGATATCAATTTGTTCACTAACGAGGAAGAAAGAAAGAAAAACAAAAAAAAGATTAATAAATCTGGCCAGAAAAAAAATCAATAAATCAATCTATAAAAAAATTGATAAATGAATTCAATTTTGATTCTAGTTTGTTTACTAAAACTAAACCTTCTAGAGAGAAACAAAACAAATGTGATGTTTGTAGTAAATATTATAAAAAAATTTATGAAAAGAATCATATATCAACTCACAAAAAAGTATTAAATAAAGGTGAGGAGATAGAGGAAATTGAAACAGCTTACGATTCGAGATTAAAAACATATCTAATTAAGAATACAAAAGATTATGTACTTCCAACAGAATTTTTAGAAGATGAAAGAAATATAGTAATCAATAAAATCTCTGAAATTTTAAAGGAAATGGATTTGAAAGTTAATCTTAATTTGTCCCTTACCTTTGGGAGAGTAGGTGATAAAAACATATATACAGAAATTAAACAATTTTCATTCAAAACACAAAATGAAATCATATTACAATCATCAGATCTAAATAAATTTTATGATAATGTTATCGGGAAAATGATGAAAGAAATGGATGATTTTAATGCTAAAGGTTCAGGATGGACACTTATGAGTATTGATAATTTAGAACTAAGAATTAATAAATATAATCCCTTAAGAGGTTCTTCATATATTGATTTACCAGAAACGATAAAATTAAAGAAAGAAATTATTAATGTAAAAAATAATGATACTAAATGTTTTATGTGGTCTGTTCTATCGGTAATTTATCCAGTAGTTAAAGATCCTCAAAGAAGTACTAAATATGAATTGGTTAAAGATAAGTTGAACTTTGAGGGAATGAACTTTCACGTTTCCTTTGCAGATATTAGTAAATTTGAAAAACTTAATAATATATCTATAAATGTTTATGGATATGAAGAATCTATTCACCCTCTAAGAATTACTAAAAAGAAATTAGACAAACATGTGAATCTCTTTTATATTAAAGATGAAAAATGTGATCATTATTGTTAGATTAAGGATCTCTCTAGATCAATCAAAGCGCAAGTAATTAATAAGAAAGTTAAAATTTATCCATGTGAAAGATGTTTAACATATTATTATTCATCTGAAAAATTATAAGAACATGAAGTTGATTGTAAATATAAAGCAGCTGTTAAAATTGAAATGCCTAGGAAAAATGAATATTTATATTTTAAAAACTATAACAAATCTTTGAGAGTACCTTTCATTATATATGCAGATTTTGAATGTTTCACAAAGAAAATTGATACTTGTCAACCTGATCCAACTCATTCTTATACTATGAAATATCAAAAGCATGAACCAAACAGTTTTTGTTATTATGTAAAATATGAAAATGATGATTATAAACCGCCTGTAATATATAGAGGAGTTGATTGTGTTGATAAATTTGTAGAAAGGAAGTTTAAAATATTCAGGAGATATATGATGATCATAAACTGTTAAATATGAGTGATGAAGATGAAAATCATTTTCAGAATATTGATATTTGTCATATTTGTGATAAAGATATAGAAGGTAAGAGATCATGATAATTTAACTGGTAAATATAGAGGTCCAGCTCATGAAACTTGTAATTTGAATTATCAAAATCCGTCATTTGTTCCAGTATTTATCCATAATTTGTCTGGTTATGATGCTCATCTATTTGTTAAAGCAATGGGAAAATTTGAAAAAGATATTGATGTAATTCCAAATACTGAAGATATGTATATATATATATCATTCAATCAAAAAGTTGGTGAATTGAAAATACGATTTATTGATTCATTTAAATTTATGGCTTCAAGCATAGATTCATTATCAACAAACTTACAAAAAATGCCGGAAGAATTAAAAGAGAAAATTAAAAATTATAAAGTTAGAAGAATACAAATTCTTGAAATCTATGTTTAGGGAAACATCTAAATATTACAATGATGAGAGATTAGATTTTATTACAAGAAAAGGTGTGTATCCTTATGATTATATAGATTCAGAAGAAAGATTTGAAGAACTGAATTACCCCCAATTAAAGAATTTTATAATAGAAAAAAAAAACGTCCAATTCTTCACAATTTGTTTATTTCAGCGCTAAGCACTTAGTTTTTAGTTTTAAAAAAAAAAACTAAGTGCATTGGAGGGGCTGGAGATCGCATTGAATAAGAAACTTATTGGTAGTCGCTCTTTGAGCAAGAAGACCGATTGTTATAAGTCTGCAATGGTGGACCCCAAAAACAACCTGAACGTCAATGTTATGTCCCGCATGCCAGCCAGTCGCTTGCTGTCTTTCCCAATGAGCGCATGCAAGTAGGTCAGTAATATATTCCTATACCACAATAGATCTCTCACTCTCTGTATTTCATTTTAAGATATGACTTAAGTACATTTATTATGTTCATTGTTAGATATTTCTTTTGTATTTTATTATTGATGTTAACATGTTTTATGACCCTGTTGCAATGTATAGAGTTTTTATTAATGTTATTGTTTTTCATGTGTAGCTCTGAAGATGGAGACATTAGTCTTTGAAAGCGCTTAGCGCTGAAATAAACAAATTGTGAAGAATTGGATGTTTTTTTTTCTCTCTCTCCAAGTAAACATTCTTCACTTCCAACAAACACTGCCGTGGAATTTTATAATAAGTTGAATGATTGTGATATAAGTGAAAATTATTATAAACATGCAAAAAATGTATTGAAAAAATTTTAAATTAAAAACTTGGGACAGTATTCAGATTTATATGTTAAATCAGATGTATTAATATTAGTTGATATATTTGAAAACTTTAGAGATATCTGTTTAAAAACTTACAAACTTGATCCAGCATGGTATTTTACACCTCCTGGATTATCTTGGGATGCAATGAACAACTGAAATTGAGTTGGAATTATTAAATGATTATGATATGATTTTAATGTTGGAAAAAGGAATCAGAGGAGGAATATCACTATGTTGTAATAGATATGCAAAATTAAATAATAAATATATGAAGAACTTTGATAAGAATAAACTATCAAGTTATTTAATGTATCTGGATGCTAATAATTTATATGGATGGACGATAAGCCAATATTTACCTTATGGAGGATTCAAATGGGTTAATCCGAGTGAAATTGAGGATTTAAAAGATGATTCAGAGAAAGGTTATATATTAGAAGTTGATCTTGAATATCCAAAAGAATTACATGATAGTCATTCTGATTTACCATTAGCTCCCGAGAACAGAATTCCAGATAATTCAAAACAGTCAAAGCTATTGACAACATTATATGATAAAGAAAGATATGTTATCCATTATAGAAAATTAAAGCAGTGTTTGGATATGGGATTAAAGCTAAAAAAGGTTCATAGAATATTAGAATTAAAACAATCAGCTTGGTTAAAAAAATATGTAGATCTCGATACTAAAATGCGAACTCAAGCTAAGAATGATTTCGAAAAAGATTTTTACAAGCTGATGAATAATTCAGTGTTTGGTAAGACAATGGAAAATATAAGGAAAAGAATTAATGTAAAATTATGTAATGATTATAAGAAAGTTGAAAAATTAGTAGCCAAACCAAATTTTAAAGGCAGAACTATTTTTGATGAAAATTTAACAGCTGTTCATATGAATAAAACAAGTTTTCTTGGTATGAGTATATTGGATTTATCGAAGTATTTAATGTATGATTTCCATTATAAGATTATGAAACCAAAATATGGAAATGATATTAAATTAATGTACATGGATACAGATAGCTTAACATATTTCATTAAAACAGAAGATTTTTATGAGGACATGAAAGATATGATTGAGTTATTCGATACTTCAGATTACCCTGTTGATAATAGATATAATATGCCTAGAATTAATAAGAAAGTATTAGGAAAAATGAAGGATGAAAATAATGGATTAATTATGGAAGAATTTATAGGATTAAGATCTAAAATGTATGCTCATAAAAATGAAAGAGTAATATGTAAGAAATCGAAAGGTATTAAGAAATGTGTTGTAAACAATAAAATATCATTCGAAGATTATAAAGATTGTTTATTCAATAAAAGAGATCATTATAGAAGTATGAATCAATTTAGGAGTTACAAACATGAGATATATTCTATTCAAGTTAATAAGAAAGCTTTGTCACCAAATGATGATAAACGTTTCATCTTAGAAGATGGAATTAATACTAGAGCATTAGGTCATTACAAAAATGTTTATTAAAATATTAATAAATTTCATTTGATACGGTAGCGAATCGCAAACGATTCGCTCAAACTTGTTATAAAATTATTAAATTTCATTTGATACATTTTTATCTCTAATAAATGGAAGCTTTGAAAAAGATTAAACAAGTTGGTCAATGTCAAAATATTCCAATATTAAAACTAACAGAGTTAAAATATGATCATTTATATCCGATTAAAGAATTTAAAGAAGTTAATACTAGATTTGGGAAAAAAATAGTTCTTACATTAAAAGATGGAGAAGATAAAATTCAAGTTTTTCTACCAGATAGATTTAATAATAAATTAAGTAAAAAAGATGTTTGTCAATTAAATTCTCAAAATCTAACATTTGTTTATAATGGTTTAAAAGATATGAGGGATGGGAAACAGGTTCATATTATCGATTTTCAAGAAAATAAAGATGTAATAAAAAAGAATAAGATTAAATCCAAGAAAAATGAAAGTGATAGTGATGATTAAATATATTCCATAAACTTTCTTATTTCAGGGTTTTAGCCCTATTTTATATAAAACATTTTTCTAGGTTTTAGCCTCTGTTTTTATATAGGTTTTAGATAAATAGATCATAAAATTTTAGTTATTTTTATATATTTTCATAGATTTTTTTATATATATATTTTTAAAAAAATATGAAAAAATCAATGTTTTTATGGATTTTTAGCGATTATTTGGAAATTAGTACGTTCGTATTTTTTGGGGGATTTAGGGTATAGTAGTATAATAAGGGGTATATGGGGTATTTTGGAGGTATTATAAAAGATAATTTTGGAGGTATTATAAAAGATTTATATATATATATATATATATATATATATATATATATATATATATATATTTATGGATTTTTAGTGATTATTTGGAAATTAGTAAAATTAGCACGTTCATATTTTTGGGGGGATTTGGGAAATTAGTAAAATTAGTACGTTCGTATTTTTTTAGGGATTTAGGGTATTTTGAAAATTGTGCTAAAAAGGGGGGTTAAGAGGGCATTTTTCAAAACTGCGCTCGTAACCCCCTTTTTATATCAATATTTTTCTGGTTTTGTAGGGATTATTTGAAAATTTGCACGTTTGTTTTTTTTTTAGGGATTTAGGGTATTTTGAAAACTGTGCCAGAAACCCCCTTTTTATACTACTAAGATAGTTCTCATTAATCTTTACTGACAATCAAGGAGACAAAATTTTCTTGACTTATTATCAAGAAGAAACGTTATTGTTTTAGGCAGTCTTTATTTCTTTAATGCTTAAATGAGGTTTAACGCCCACCCCACTCCATATCAGTCTATGCTTACATTTCATACTTTCACTTTTATTATCCAGTCTAAATATTTACATCAAGATTTCTAGACCAAAACTATGTAATTAGATAGTATATGTGTATGTGTACATGTGCTTATGCATGTGTGTGTGTATATATATATATATATATATATATATATATATATATATATATATATATAAAATTGTAACCTCTGTCTGTACATTGATTTTTTTCACGAAATTTCACGATAACTTTTCGTTTCACATGTCATAGACACCATAACTGCATTTTGTTTCTTTCGTGTATGTTTGTTTGTTTGTTTGTTACCTTTTCACGCACAAACGGCTGAACCGAATGTTATGAAACTTGGTATGTATATTACTACTAACCCAACTTAGACTTTAGGCTATATTAATATCCTCTGAGACGAACAGGAGTGGGGGTTATAAGGGAAGCCTGAAATTACTGAATTATAAACGAGATATATGCTAAAACCTATAGCGGATGTGAACAATTTTATTTGAGACGAAAGACCCAACCGAAATGAATAAAACTTGGTATGTGTATTAGCACTAACGCTTTCATTATAATAAGCCATACTAACATTTCTAGGGACGGGCAGGAGTGGGGGTTGTAAGGGAGGCCTGAATTTAAAATAGCGGTATTTCGTTTTCTATTCGTTTTTCGGCAAATATGAATCTAACAAAAGTTGTTTATTTTGATATTTAGAGTAACTTTTGTGATATTCATTTTTGACTTTTAACGAAGTATAAACGAGATATATACTATAAACTAAAGCGGGAGTCAACTATTTTATTGGGCGCTAACGATTGAACCGAACTTAACAAAACTCGGTATGTCAATTAGCATTAATTCTCCCATTATTATAAGCTATATTAAAACGGGAGTGGGAGTTATAAGGGAGGCCTGAAGTAAAAATTCACGATATTTCATTTTCTATTTGTTTTTCGGCAAAGGTGCACATAACAAAAGCTGTTTACTTTGTTATTTAGAGCAACTTTTGTTTCATTCACTTATGTCGTAAAATGAAGTAAATACGGGATATAAGCTAAATCTATAGCGGGAGTCGACGATTTTATTAGTACTTATTTAAGTGTTTTTAATATAGGTATATTATGACAAATGATGTTATGTTTTAGCCTTATCTATTTCAATTATTTAGTACTAAGTATGATTCGGATTAGTGAGATTATAAATCCCCCTCCCCCTTCGCTTCATTTATTTATTTTCCCAAGAAAATAACTTTATTATTTATTTCCAATAGAAATTTAAACTATAAGAGCATTTCCATTATTTAATTTGTATAATGTATTATTTAATAAAAAAAAGAATTGTGCTGAATTTCCTCAAGGAGTGATGGGGGAAGTAGTAGGAAATCAAACTCTTTGATTTTGGTTATATACTATCTTATTTCCGATATCTTCATGTTATTGAAACAAATATGTACTATCATAACAATTAAACGTTAATGTCATTATGACAAAAGACAAAATGCTCTTAAACTCGATATGATTGTTTAAAGTATTACTTAGGTTGCAGGGATGGCATTGAATTTTGAATATAATTGAAATTATTTTTAGGGTAACACTATTATTTAATTCCATCAGGTAGATAAATTATTACAATAATATTTTGAAATAATAATTTAAGGAGAAGAGTGTTGATAGCTCTAATGCGAGAGCGGAAATAGGCGGAGGCTAATAGAGTTAATTGAGTTTACTAATTTCCTGTGAAATCCTGGGCATTACGGGAAGTGATTACCACTGAGATCTACTATTATGAATATAACCTTACGTGCTAAACTATGCTTAAACTATATGTGCTCGGATTGGTTTTTGACAGGAAATAAGTTTCATTATAGACGATATTTAATTGTAATAAATACTATCCATGATTATGGTTTGAAGTATTCAAAAAAGTGAGTTAAAAAGTGGCATGGGATAGATTAGGAACACATTTTTATTTATTCTTCAAATATAAAATTTCTCATTTATAAGTCGCCTGCCTGACCCTCACAGCAAAACAATGCGCGCCGACGGGAAGTGTAGTTGTAAACATTGAAGCCTTGCCCAAAAAAATACTATCATCATTCAGCCTTAAATGATTTCCCGAGCGAAGCCGGGTACCTTAGCTAGTATATATATATATATATATATATATATATATATATATATATATATATATATATATATATATATATGACAAAATTAGTCCACTTACTCATTCCATATAGAAAATAAGTAAAACTTCCTCCTTCCGGGTAAACTAAATTTTGACACCTAATTCCATAAGTGGTTGAAAAAAAGTCAGACATTGAAATTTTCTTTCCTAATCCTACGCAAGGAAAATTATATTACATCCATAAATTATATAATGTTCACAAAAAAGAACTGTTCAGTAGAGTGGCAAAAACCATTAATTGAAACAATCAAACTTTTTGTAGTATACCACTCATGAAATTGAGGTAATGTTTTAATTTTTCATTTCTGTAGCATAGCTGAGGCAATTTACTGCTACTTCACTCCACCTAAATAATACTAATTATGTTTACAATTATTTTTATTCAGATTAAATAATAATAATGTTTCTTAAGTAATAATTGTTTCAACTGAGACTAAATTCTAACATATTGTTGCGAAAATTAAATAGATGAATAATCTTTCAGAGAGAGAGAGAGAGAGAGAGTCGTGTATTTGGAAAGTGTGACGTAGATCAAAGCAGCCGAAAGAATATTCTAGGTCCGACCAGTACCTTCCAGCCAGACCTCGAATAGTCCAGACAATTCCCCTTTGATGTATGCCGCCGCCCTATATAAAGAAGGGCTAGCCGCGAGTCAGTCAGTTTTATTCTCACCTGTCTTGATGTTCACATCAGTGCTACAGTGCGACTTAGTGCAGTGCGGTAAAGTGTTTTTATAAGAAGAACAGTGTTGTGCCGTGACTGTAAGTAACAGTTTAGTGTCGTGTTTAAGACAGTGCAGCGCCGCGAAGTAAAGGACAGTGAAGTCAAGGACAGTGCAGTGCCGTCTTGTTGTGAATTTCAGTGACCGCGAGTGAATTGTTGGACTGTGTAATCTGAAGAAAAGTGACGCTATCAGTCTATACTGTGAGTAGTAATTAAGAATAATTACCAAGTTTATTGTGCATTATCCAAATAAATTGTGCAGTGATAAAAACTGTGAAACATGTGAGTATTTAATTTTGCAATCCAAAAGAACTCTTATTAAAAACGTTTATTACTGGTTTTGGTAATAATAACGTAACAATATTTTTCTTAAAACTCCCTTGAAATTTAACTATGTTCTGGGATGATTGTTTACTTTTCTATATATTTTTCCTCTAACCCTAATATTTATTTGAGGTATTTGTATTTTAATAGATACAGGCTTCTATAAACCAGATGTTGAAATTTCCCTTCTTAGTTTTCAGCCCCCACCTCAACTCAAGTATATGTATAGGTAGCATCTTGAATTCTAGATTTTACATTCCTAACACAAAATTGTTTATTTGATTAATACCATACTCAATATTTTGCCATTTCTCCCACTGATAAAGATCATATTCATTAATGTTTTAGATTGGATTAGTAAGAGAGGGAAATTTGAAAATGATAAATATCTCAAATATTACAAGTAGGAATGAGGTGTATAATAGCAATCTTGTTAAACATTTGATACTCACCATTTGTTGTTCTCTACATGTTTTCGTAAATCCAATATTAAGTGAATTATTTCTATTTTTTTGCTTTCAAACTTTAGTAAACCTGTATTTCTACTCTTCAGATTCTTACTGCCAGTAACTGAGTCACTGAACATCTCTTGTCCAGCTTACATTATATTTAATTCCTGTTTACATAGACTTTTTGCTATGGGTGAAAAAGAGAATAGGTAGTGAGATGGGATTGGCAGTGTCATTCCAGCACATGGGAAAAAGTCTCAGTGAGACTTTTTTGACCATTCTTCATTTTTTCGAACCAGGTTTCTCCAATTTACCAAAAGTCCCTCCTCCAGGTCACTAAATCACTGTTACCTGGGCCTATGCCTTTTAGCAGATTTCACTTATGGGAATCAGCTATTAAGGTCTGTACTCATGACAAAAGTTTTGTAACATTTCCTCAAATATCCTTCGATACTACCTAGTAGATAGTGAAAATGAGGTCCATTCAAAATTATATATACTCGACTGTTACCACTCTAGCAGTTGCAATTACACATAAATTCCTGAAGCTTTCTCATATCCAAAATTTGTCTATTAGAATATAATAAAAGTTATACCTTTGTAAATCTTCTTTTGTATGTTGTTGACCTATTTAATATAATTCTATATTCGTTGGCTAATATTTATATGTTTTATTATGTGGGTAATATAGGCTGCTGTCAGTTAGTAGTTCAGTCATATTGTGGGATATGCCAAGGTCTTTTCATTGATTGCACTCTGTTAGTATGTGTTTTATTGTTAGGTATTTGATGGAGTATTTACATATAGAGATCATAGTCTATCCTTGTCATTAAGTGTCTATGTGTCAGGTATGTGTGTCCAATCCTAAATCTGTCCAGAAAAAGTACCTCCCATCTAGTACTCCTATAGCTTGATGACCCCTCCTTAATTGTACTTTTAATACTGCGGAGGTGGTTGTTTACTTCATCTATTTTGATTACCATTTGTCAAGGATTTAGTTTTATATATGTATCGTTGTGTCCTCGCATTGTATGTTGTGTGTGTGTATGGAGTTTGTTCAGTAAGAGTGGAGTTTGTTCAGACTGGTTAGTCAGGATATGGCTAATCTTGCAATGAAGTATGATGCATGCTGCTTAAATCATTTATGTGTGTTATATATGTGTTGTCCAATCTTCCCAACCATTCACTTTTAAAATGGAAATCCACAAACTACAGTGGAATCCCTCTTATCCGGCCTCGGATAAACCGGCCCTCGGTTTAACCGGTCGGCGATGCTGAGGCGGGAAGGAGTCGAGACTTGCCGAGACATCCTACTTCCTGGGAATATGTAGGTCTCACAATCAGTCTACCCCTTCATTTTATCTTGGACGGACGTTATATTTTTGTTCTAAAATGAGTGACAAACGTAAACGAGTAGTTTTGAGTATGAAACAAAAATTAGATGCTCTTGAACGTTTAGATAGAGGCGAACCAGTGAAAAGGATTTGTGACGAGCTACGCGTGGGAAAAAGTACTGTCAACGACTGGCGCCGAAACCGTGAAATTCAGGATTTTTGTTTAGGAATTGAATCGGATAAGGTCCTTTCTACAAGATGCACAATTCGGAAACCGACGAATGAGGTGATAGATGATGCTCTACGGCTTTGGTTCGAGCAGGAACGTAGGAGAGGAACTCCGATAAGCGGCCCCATTTTAAAATCGAAGGCACAAATACTGCAAAATAAAGGTGACTTCTCAGCAAGTGATGGGTGGCTGGACCGTTGGAAAAAGCGCCATGGAGTCCATTTTATGAGCGTATCTGGTGAGAAACTATCTGCAGATCCAGTAGCGGCAAATGACTTTTCACAGAAACTCAGATGTTTCATTGAAAAAAAACGACTTACACCCAGAGCAAGTCTACAATATTGACGAGACTGGGCTAAATTTCAAGCTTTTACCACACAAGACTTTTGCAACTGCTCAGGAAAATACAGTCTCAGGATTCAAAACAAACAAAGAGAGGATTACCGTGGCTCTTTGTTCAAACGCTACAGCCACCCATCGACTTCCTCTTTTCGTGATTGGCAAATCGATGAAACCACGTGCATTCAAAAATGTCAACATGAAATTGCTCCCTGTTTACTATAGGGCACAAAATCAGCTTGGATGGATTCGTTTTTATTTAAGGAGTGGTTTAATTACGAATTTGTACCACAAGTGAAAAGGCATTTAACCAGATTGAAAATGCCCATTAAAGCAGTTTTAGTTCTTGACAATGCACCATCTCATCCAGAAGACCTAGAAAGTGAAGAAGAAAGGGACTTATCGTACAAATCTTGTTCTTGCCACCTAACATTACAAGCCTAGCACAGCCAATGGACCAAGGGGTCATTGAAAGTTTTAAGAGGCGCTACAGGCATAAACTTCTCTTAGAAATCTTGAGCAAACTAGAAACAGAAGACACTGGATTAGTTACTATCCTGAAGTGTTAAACCGTAATATACATGGTAGCCAAGGTTTATGAATAAATGTCTCAATCTACATTTGTTAAGTCGTGGAGAAAACTCTGGCCAGATGTCGAACAGGCTATTAAGAACAACATTGGTGATAATCCAGACGCTCTTGACAATCCGACTGATGTGCCTGAAAATGAAAATGACGACACTCTTCTCAGTGATTTGAGAAAACTACCTCACTGTAATGAGCTGGTGCGAGAAGATGTACAGAGATGGGTGACTACTGATAACGAGCTCGAAAATGAATTCCTTAATGATGACGAAATTATTCAGGCAGGCAGTTTCTATCACTGACAGCACTGAGGATGACGAAGAAAAAGAAGCAGATGCGCAAGAAGATACCGTAGGAAAAATTAGTCATGCCGAAGCAAAAGCTGCCTTTGAAGTAGCCACTGTATACATCGAACAACAGGAAGAATCATCGGCAGTTGATGTAATGTTTATAAAAAATGGCGTGATATCCCATTTAAAAAAGCTACCAATGTAAAAAAACAAACAAAAATTACAGATTTTTTTTAATAATACGATTTTTTTTAAAATGCTAGATTTTTTTAAATAATACATGTCTTTATTAAACAATTCTATTGCATACTTTTCTTTACTCTGACAAGAATTCGGTTTAACCGGCCATTTCGTTATCCGGCCAGGCTCCGGTCCCGAAGTGGCCGGTTAACAGAGATTCCACTGTATTAATGAAGTCTAAATGTCTCTTCTTCTATGTTTTTTGTCACTACAGTCAGATTAACAATTACCATTAATTGCCCCTCCCCCCTCCACTTATTTTATTACAGTAGAAAATTGTTAGAAATAAAAAGAAAGAATTAAAAATATATTTATTTTTATGAATAACCACACAGTCTAATAATTATATATATATATTTAAAACCAAGTAACAAAAATAAACATACAACAATTTAGTAGTTATTAACAAATATAAATTGAAGAAAATCCTTAATATAGGATAACAAATAATAAAATACAAAGCCAAAAATAATACAAACTTTACTTCTCAGGACAAATAAGAAGAAAAATATTATAAGACATTTTTATAGAAAAATGGTTTATATTCACTTTAAGAAACAAAAAGCTGCAAACACCAGACCTGAAAATGATTGGAATTATTAATAAAAACAAATGATATTAATAATACAGAGAGTAAGTAAATAAAAGCAAAAATACATGTTCATCATTTTTTAAAGATAATCTTAAATTACTTTAGAAGCAATGTTATAACTAAGAGTAAGAACCACACATATAAACTACTATTAACACATTGACAGCAATGGTACTTTTCGGATTCTGGTCTGAAAAGTAAAAATTATTTAATCATACTATATTATTAAAAATACTAATTGCGATTCATAGCACTAATTAAAAAGTTTAAAGAATTTCTTTTCCTCTTTTTTAGAAAAAAGGGTCCTACAAATTATCTCATAGTCAGATTTTGTTAGACTAAGCTCTTTTATAACAATGGGCTTCTTGGAAGCCCATTACACGCTGATTAGCTCAGACATGTTTAGATTTGTACAGCTGTTTATTTTCTTCCAGGAGGCCATCCATTCATATTTGCATTTATAAACTACAAACTCACTCGTAGAGGCGCAAATATGACAGGCCAAGAAACTACGAGATACCTCATATTGGGCGTTCTGAAGAAGAGTATTAATACAAATTATCTCGTGTTGAACAGTTAATGTGTTATATTTAAACACTTCTAAATTAGTACTCTTTAGAGCCTTTAAGTTGGCCATATTTTCTATTGCAGCAAATATATCTAAAAAGACCTTACAACAGTTTTTTTTTTGGGTGCAATTTATATAAGTTTACCAATTTCACTGCCCATGGAGATGAAGAGACTAATGAATAACAGACTGGTAAACTACATCCACGCAATGGAATAAAGTCAGACAGAAGAAGAATGTTGGTGTTGGTCGTACATCTTATTTATTTAGACTTAATTAATCTGAGACAATCTAAGGTAGATTTGGACATTACAAAATATTAGTTAGAATCCTCAAGCAATACACACATATGCCCCACGCAAAAAAATAACACTTTCGCATAATAGGTATTTAAATACCTTGTGTCCAATTTAGAATTAACTACATTCTCCAGGTCTTTGGATATGGGAATGGCTTCACGAATTTTCCTCTTACCAAACTTAGGTTCCTTGTGTAATACTTTTAAATTATCAAATTCAAAATTGTGTTCTGCAACATTACAGTGTTGTACCAAAGCAGTTTAAAATAGATCTGGTATATAAAGGTAAAAATTCTGGAAGCCATGTACATATCCAAAAACCTGGAGAATGTAGTTAATTTTAAAAAAGTCTGTCACGCAGAGGCTGCGTAAACTAAGCAGATTTCCCACATGCTGGTATAAAACACTTGAGATCTCATTATTTATTTCTATGTAAAAAACCGATGAATAAAAGGGTTATGGGGAAGGGGGGGGTAGTTAAATCTCGGAAAACTAGAAAGTGCAAATAATTCACTTAATACATGAGTTATGAAAAAAATGCATAGAACAACTATTGAAGAATATCAATAGCTTAACAAGATTGGTTCTATAACATTTTCCAATTTGACTCATTATAAAGCGATATTTTGAATTTCCCAAATTCCCCTCCCATTCCACTCCCCATTTAAACCATTAACTAATACGGTCTTTAGGGTGTGATGAAACAGTTAATTTATCGAGTACAGTATAGAATAAATAAATGTATTCGATTCATGGCATTAAAATCTTAATTGATGATGTCAGCACATATTTGCATGTATCTCGCACAGTAAATGTTTAATGAAATCAATATTTGGTATTTAATCATGGAATAAAGTGGTTTATGACATAACAGCTTATTGCTAATATGACATCAGTCAGAGTGGGGATTTACTCAAGGCTGAAAACTAAAAAATTCAAATATATACATTAATACTGAAGATAGGGAATAAATGTATAAACAATATTTATAGTAAAAGTTATTTGCAATAAGTTGGTTCTATATTATATTTGGCCTAAAGTATAATAATAATGATATTTTGAATTTTTGAACTTCTTTCTCACTAAACCCCCCTCCCACTGGTTCGATTTCAGCTATTAACGAACTCAACCTATAGTTTTGTATGAAAGGCTTGGTTACAATCAAATTAGAATTGCAAGCAACAACTAGAGCGGTACAGACAAGTGTGTGTGTGTGTGTCTATATATATATATATATATATATATATATATATAAACTTTTATAATTCAAGTACAAATCTTAATCTAATTATTCATTAATCCCTTCTGAACAAAAGAAGAGATTATAGAAATCATTTGTTAGTCTCTTCTCAACAAAGTAAAACAAAAATTAAAGTAATATACAGATTAGTTCAGGAGAAGACTTATTTTGAAGGAATGATTAATTAATGTTTCCAAATTAAACATTCAGTATCATGTAATTTAAAACTCAATCAAAGTATCAGATAGAATACACAATGAACTTGTAAATACTTGTTGATACATTTATAAGCATGTGTTAAATTGGGTTATGAGATACCATTAAACATACATGTTTTATTTTAAAGCACTAGACTTTTGCTTGTGAGTGGGTTTCATTGAAGCATAGAGCATTTCAAATAAAATTAGAAACTCATGAGAAGTTAAAGGCATTATGGGAATGGAAGATTGTATAGCTCAATCTTCAGAAAAATTCTTAAACAACATTCAAAAAATAACTATTATTTTTTATTTAAAAACATGTACATTTTGGAGGGATTAGCTTTCCTCTAGTGCTCGGCAGTTGTGCTATCCGTCTCTAGGCGCCAACAGTAGTCTGCAAGCATGACTGGATCCCATCTAGCATTATAGAAACATTATCCATTTTCATCACACACTAAACTCATATTTTCCAAAAATAAATTCTAATGGGAATGTAGGAAATACATTTTCAATGGCATATTCACCCTATTTTCTGATAAGCATTCACTATCAGTTTAATTTCATTTTGGGAATCCAGGGATTTGTCATTTCCCAAAAACATTTTCTGTGACCATGCATTTTTTCCATGGAAGAGAAGCGGGATCTTTGATAAGTTTTCTTATTCCAGACCCTACACAAATTCCTTTTAAATATATATACACTAGCGGACCTGACAGATGTTGTCCTGCATGATATTTCAAGCGATTAGGATACTAAATTTAATAATATTATGTTTAAAGAAAAGCTACTTTTAATAACACAAAAAAACAACTTTTGTTATGCGAATGTTTGTCTAAAAACAAATATAAAATGAATTATCGTGAATTTTTTATTCAGGCCTCCCTTATAACCCCCACTCCCGTTCGAACCTAAAAAATTTAATATACCTTATAATCATGGAAGAATTAATGCTCATTGACGTATAGAGTTTTGTTAAGTTCGGTTCAATCGTTAGTGCCCAATAAAATTGTTGAATCCCTCTATAGTTTTTAGTGTATAACTCATTTATACTTCGATATACGATGAAAATGTATAAAACAGTTGCTCTAAATAACAAAATAAACTACTTTTGTTATGTGCATAATTGCCGAAAAAGCCATAGGAAACGAAATATCGCTAATTTTAATTTTAGGCCTTCCTTACAACCCCACTCCCACTCCATCTGCCAGACTGATTTGTGACTCTAAACCAACCAGGGCGTCACCCAAACGCGTACAAAAAAATTCATTCAAATCGGTCCAGCCGTTTAGGAGTTCAGTGACATTGTTTGGCTGTGTAAATTTGAAATAAACATTAACCTTTAGTTCTCATTTTTGTTTATTTATAATATGTAAATATAATACAGGATTTTTATTACTTTTATATATAAATGATTACAGTTAATTATGGCATAGGACTTATTAGGGCTGTAGTAGTTACCTTGTTAAAGATAGGATAGTTGACAAATTGGTTTAAGGCTGTGTATTATATGAATTATTTATTCTCCTGTCGAGAATTAAGGTTCTACTGACTAAGTAATAATAATTTAGAAGGTTGGTTAGTACTCTGAGTATCGAAGAAAATTATTGATTGCCTTAATGGATGAGATACAAAAATTTACCCTGTATGTTTTAGTATTGTAAATGGCCAGGAGGGCCAAACACCTGCTATTGGAAAAAAGATACCTTAAATACTTTAATTGGTCTCAATAAGGGTTAGATGTAATTAATCCAAAATGTTTCCTAACTTTTTTTGATATTTCTTATTTTGAGACATGTTATGAAGTTTATTTTAAGATCTCGATTAAAGGGGCTCCGGTTAGCCATGCGAGTTAAAGCGTTGTCCTTAATCTCACATGATAAACCTAGAGTGGCGAGTTCGATTCCTGCCTGGGCAAATGAATTTATTTAGTAACGGAATTCATTAAATAAAACTCTTAGTCCCTCCCTGGCATGAAAAGGGAGGTAACCTGTAGATTTAGCCTTAGTTCCAAAAAGTGGATTTTAATAAATAATTTAAACAAATTTAAATGGAATTTTTGTAGGGCCTGTAATAAGAAAACTTATCATTGATCCTGCTTCTCTTCCATGGAAAAAATGCATGGTTGCCTGTTGTCAAAGTCACAGAAAATTTTATCGGTAATCACATATCGCTGGATTATCATGATGAAATTAAACTGATAGTGAATGCGTATCATAAAATAGGGTGTAATATTCCATTGAAAATGTATTTCCTACATTCCCATTAGAATTGATTTAGTCATAAGGAAAATATGAGTTTAGCGTGTGATGGAAATGTAAAATGTTTTCATTAAGAAACTGAGGAGTTCTAGAAGCGTTATCAAGTTAGATGGGATCCAGTAATGCTTGCAGACTACTGTTGGGGCCTACAGAGGGATAACCGACTGCTGAATACTAGAGGAAAGCTTATAGCTCAAAAATATTCATGTCTTTCAATAAAAAATAATAGTTATTTTGAGTTGGTATTCTGGCAGGTGGAAGTGACTTCTAATGTAGGTAGGATGAAATAATGTAGGCTACGCTTCCACTATAATAATTTAATAACACGGCAAAGCGCTTTCGATGCTGTGCATCATCGTCAGTGCCCGAAGGTTTTCGATGTTGACCTGTCGGCTCTTGGAGCTAGACTCGTCAACATCAGTCTAGCTCCAAGAGCCGACAGGTCAACATCGAAAACCTTCGGGCACTGACGATGATGCACAGCATCGAAAGCGCTTTGCCGTGTTATTAAATTATTATAGTGGAAGCGTAGCCTACATTATTTCATCCTACCTACATTAATAGTTATTTCATGCAATTTAAAGAAAAATCAATAAATGATTTTCTCAACTTAATCTGACCTAATGTAACAATTTTATTTATAATCTTCAATTGCATTGAAGGTTAGGAATCATAACTACATAATGTAAACCCAGTGGGGAAAAAAATTAATTTCATTCCAAGTATAATTTTCTGAAGATTGAGCTATACAATCTTCCATTCCCATAATGCCTTCAACTTCTCCTGAGTTTCTAATTTTATTTGAAATGCTCTATGCTTCAATGAAACCCACTCACAAGCAAAAGTCTAGTGCTTTAAAATAAAACATATATGTTTAATGATATCTCATAACCCAATTTAACACATGCTTATAAATTCATCAACAAGTATTTACAAGTTCATTGTGTATTCTATCTGATACTTTGATTGTGTTTTAAATTACATGACACTGAATGTTTAATTTGGAAGCCTTAAGTAATCATTCCTTAAAATTAAGTTTTCTACTGAACTAATCAGTATATTACTTTAATTTTTGTTTTACTTTGTTGAGAAGAGGCTATCAAATAATTTCTATAACCTCTTCTTTTGTTCAGAAGGGATTAATGAATAATTAGATTAAGATTTGTCCTTGAATTATAAAAGTTTCAAAAATACAGTTTAGAAAATAATGTTCAAAGAACAATTTAACCTTAATAAAGAAAAGTGTTCAAAAATTGCCTTATTCAGTGCAAATTTTCTCAGAAGCCTTACCCCAATGTTTGCCTTTTTTTTATTGATTTATAGTAAACAATTTGATACGTATATTTTTAAATTTCATTTTGTAACTTTTTTAAGCCATATTAAAATTGCTGACTAATTTCTTTAACATTTAAAACAACTTTTTTTTTTGGCATAAATCACTTTCATTTCAATTTTTTTTTTAATATTGGTCAAAGCAATTATTGTTAAAACAGCTGATATCAACAACTTGGAACCTTATTTGATAATAATTTGTATTTTTCATTTTCAGTTGCCAATAAAACCTCACTGCTACAAATTACACTTTCTAAATAAATTATTGTGTCACAAAATAGCACCAAAGAGCATACTCTTTTTCAGTTTAGATACATATAAAAAAAATGAAACTTGTTTGCATAATTTATAAAATACTTGACTTAACCAATGCAATTAATCCTTTGAGAAATGCTAATGCTACAATTATCATTGATTGATCATTAATTGATTAATGCTACAATAATCATTGATTTATTATTACAATTAATAATAATTGTAGCATTAGCATTTCTCAAAGGACAAAGAATGAAAACTTTTGTCCAACAGCACTGTATAGAAAACAAATGTACACACATTTTCCAAAAATTAGTTACTTACACCAACATTATTTAGCATCTTCGCGTTTCCGGAAAACCCATCCACTAGGAGAAGGTATAATACAAAAAGGATCAATAGTCAGCCGGGGTCTCTTATACCGTCTTGATTCAATGTGATCTTTAATGGTTTTTCGTAATATGCATATGGTGTCTTCACTCCAATATTTCAACAAACCCATATCCTCAAGGGTACTGATAATGTCAGCTTCAGCTATCCCAGTCGATTTACTAGAAAAAAAGAAAAACAAAACAAAGGTTGCAAAAAAAAAAACATTAGCCTAAGTTCATAATTAGAAATATTTAAACCTTATATACTAAACTTCACTAGTGCAGTCAGGTCATGGGACAAGGATTTTGAAGGGAGTACTTATGCAAAAGCAAAGGGCTGGGGGGGGGTGCCAATGTCATGTCTGAGACAAACAGATTTATAGTTATATAAATATACAAAACATACAAAAGGCTGTGACCCTGCTGTGTAAACAAAACAAGGAAGGTTACTATAACCCTAGTCATAGTGCAATAACCATGAATAATAGTTAATAGGTATCTTTAGTCTTGGTAAGTAATAATAAGAAAAAAAAACACCCTTTTACAATAATGTGTAATAACAATGGGCAATATTATAAAGTAGTAAATGTAATTTTACAGCCCCGAAGAAGAGAAAATAAAGATTCTCGAAATATCGGCATAAACTAAGATTTATTTCACCAACATTGACCAAAACTCCGAAAAGAATAACACACCATATATAAATATAACCTGGTCGAAAACATCAGCACAATTATTTATATATATATATATATATATATATATATATAGTAGCTGAGTTACCCGGCTTCGCCCAGGAATTCATTTGAGGCTGAATGAAGATGGTATTTTTTTTGGCAAGGTTTTACTTTGCACAATATTTTGACATTTCCCCATCCCATTGTTTAGGATTTATACCCATTGTTGCTGTCGATTTGTTAATAATAAAATTATTTGTTCTGTTAGGCTTCACAATCCTCAATATTTTTATATTTTCTTTCTCCTGTGCATGTAGTTTTTTTTTGTTTGGTTTTTATAATGTAATGAACCATATAATTCATAATCATAGAAAGTATTATGTCCTTCAAACGATGTATGAATAAAAGTTCCTTTCCAATGATGCGGTAAAAAGCCCAACGGTGACAGCTGTTTTAGGTACGCCATAACATCTATTAAAAATACTCTGTTGTAAGTCTCGATTGTAAACTGTATATTCATATTGATACATTGTGTGACCAGTAAAGTACATCATATATTAACGGAGCAGAGTTAATAAACACCAGAAATAACTGGGTGCACCTCTCTAGTGTTCATCCTTTTAAACTATTTATTTATGATAATTAAAGAAATTCACATTCCTGAGAATAACACAACATTGCTAAAAGTATAAGCATCAATTATCATGTAAACATAGACCGATATGAGGTCGGCAGGGAAGCGGCAGAACTGATAGGACAAAGGAAGTATCACCTTCCTAGGCTCAGTGGTGCCAACTCATTTAGGATCTCATTCATATTAAATTATATTAACAAATTTGATTACATTATCTTCAAAATACTAAAAATGTTTGTTCAAATAATTTCACGTTTTAATGAAATACCCGTAAATCATTAAATACACTTAAGGGCAAATACTTTTTTTGGGCTAAGGGGGTACACTATTTTGTCATATACCGAAGTATAAACGAGATATACACTAAGAACTATAGCGGAGTCAATAATTGTATTAGCCATACAAGACTGAACCGACCTGAACGAAACTCGGTATGTGAATTAGTAATAACTCCTCCATGATTATTTGAGCTGTACCAACATTGCAAGGAACGAGCAGGAGTGGAAGTTATAAAAGATGACTGAAATGAAAAAACGGGATATTTCGTTTCCTATTGGTTTTTTGACAATGATTCACATGACAAACATTGTTTATTTTGTTATTTAAAGTAAGTTTTGTTATATACACTTTTGTTGTATACCGAAGATTAAACGAGATATACGATAAAAGCTATAGCGGGAATCAACAATTTTATTATTACTTACTAAAGTGTTTATAATAAAGGCATATTATTACAAATCATGTTATGTTTTTGGACTTATGATAGTACTAACTATGATTTGGATTAGGGGGGCAAAAAATCGCCGCCACCTCTCCTCTTCAATTGTTATTTATTTTAATTAGAAAATAACTTTGTTATTGATTTTCAATAAAAATTTAAACTATAAAGCATTTTGATTATTTAATTTGTATAATGTATTATTTAAACAGTCATACTGAATTTGCACAACAAGTGATAGCAGAAGTTTTGTGGAAACTCTTTAATTGTGGTATATATTATCTTATTTCCTCCAATATGATGACGTTATTGAAATGACTATGTACTATCTATAACTATTAAATGTTACTTGGTATTGTCATTATAACAAAAAACAATATGCTTTTAAACTCAATATGATTTGAGTTTGCAGGGATGGCTACAATCTTTTTTCCTTACCTCGCTTTTAGTACGTAGGTGAATCAAATGAAAACCTTAAAAGTGCTGTAAAGTTCAGGTTAAACTTTTAAGGTTTTCAATTGATTCACCCTCGTATATAATGAATTCCTGAGTGAGGGTACCTTAGCTTTTGCAACAAACTAAACTTTTCATTTCCTTTTCTGAGAAACTAAACATGAATATGACATCATATATAATGTAATTACCTGACTAATGCTATTTTAACAGTCTCTTCAGTAAAATCTTTCAGAAAGTTTAACAAAACCCATGACCAGTAAGATTTATATGAAAGCAATCCTAAGTCAGAAATAGGTGGTTCAGGAGTCCCAGCTACTTCTTCTATCATAGATAATTCATAAGAAAAATCTATAAGTAACTTTCCATACCCCATTCTCTAAAACGGGGGTAACGTCAAAATGCAGGACAAGTTATATCCTTCTGAAGATTCCTTCTCCTGCGAATAGAATAAAAATGGTTTAAATATTTTAAAATAAATGTAATGCTTATTATACTTTAGTAATATGCGGCAGAACAGTTACTAGGAATATGTGAGTCCTCTTTGGCTTATTTACCTGCTATTAAAATTTTGAACATCCTTTGGTAATTTCTAACTGGCCGTAGAATGGTATAATAACTACTTAATGCTACTTTAAAGTAATATTTTTAACATGTAATTGTCATTTTTACTGAGGTATATCTTCTGGGAAAAAATAATTAGCTGATTTTAACACACTATATGATCTTAAATTGGTATTGGAGACATTAAGCAACGTTCTATATTTCAAAACTTTTAACGTTTTTAACTTGGTTAGGATTTCAACTCTCTCTATGCAGATGGTGACACCAACTGACCTACCAAGACACGTTATCAGCCAATACAGATATATTAGCCATTTGCCAAATCCTCAAATTCAATAGCTAGGCTTCAAAGTGTAGAAATTGAGCATCAATTCTCAGATCTGTGGCTTCTATTTTTAAGTTTTGGATTTAAAAGAAGGATTTTTTTAAGGTGAATAAGTTAAAGAAGAAAGTGCTTGTCTTGCCTGATAACTGATCTCAGCAGCAGATATAAACCCACTGCATAAATAGTGGAGGACTGGGATTCAAATGCTTTCCTAAATTAATTTTGTAATCTCTATTCTATTGTTCCCCTAAATAAAGATCTATATGTTGAAGATATAGCATTATTTTAATGAATGGATTATAAACAGCTGTTTGTTAGTACTTAAGTCAATTGTTAAAAAAACAAAAAGAGGTTTTCAGTGTTGTGTTATAGACTGGAGCTATTAAAAAAGAATGTTTTTAAAGTGAACACCTTGTTTTTCATTAAAATCTTATCAGGTTATGGGCCCAACACGCTTCCACTGCAGTCTATGAATAGTTTACAAGTGCTAAGTAATGGAAAATATTCAGCTCAAGATTGAACATTTAGAGGGTAAGTCGAACTGGACAGTATGGAAATATATGGTCTCAGCTTTATTGAGGAGTGTTCCTGGGAGCATGGACATTGTCGAGGGGAAAACTTGTGAAGCCTGAAGAACCAGGTACAGATGCTTCGCGAGATGAGGTAGCTATTTATAAATCAAGGTTAGAAAGCTATTATAAGGCTGATAATAATGCTCTTTTAATTCTAACAACTCATTTATCCCGAGATAATTTAGAAAGAAGAAAGAAAATTTTATTTTGGCCAAATACAACTAAGGTATTATACACAAATTGTAACATGATTTTTACAAAATTAAGATATTTTGGTACAGCCTCGGGCGTAGTCGTCCTTCAGTAGTTGTACCTAAATTGTAATGAGTGGCTCCACTTGACATTGGAAGGCAGGCATGATATTTCCTTACAAGTTGTTGGATATGAACTAAAATAGGAGCAACCTCCATTTCCCTGTGGATTTGGCGGTTCCTAACAAACCAGGGAGCATTTGCCGCTATCTGAAGCACTTTGCTCTAGAAGGACTGTATTTTGTTTTTTTGTATGTTGCTGATGCCCAGCCAGACTGGGCATGCGTATGTTAATATAGGAAGTATAAGTGTTTTGTAAAGTAGTGTTGCGCAAGTCAGTTTGAGTGGTGTATTTTTATTTATTAATGGGTATATTTGTGCAAGTCGTGTGTGTGCTTGATGCAATTAAATGTGGATATGATGGCGCCATGTAAGTCGTGTGTCAAAATATACTCCGAGATAGCTGATGCTCTGGTCCTTTGGAGTCCAAGGAATTGAGTGATGGCCTATGTTCAGTTCAGGAAGATCTTTGTTCTTGAAACGACGAAGAGCAAAAATCTTGGCCTGCGTTTTTTCGGGGTTCAACGAGAGCTTTCACTTCTTGAACCATCTTGAGACCTGGTCGGCTGCTCTTTGGAGATGGAGAATGGAAGTGTTTGGGGTATTGTCTTGAGTGAGGAGGAGTGTGTCATCTGCGAAGGAAGCTAACACATAATTTTCCACCTGCGGGATGTCACTGCAGTAGAGGATGTAGAGCAATGGGCTAAGTATGGATCCTTGCGGTACACCAGCTCTGATATCCCTGTTC